>JAPDNY010000003.1:7866440-7880852 GCA_029375565.1 Gekko gecko | reverse complement strand
CTCTAATCCGGAAGAACCGGGTTTGATTCCCCACTCCTCCACATGCAGCTGCTGGCGTGACATTGGGTCAGTCACAAGTTCTCTCAGAGCTGTTCTCTTAAGGGCAGTTCTCTCAGAGCAAGTCTCAGCCCCACCTACCTCGCAGGGTGTCTGTTGTGAGGAGGGGAAGGGAAAGGCATTGTAAAACACTCCGAGACTCCTTCGGGTAGTGAAGGGCGGGGTATAAATCCAATCTCTTCTTCATAGAATCAGAGAATGTTAGATTTGGAAGGGACCTTGCAGGTCATCTAGTCCAACCCCCTGCACTCTGCAGGAACGTAACCTTTAATCACAGACTAAGGTTATACCATAGAGTTTCTGGAGATTCCTAGAGCTATCCCATGTCGCTTTTGTTTTGGGCCAAGTGCTTCAAGAGAAAAGACGCCGTTATTTCGTGACTTAGTACAAAATTGGCTGGATAAATACTATTGGTTCCAGTGGAATTATGATGTGCTCCTGATATTGACGCACTCTGAAGAAGGCAGTCCACAAGAAGAAGAAAAAACAGAAATCTCGTCAGTGGTCCTTATTGGCACACTGTAAACCTTGTGGTCTTTATTAGCATGTTGTAAGCCTGTATTAGGAGCTGCGGTGGCTCAAGTGGTTAAGATGCTGAACTGCAGGCTATGGAAGGTCAGTAGTTCAGCAGTTCGAAACCCAAGAGTGCCACATGACGGAATGAGCTCCTGTCTCTAGTTCCAGCTCCTGCCAGCCTAGCAGTTCGAAAGCAAGGAGTTGCAAGTAGATAAATAGGTACCACTTCGGTGGGAAGGTAACAGCATTCCGTGTGCCTTGGTGTTTAGTCATGCCGGCCACATGACCATGGAAACGTCTTTGGACAGCACTGGCTCTTCGGCTTAGAAACGCAGATGAGCACCTCTACCCTAGAGTCGGATTCGACTGGCTTTCGAGCAAGGGAACTTTTACCTTTACTAAGCCTGTATTAACGTGTATGTATATTTTAAACATTCATTGAATAAGTGGAGATGTAATGTCCTGTTCCCCCGCTATATGATTTGGTTCACTCTTTCACGTATCAAAACTTTCTTAAGAATTGGAGGCAATATTGAGTGTGATATGAAATTTCCTGCTTCCTGCTTTTTGTATGATTGGAAGGTATGCTGCTTTGAAAGCTATCTCGTGATTGTGAACGACTGTTAATAACTGTCATAAAACTAATGATACGTTTGTATAGTCTTAATTCTACAATTGGCCTTTATGAACGTAGAGATCAGGGTGGACGGTCTGTACACAGTGTTCGTTTCGTGGTTTCTCTATTCTATGGTGTGTCCCTCAATTATTACTTTTTTGACCATTTTATTCATTTTATTAACATTAACAACAATGTATATCAATAACCATAATGAAGAGTGAAGTCTTAAATTAGCAATAGCATTAACAACCATAGTCCCATACATCTCTATCAGTGCAACAAATCTAATGTAATACAAAGTAATAATGGCTGAGTTCAGACTGGCACTTTGCCCCGCTATACCCACATTTCAGCCACATTTCCCAAGCGGATTAAAGGGGGCGTTCATACAGGCACATCTGCCTGGTGTTCCCCACCCGTAGGCAACCCGTGCTGTTCCGCTTCACTCCTGGGATTAAAAGATACCTGTTGAAAGTGGTAGCAAATCCTGGAGAGTGCCTTTATCCCGCTGCATTCCGCTTCCCGGAAGTGTGAATGCTCAGCCGAAAAGCTGGGAGCAACCCGCATTGCGCAAAAGGCAGCAGCAATATGATTGGCTGTGCTCCATTCTACCGCCCAATGCAGTGCCGGCGCAACGGGATCCTCCCCAAATCGGCTGGATGCCTATGTGTGTATGAGCGCATGAGCGCTCATGCGCTTATACACACATAGGCATCCAGCTGATTTATCAGGGAAAAGCCGTTTACAGCTGTGCCTTTGGACCAACAGTGTGAAAGCTCCCTCATGCCTCCTCCTCGGTATGCTCCCGCATCAGTTGGTGCAGTGTGACCGGGAGAACCCGGAACAGTTTGTTCCGGGGCTTTTTTGCCACAGCCGGCTCCCGCTTCAAACTGCCAGTCTGAACACAGCCAACAAGAAACAGAGTGCCCATCAATGTTCCCTCTAAGCAATGGAGTCTTGTGAGCAAAAATTCTACTTCGTGAGCTACCGGCATTATAGTTGTGAGCGAGCGATTTGGCTTCTGCATAAATTAGTTTGCTCTGGGGTCTTCCTTCCTAAGCTGAGGCAAAAATGTGTTAGCTGGAGGCTAAAAAACCGTGAGCTAGCTCATACTAACTCAGCTTAGAGGGAACACTGGTGTTCACCTAACCCTATAAACTATATAATTTCATAAATTCATAACTATCATGCGATTTAAATGAATTTCTACAATCTGGGTTACCATCCAATCTTTCTAACACTGGCCACCATTTGCTAAGGAAATTTTGGTATGCCGCATGAGGGTCAAATTGCTAGATACCTAATTAAATTTTAGCCATTAGAAAGTGTTCCCATACTTTGGCATGCCATTGATCAATGAGTGGGGGTCCGGCCTCTTGGAATGGGGAAAGCTGGGCTCCCACCCAGAGAATCCCACGTCTCACCCCCACACCTGTACCAGACCAAAGACTAGGGTTTTCATCCTTTTCAGTTTTGGGTTTTTTTTCCAATTCTGAGGTGCCTTTTTCCCCTTGATGAAACACCACATACACAGAAAAAAAATATATTGATGGAATTGTACACACCACTGCCTCCAGCTCTTTTATTTATTTTGTTATACCCGCTCGTAGGAGCCCATGGGGTGGTGAAAAGCGCCATCAAGTCACAACCGACATTCAGCAACCCTGCGGGGTTTTCAAGGCGAGAGACTAGCAGAGGTGGTTTTGCCATTGTTAAGAACATAAGAACGTAAGGGAAGCCAATGTAGGATCAGGCCAACGGCCCATCCAATCCAACACTCTGTCATGCAGTGGCAAAAAAATACCAGGGGCCATCAGGAGGTCCAGCAGTGGGGCCAGGACACTAGAAGCCCTCCCACTGTTGCCCCCCCCAAGCACCAAGCATACAGAGCATCACTTGCCCCAGACATAAGAACATAAGAGAAGCCAGTGTTGGATCAGGCCAATGGCCCATCCAGGCCAACACTCTGTCACACAGCGGCCAAAAATACCAGGGGCCATCAGGAGGTCCAGCAGTGGGGTCAGGACACTAGAAGCCCTCCCACTGTTGCCCCCTCCCAAGCACCAAGAATACAGAGCATCCCTTGCCCCAGACATAAGAACATAAGAGAAGCCAGTGTTGGATCAGGCCAATGGCCCATCCAGTCCAACACCAAGAATACAGAGCATCACTTGCCCCAGACATAAGAACATAAGAGAAGCCAGTGTTGGATCAGGCCAATGGCCCATCCAGTCCAACACCAAGAATACAGAGCCTCACTTGCCCCAGACTTCTTATCTATACCTTGTGGCTAATAGCCACTGATGGACCTCTGCTCCATATGCTTGTCCAATTCCCTCTTGAAGCCGTCCATGCTTGTAGCTTCCACCACCTCCTGTGGCCGTGAATTCCAAGTGTTAATCAGTCTTTGGGTGAAGAAGGACTTCCTTTTATCTGTTCTGTTATGTATTGACATTCATAAAGGTAGGAGCTTGAGTCCAGCTCCCGTTACAGCATGGTATCCTAAAGCCTGAAGTCTGATTGGACACTCTGCACAGCTGTCCAATCAGGATACAAGACATGTGCAGGAGGGAAACAATGTGATTGGACCTTATGTATATCTTCTGATTGGTCCTTACTGAACTACGGGGCGTGGTTTAGCGAGCCCGGATTGTTTAAAAGGGAGCCTGTTGCTCCCTAGTTTGGCCGTCGCCCTGCCTTGTTCTTATTCTGTAATTAAAGCTGTTTTCACCATTCAGCGAGCTGCTGCCTAAAAATCATTGCAGCTCTTTCTTGGTCTGAGGCTGCAGTGCATTCCGTGTAGCCGACTGCTCAGCTATTTGCTCTGCGTAGTGACCCTGGACTCCTTCGGTCATCTTCGCATCCAAAGGACTAACCAGGGTGGCCCCTGCTTAGCTTCCACAGCTGATGAGATCAGGCTAGCCGGAGCCATCTAGTCAGGGTCAGGAGCACAATGTCTACATTGCAAAGAAGGAGGCACCTGCAGCTGTTTTGGAATTGCTCCAGTGACATTACTAATGTAGAAGAAGAAGAGAGAAGAGACTGGATTTATACCCCGCCCTTCTCTTGGAGTCTCAGAGCGGCTTCCAAGCTCCTTTCCCTTCCCCTCCCCGCAACAGACACCCTGTGAGGGAGGCGGGGCTGAGAGAGCTCTTTCGAGAACTGCCCTTTCAAGGACAGCTCTGACAGGACTGTGGCTCGCCCAAGGTCATCCAGCAGCTGCGAGTGGAGGAGTGGGGAAATCAAACCTGTTTCTCCCGGATTAGAGTCTGCGCACACTTAACCACTACACCAAAGGAAAAGATGGGAATGAACTTCAGAAACTTAATTTGGTGGCAAACTGAGCATCATCCAGTTCTGGAGTTAATTTTTTTTAAAATCCTCCTAGTGAAATCAGAATTGCAGGAAAGCGGCATATGATGCAGAGAGAAATTCCGGAATGACAAAAGAAAAAGGGATGGGCAAAAGCCATTCACTGCTAAAGGTCTTCTGCCCAAGACGTACAAGCTCTACTACCAAAAAACAGTACTGGGCTTATGGCCTAATTGGCAGATTCAGTATGAAGCAGACTTCTATGTTCGAGCATGCATAGGATTGCGCCCTCGTTACAAGAAGTGGTGGTGGCGGCTACAGGCATAGACAGCTTGGAGAGGCGACTGGATGAACATATGGAGCAGAGGTCCGTCAGTGTCTCTTAGCCACAAAGTATAGCTGGGGCAGTGATGCTCTGTATTCTTGGTGCTTGGTGGGCAACCGTGGGAGGGCTTCTGGAGTTCTGGCCCCGCTGGTGGACCTCCTGATGGCCCCTGGTTTTTGGCCACAGTGTGACCCAGAGTGTTGGACTGGATGGGCCATTGGCTTGATCCAACATTGGCTTCACTTATGTTCCTGTGTCTGGGACAAGGGATGCTCTGTATTCTTGGTGATTGGTGGAGAGGGTCAACAGTGGGAGGGCTTCTGGAGTTCTGGCCCCACTGGTGGACCTCCTGATGGCCCCTGGTTTTTGACCACAGTGTGGCACAGAGTTTTGGACTGGATGGGCCATTGGCCTGATCCAACATTGGCTTCTCTAAAGTTTTACATTCTCATTTGTTCACTATCCATCTTTGTTGCTAAGTCATCTGATCCAACATGGCTTCTCTGATGTTCTTACGAATTCCCCCAATATGTTTTTGTTCAAGGAGAAACGTCCGGTTTGCTCTGTAGGAGAAAATGAAGGCAAGCGTAGCCCTGCATAAGGCAGCTTGTTGGGTTTGTGGTAGGGTTGCCAAGTCCCGGTTGGGAAATTCCTGGAGATTTGCTGGGACCATTGCTTTTTCTACTGAATGTTTGATGGAACATGGATTTTTGGAAATGATACCCAAGTTGTCTGAAGAATATTGCTCACTGAAATTGTGATAAGTTATTTTCCTTTGGGACTTTCCGACCAGCGGACTGGCAATCCTGGCTCCTGGTTGTGACTTGATCGAACACTTCTGATGGCAGTGGAATTTAGTTACAACCTAACATTATGTGTGGCCTGGTGCAACCTGATCTCGTCAGATCTTCAAAGCTAAGTAGGATGGGTACTTGGATGGGGGACCACCAAGGAAGGCTCTACAGAGGAAGGCAAGGGCAAACCACCCTCTGCTTCTCAGATCTTCGAAGCTAAGCAGGATGGGTACTTAGATGAGTGACCACCAAGGAAGATTCTGCAGAGGAAGGACATGGCAGACCACCTCTGCCTGTCAGATCTTGGAAGCTAAGCAGGGTTGGTACTTGGATGGGGGACCACCGAGGAAGGCTCTGCAGAGGAAGGCCATAGCAAACCACCTCTGCTTCTCAGATCTTGGAAGCTAACCAGGGTTGATACTTGGATGGGGGACCACCAAGGAAGACTCTGCAGAGGAAGGACATGGCAGACCACCTCCATTTCTCAGATCTCCAAAGTTAAGGAGGGTTGGTACTTGGATGGGAGACCACCAAGGAAGGCTCTGCAGAGGAAGGCAATAGCATACCACTTTCCACACACACCCAACATTACATGCTGATGAATTTACAAATTACAACTTAGCAAAAACTGAGTCACTCGACAAGAAACAATCTGAGGTATAACCGTTGTTAGAAAACAGTGCTTCAGCTCCCACCTCAAACTCTTTCCTTATGTTCTCCTCCTCAGATTCCTGCGTATCTTCTCGAGTAGCATAACGCAGCACCCAGAAACAAGGAGCAGCGGAAATTGCTGCTCTAAACATAATTACATCCCCGTTCCTGCTACATGCATCCCTGTTTAACAGTTACACATAAATATTCTCTGTCACTTCGACTTCTCTTTCATCTGCATCAGGACTTTAATCATGTTGCATTTGTACAACCATGTTCCAGTAGAACAGTTTAATATAGTCAGTTAGGAAATGTAATTTCAACATCAGTGGAACATTCTGCCATTATGCCTAGTTTCGACAAAACACAACATAATGTCTGCGCAAGGGGGGAAGAAAAACATACTTAATGTTTATTTACTCCGTGCCATTTTGAGCTGTTCTGGAAACTCGGTAATTGAGTGTCTCAAGGAATATGATGAGTTGCAGAACCCGAGTCATCAGCTGCAACATTTAATTTCTTTCTCCCCCCCTCCCCCGTCCTGATATACTCCTGACGAGGCAAATGCCGGTTCAAACTGCAATTATGCGACTTGACGCTCAACAAAAAAACGCACATGGGTTTCGACGGGAAGCGATGTATATCGTATGATTTGTAAATGGATGTGTACACAGAAAGCAGATTTGAGTAAATAAGTGTGTACGTATAATTAAGTGGCAGACAGGATGGCCTTTCAGATGTTGTGATTAAAGCTGTTAAGGCATATTACTCTCAGATGTCTGTTTTTGTTCTTAAGGAATGCAACAGCATACTGAGCTCCTTTCATTCCTTTGGCAAACCCTTTTCAGAAACCTCCTCTGCACGTTTGCCACCAAATCCCTCCGCATTGCAGAGAATTTCGGGTCGGGCGGATGATTTGCCATCTAGCTGTCCTTTTGAAGTCGATCCGGACGAGAGGAGACACCAGCAGGGTGGTGAGGTGGGTGGTCTTAGCTACGGCCAATGAGTAGCAATCAGGCAGTAGGGGGAAACTCTGGCTGTTTCTCCTTTCTCGCAACACAAGAACTCGTGGGCGCCCAATGAAATTGCCAATCAGTCGGGTTAGAACAGATAGAAGGAAGTACTTCTTCACCCAAAGAGTGATTAACACATGAAATTCACTGCCACAGGAGGTGGTGGCAGTACAAGTATGGACGGCTTCAAGAGGGAATTGGATAAACGTCTGGAGCAGAAGTCTATCTATCAGTAGCTATTCGCTAGAAGGCATAGATACGAACTCTCAGTCTGGGGCAGGTGATGCTCTGTATTCTTGGTGCTGGGGGGGTTAACAGTGGGAGGGCTTCTAGTGTCCTGGCCCCACTGCTGGACCTCCTGATGGCACCTGGTATTTTTTGGCCACTGTGTGACACCGAGTGTCGGACTGGATGGGCCGTTGGCCTGATCCAACACTGGCTTCTCTTATTATCTCCTTCAGCAAATGGATCGCAGTAATGATACAAGGGACAAAGGCATGATCCTGCTGTAGCACTAGGAATGGATTGGAGAGGTGCATTGTTGGTGGAAAGTGTGTCAAGCCAAAGCAACCTGAAGGGTTTTCAAGGCTAGAGATGAACAGAGGGGGTTTGCCATGGTCTGCTTCTGCCTAACAACCCTGGATTTCCTTGGTAGTCTCCCATCCAAGTACTAACCAGGATTAACACATGGGATTCACTGCCACGGGGGGAGGTGGCTACAAGCATGGATGGCTTCAAGAGGGAATCGAATAAGCATATGGAGCAGAGGTCCATCAGTGGCTATTAGCCGCAAGGTATAGATAGGAACTCTCAGTCTGGGGCAGGTGATGCTCTGTATTCTTGGTGCTGGGGGGGGGTCAACAGTGGGAGGGCTTCTAGTGTCCTGGCCCCACTGCTGGACCTCCTGATGGCACCTGGTATTTTTGGCCACTGTGTGACACAGAGTGTTGGACTGGATGGGCCATTGGCCTGATCCCACATTGGCTTCTCTTATGGTCTTATGTCTGGGGCAAGTGATGCACTCTATTCTTGGTGCTGGAGGGGGCAACAGTGGGAGGGCTTCTAGTGTCCTGGCCCCACTGCTGGACCTCCTGATGGCACCTGGTATTTTTGGCCACTGTGTGACACAGAGTGTTGGACTGGATGGGCCATTGGCCTGATCCCACATTGGCTTCTCTTATGGTCTTATGACTGGGGCAAGTGATGCACTCTATTCTTGGTGCTGGAGGGGGCAACAGTGGGAGGGCTTCTAGTGTCCTGGCCCCACTGCTGGACCTCCTGATGGCACCTGGTATTTTTGGCCACTGTGTGACACAGAGTGTTGGACTGGATGGGCCATTGGCCTGATCCCACATTGGCTTCTCTTATGGTCTTATGTCTGGGGCAAGTGATGCACTCTATTCTTGGTGCTGGAGGGGGCAACAGTGGGAGGGCTTCTAGTGTCCTGGCCCCACTGCTGGACCTCCTGATGGCACCTGGTATTTTTTTACCACTGTATGACAGAGTGTTGGACTGGAAGGGCCATTGGCCTGATCCAGCATTGGCTTCTCTTGTGTTCTTATGTTTTTAAAGACTTCTTAGCTTCCAAGATGTGAGAAGGTCCCTCTAGCTTGGGTAGTCCAGGTCAGGGCAATCATACATTATTTTTCTAAAAAAGTAATCCATGTTCATTTTATTTCTCTGTTGGCTAAACAACGATTACAAGTAACCAAGTAACGCCATGCACAATTTTTTCACCGCATACTAATTATTAGAATTTACTTTCGTATAGCATATGAGATTCCAGCAATAAACATTTTTACAAACAATTATTCAAAGGTATAGGTTTCCAATTATTCAAAAGATATACGGTTTCACAAGGAAGGGACAATAAATGGTTAAGACCAGTGTTCCCTCTAAGTTGGGTTAATGTGAGCTAGCTCACAGTTTTTTAGCCTCCAGTTCAAACATTTTTGTCTTCAGTCAGGAAGACTGGCTCCAGAGCAAACTAATTTATGCAGTAGCCAAATCTCTGACTCAGAACTTTAATAACAGTAGCTCACAAAGTAGAATTTTTGCTCACAAGACTCTTAGAGGGAGCACTGGTTATGTTCCAAAGTTTGCAAAAGCAGCCGGAAAGTGTTTTGTTTTGCTTTTTGGAGTTGCTCCCAATATTTAACCATGGACAGTGTAGTCCAGATACAACATTTCAGTAGACAGCGGAGCTGCTCTCAGCAACAACATGCGTCCAGGATTTTCTGCATGTTTCATAGCCTTCTTCTAGGTCACGAATTATTAATGGAACCAATGCTCAAGAGTAATTATTTTGATCAGCGGCAAAAACGCCATCTGTTCTCTCCTTTGGTGAGTAGGTTCTCCCGTCCATTGTCTATCAGAATGCTGTATTTGGACCAGTGTCCCCTCTGAGCTGAGTTAGTGTGAGGTAGCCCACAGGGTTTTTTAGCTTCCGGCTCACACCTTTTAGCCTTAGCTCAGGAAGGATGGCTCCAGTGCAAACCAATTTGTGCAGCGGCCAAATTGCTCGCTCACGACTGTAATGCCAGTCGCTCACAAAGTAGAATTTTTGCTCGCAAGACTCCACAGCTTAGAGGGAGCATTCTGTTTGGACTGATCTTTTCATATCGGCGTGGTCCCAGGATATAGTGAGAAAGATCGGTTTATAGAAAAAATACTTTCCTGGTTCAATCATACTAGGCCCAAACGGCTTAGCTGATAACGTGTCCTTGTGAATTGTCACCTGCACCAAATGGCATGCCCAGATGCCAGGCCTAGATATCCATTTCAAAAGCCACTTTGGCACCTTGGAGGGGAAAGCCAGATATTGAGGCTCTTCCCAAACTTCAAAGCCCAGCATACGTGCCTTCCTCAGCATAGGCATGGAAGTTAACCACACCTCTTAAATCCCTTGTGATTGGATAAATGGCCATATCCAGTTGTGACAGAAGAGGGAGGGAGTGGGGATCACCTATGAGAACGGAGACAGAGTTTTCCTGAAAAGTTAGCTTCTTTCTAAGAGTTAGTCTCTGTTTGGATTACAAACCTGCAACATGGAATTTGACTAGTGGGCAGTGAAGCTGGACTTAACTGCTCACTGCAAACATGGTTTTCCTCTTGAGGATTCCCTGGAGAATGGACTTTATTCTACGTGGTCTATGGACCCCCAAGGATTGGTAATTATGGAATATCTTATTTCTATGTTTAGTAGGAGCTATACAAAGATATAGGCTGGTTCTTTGTTTTCTAATCTTTGCAAGTCTCTTGTCATATAACTGCTTTGCTTAATAAAGATCTTATATAGGTTAAACTGATCTGATTTTGACTCATGTTGTAACTGGATCTCTAGGGCTTAATCTCGTGGCCTGGGGCTGCTCAGCTGAGGTCTACTACTGTGTGTTAATTATCTGCAGCTCTAGCCCAGAGCTGATAAGTTGTTAATTCCCAGAAACCTGGCAGGAGGTGGGACCTATTCTCCTGTCTGAGTTGGGAACATTCTTAAATAGGTCCTGGTGGCAGAATACTGATTTCAGTGTTCCCGGAGTGCTTGGGTCTTTGGTGTCTCTCACTCCTGGAGGGGCGTGGAATAGACCCCTAGGGACTGTCTTTCCACTCTGGAGGCTGTCATTCCAGTCCCAGAGTAGCCTATCTGGGCCCAAAGACCTTAATGGAAAAACCATTCCATTTGCACTGCTTCTGGGAGCTGGGGTCGGGGCTTGCCATTGCCTGTGCTTCTAACTGCCGGAGCTCTGCTCCTGTGCGCTCCTGCTCCAAATGACCCCTGGATGGGAGGAAGGGGGAAGAAAGGGAGCAGTGTTCCTTCTAAGCTGAGTTAGTGTGAGCTAGCTCACAGTTTTTTAGCCTCCAGCTTACACATTTTTCTCTTAACTCAGGAAGGAGGGCTCCAGAGCAAACTAATTTACGCAGCAGCCAAATCGCTTGCTCACAACTTTAATGCCAGTTGCTCACAAAGTACAATTTTTGCTCACAGGACTCCACAGCTTAGAGGGAGCATTGGAAGGGAGGGAGGGGAAGTATGCCTCCCCTTCGCTTCCCTAGCCGCCCTGCCGGGAGCCATGCAGAATGTGTGAAAGAGCTCCCGTGTCTAAGATCTGGCTACATGTGGATCAGGATGGACCTGGATTGATGTCTAGGATCTGGATGGATCTGGCCCTGCTGGCGGACCTCCTGATGGCCACTGTGTGATGCAGAGTGTTGGGCTGGATGGGCCATTGGCCTGATCCAACATGGCTTCTCTTATGTTCTTATGTCTGGGGCAATGATGGTCTGTCTTCTTGGTGCTTCGGAGGCAACAGTGGGAGGACTTCAGGAATTCTGGCCCTGCTGGTGGACCTCCTGATGGCCCATGTGTTTTGGCTCCTGTGTGACTCAGAGTGTTGGACTGGAGGGGCCATTGGCCTGAACCAACATGGCTTCTCTTATGTTCTTATGAAAAGAGAAGAAGAGAAGAGATTGGATTTATACCCCGACCTTCACTGCCCAAAGGCGTCTCAGAGCGGCTTACAAACTCCTTTCCCTTCCCCTCCCCACAACACACCCTGTGAGGTAGGTCGGGCTGAGAGAACTTCTGACAGAAACTGCTCTTTTTCAAGAACAGCTGTGTCGTAGCTTGTGACTGACCCAAGGTCACATCAGCAGGTGCAAGTGGAGGAGTGGGGAATCAAACCTGATTCTCCCAGATTAGAGTCCACACACTTAACCACTATACCAAACTGGTCTGGGACAATGATCCTCCGTCTTCTTGGTGCTTGAGGGGCAACAGTGGGAGGACTTCAGGAATTCTGGTCCAGCTGGTGCACCTCCTAATGGTACTGGGGTTTGGCCCTTTGTGTGATACAGAGTGTTGGACTGGATGGCCGATTGGCCTGATCCAACATGGCTTCTCTTATGTCTGGGGCAATGATGGTCTGTCTTCTTGGATCTTGGGGAGCAATAATGGGAGAACTTCAGGAATTCTAGCCCTGCTGGTGGACCTCCTGATGGCACTGGGATTTAGCCCTTGTGTGTTACAGAGTGTTGGACTGGATGGGCCATTGGCCCCATCCAAGATGGCATTTCTTATGTTCTTATGTCTGAGGCAATGATGGTCTGTATTCATGGTGCTTGGGTGGTGGTGGGGGAACAGTGGGATTGCTTCCAGTGTCCTGGCCCCACTGGTGGACCTCCTGATGGCCCCTGGTTTTTGGCCACTGTGTAACATGGAGTGTTGGACTGGATGGGCCACTGGCCTTATCCAACATGGCTTCTCTTATGTTCTTATGTAAGCAATGGAACAGATTGGCAAGTCCCATCAACTCCTCGCTGTGAAATTAAGCAGTACCCTCCATTCATTGGAATGCAATGTAGGAAGACTTACCCAGACATTCAGGAGACGCTGAAATTTGCACAGACTTACACTCTGCAGTACTTTGTGCATTCCTGGGGATTTCTTTGCTACTAGGGGAAAGAGAAATTATTAAGCTGCTAAATTGTTCTTCAAATGCTCCAGCAGGCAAATAAATTCCAAGTAACCATGGCTGTGAAAACAAAGCTGCAAATGGAAATCTATGATAATGATGATTTCAATCAACTTAATGGAAAAAAGCAGAGAACAAGTCAATCCATCGACATCGCCTAGAGCCAGGCTTGGGAGCCGGTGTATTATTTATGCATTGACATGAAATTACACGTGCCCCTTCCTGTCTGGCTGGGCCTGATCCCCATAATGCAAAACAAGCACACACACGGAAGCTGTCATTCAAACACAAATTATAGATGTTCAAACTACCGGCCTCGGGGACCAACAGGCATGGCAAATCTGAAAGCCTTCGAATCATAAAGTTGGAAGAGGCCATAGTAAAGGTAAAGGTTTCCCTTGCTCAAAAGCCAGTCGAATCCAACTCTAGGGTTGCGGTGCTCATCTCTGGTTCCAAGCCAAAGAGCCAGCGCTGTCCGAAGACGTTTCCGTGGTCATGTGGCTGGCATGACTAAACACCAAGGTGCACGGAATGCTGTTTCCTTCCCACCAAAGTGGTACCTATTTATCTACTTGCAATTTCTTGCTTTCGAACTGCTAGGTTGGCAGGAGCTGGGACCAAAGACGGGAGCTCATTCCGTCATGCGGCACTCGGGTCTTGAACTGCTCAACTATCGACCTTCTGGCCTGCAGTTCAGTGTCTTAACCACTGAGCCACCGCAGCTCCATGGAAGAGGCCATACTGTCCTTCTAGTCCAACCCGCTTCCACTCTCGTCTCCGTCACCCGCTCAAGCACCTCTCAAGCTGCAGTTCAGGAAGATGTGGAAATGGGGTCTTTGGGGAGTGGGCAATGAAGATGTCAGATGCCTTATCCCTCTTTTCTGTCCTGGAAAAAAGCACATTTTAAGAACATAAGAAAAGCCATGCTGGATCAGGCAAATGGCCTATCCAGTCCAACACTCTGTGTCACACAGCAGCCAGAATCTAGGAGCCACCAGGAGGTCCACCAGCGGGGCCAGGACTCCAGAAGCCCTCCCACGGTTGCCCCCCCCAGCACCAAGAATGCAGAGCGTCACTTGCCCCAGACATAAGAACATAAGAGAAGCCATGTTGGATCAGGCCAATGGGCCATCCAGTCCAACACCCAGTGTCACACAGTGGCCAAAACCCAGCGGCCATCAGGAGGTCCACCAGCAGGGCCAGAACTCCAGAAGCCTTCCCACTGTTGCCCTCCAAATGACCTAGAGGTCTTCTCCAGCCCTGATATTCAAATGTTTGAATTCCCACACCGACTCACCTACAGAGGAACCTTTGTGGGTAACAGAGGCTTCTGAGCCATGTTCTCGAACACAAATAAATACAGGCCACATCTGTGGGGCCTCTCCCTTCCCACATGATATTGTAGAACCACTAGACAAGATGCACCCGCACATAACATTTCATGGAAGCTCACTTCCTCGTTGAGAAACCCCTGAGCAATTTGGAAACTGGTGTTCTGGAAAGCAGAGCTATTTTGGGGCAGGAACACACAGGAATGGAGTTCTGGCTGGCTCCCGAGTTGGCCACGCCCAGCAGGAACTCATTAGCATAATAGGCCACACCCAACAGCAGAAACTCATTAGGATTGGCTACATCAGAGGTGTGTGGCCTAACA
>JAPDNY010000003.1:7570024-7866340 GCA_029375565.1 Gekko gecko | reverse complement strand
TGGATTAAAGGGGCGGTCCACACAGGCACATCTGTCCAGTGTTCCCCAGCCATACTCAACCCATCTTGTAATGCTTCCCTCCCGAGTTTAAAAGATACCTGGTAAAAGTGGTATCAAACCCTGGAAAGTGTGTCTATCCCGCGTATATCCCGCACCAACAAGGTGTGAATGCTAAAATCCATGTTTTTTCGCTTGTGCGCATGTACGCATATGCGCTCGTGCACATAAGTGCATATCTCCTGATTAGCGAAACAGAAAGCCGTGCCTTACAGCCGCGCCTTCAGGCCCACAGTGTGAACGCTCCCTCATGCCTCCTCCCGGTATGCTCCCGCATCAGTCAGCGCAATGTGACTGGGAAAACCCGGAACAGTTTGTTCCGGGGCTTTTTTTGCCACGACTCCCTCCTGCTTCAAACTGTCAGTCTGAACTCAGCCAGTCTTAGTTTTTAAGGTGCTACTTGACTCCCACTCTTTCCCAATATGGCGGCCCATCTTGATCTACCAGCCTTGCTCTGGTCTTGCAAACAGAGGGCCACGGCTTCCTCCACCGAAATAATCCATCTCATGTTTTGTCTTCCTCTTCTCCCACCTTGGCCCTTCCTTTTCTTTCGCCGACAAAACGGAGCTGCCCTTCTTCGGAAAGGCAATGTCGAACGTTCTGTTCCGGGAAATGCCAGTTTCCGCCCTCCCCCATCCCGAGTGAATTACGTTGTGCTCTACGATATAGAAATTTTCGTCTTACATAGCAAAAGGATACAAAGAGCTGTCATAAAAGAAACCCCGGAGGCTTCTGGGGGCTAGCGGGTTTAGCAAACACAGGAAAGGTTGTGCAAATATCACTGAAACTGAAGCCTTAAAATATAACAGGCACCAAGGAGTATCAGCTCCTGAATATTTACATCACATGCGTCTGAGATATTACATTTCCGCCACGTTTCCGAGTGGTGGGGTGTTCCAGGAATTGACTTTCCTTTGGCGAAAGATTACTAGATGATCCTGAAGATTCACAAAGTCTTTGTGATATTTACTTTATGTGTAAATATATAAGACCATAGTGGAGGCAAACAGGTATTCCTACGGCAGACAGCATGTCTCAAGAGAGCAACTTGTGTGCAGATACATATACATGTATTTCAGCTACTGCTAGAAACTCTCAACTGCCCCCTCTGCTTCTGGCTGTCATGTCAACGTCAAACTACTTTTTGTTGAGGTTTCCACCCACCGCCCGTCCTCCAACCTATAGGGGCATCACCTTTCCTGATGGATACCCCAAATACCAGGAGACCATCTCCTGCAGTCATTCATTCAGGGTATCAGGCAGAGATGGTTCGCCATGGCCTTCCTCTGCAGTCTTCCCTGCTGGTCTCTCTTTCAAGTACCAACCCTGCTTCGCTTCCAAGATCTGAGAGCCATGGGTGGTTGGCCGTTGCCTTCATCTGCAGAGTCTTCCTTGGTGGTCCCCTATCCAAGTAACGATCCTCCTTAGCATCTGAGATCTGATGACACCGGACTACACCATGCTGTCGTCCATGTAAGCTCAATGATTGCCACAAAGAACAGTTGCTAAAAATAATGTAATTCCTGGTTAACCTCCACAATATCGATACCTTCGAGAGGAACACAAACTACGGGTGCTCTCTGACAATAGAGGTTCATCATGTGCCACTGTGGTAGTGGAGAAAGCTCTGAATCATTTGAGATAAATCCATATCCTCCTTCTCATATTTGCCTCATCTCTCCTGGGAGCTGGGTCTACAAAGATAGATAGATAGATGGATGGATGGATGGATGGATGGATGGATGGATGGATAGGTAGATAGGTAGATAGGTAGATAGGTAGATAGGTAGATAGGTAGATAGGTAGATAGGTAGATAGGTAGATAGGTAGATAGGTAGATAGATAGATAGATAGATAGATAGATAGATAGATAGATAGATAGATAGATAGATAGATAGATAGATAGATAGATAGATAGATGGATGGATAGATAGATAGATAGATAGATAGATAGATGGATGGATGGATGGATGGATAATAGACAGGCAGGCAGGCCCGGAGTCTTCTCAAGCTGTCTGTTCTACATAGGAGTTCTTATGTGAGCAATCACCCTTAGCCTCTTAACCATTTAGCCAATAGAGTGCTGTTACCAGGATAGATCTCTAAACTGCAAGCTGTCAACCACTTTGAATGACAGTTCTCAGCTGCTGCAAGTTAATCACTACTGCCAGCCTAAGCAACAATTCTGATAACAAGCTGGCAGGTGGGGGTGATGGTTTCTACAGTCAAGAAAGCAAACACTTGGGCAGGAAAACTCTCTTCAAGGTGACCGGTTTCTTGACACAGAGGTAGAAGGGATCCTAGAGGTCACCTACTCCAACCCCCTTGCTCAGTGTGGGAATTAGTCAACTATAGCACCTCACTCTGCTTAAAGGAGCACACACCTTTAAAAATGTTTTTAAAAGATTGAAAAATAAAACCATTTACAATAGAAATTTGTGTGGGGCTGCGCCTTCAAGAAAGAGGGCAGAGCCCCAGAAAGCCCCTGCTGTCGCTCTGGGCCTGCTAAGATCCCGCCTGACTAACCGTGGTCTTCCTATGCAGCTGCTATTGCACTGCTTCATACCCTTTCAGTTTGGTGTCGTGGCTCAGTGCATGGACTCTAATCTGGGAAAGGAGTTTGTATACTGCTCTGAGACTCCAAATGAAGGGCGGGGGTATAAATCCAACCTCTTCTTCTTTTTCTTTCGTGCTTCCAGCTCTCGCAGGAAAATGAACTCTTCATCTGAACCCGTCCCTCAGTTCGGTGATACCATCGAACTCTTCCGTAGACTTCTGGAGTCTGCAGCAGCTCCGAGGCTTGGCTTCTGGCGACGAGGACTCTTCACTGACTCAAGGAGCAGTGCTTTGGTCTCCAATTATAAACGACAGAATCGGAAAACAAGGGCCTGTTAACGGAGACTTCTGATCTCTTTTGTACCGACGGTCCTTTCCCATTCCAAAAAAAAAAAAAAAAAATAGAGAAGAAACGTTATTGATCTCTTCTTATTTGATTTTTTCTCCTTAGTCCACCAAAGAAAGGCAAGCCTGTAAACCCCAAATACAATTCTTCACCTTGCTTCGGATGCCGGGGATGACTTGTTCTCCATTTCTGGACACAATGGGAGTTAACAGCTCGCCAGGCCTTTCTTCTTCTCTGCAGCGGCACACGGAGCTCTGAAGTCCAATTCCCAGCTGATTGCTTTCAACTTGAATCTTAAGTCACCGATTTCTAATTCATTCCCCCCTTTCAGGGAGAGTATTAACTTGCCTTTTTTCCTCCCTGAATTACCAATCAGTAAGTAACTGAATAGCTATTTAAGGATGGTGTCTCTGGGGCCCATCAAAGCATTCCGAGTCCCTTTGATAGCGTGCCTTCCTCGCCTCTCTCCTTTTCGGTGAAATTTTAGCTAAGGCGGCGAGACCGCCACCGCAATGTCAAACCCATTAGCCTCGGTACCACCTTAACTCGTTAATTATGTTGGCTTATCATTAGCTCTGGGTTCTTCGGTCGGAACTTAATTCGGTAAAATTCAAGACGTGAGTTCCCTTAACTTCTGTTCTGTTTATCTGACTTCGCTCCGGCTGTTCCCTCCGAGACTTAGCGGAGAAACTTCCCAATACTTCCTTCTGGCTTTGATCTAAAGCTGTCAGGGTCTGACTTAATTTATATTTCAGTCCTTCTGATTTCTTTTTTAAATGCCCTTTGGGATCCGACATATCATTGGATGACGGAACTAAGATACTCACGTCAAACTTCCTCCTCCAACAGGGCTAACCAAGGTTCTCATCCCCTTTGGCCATACTCCTAAGAACATTTTCCTGGAGGTAAGCCTCGCTGAATAAAATGGGACTTATCCGTATAGATCTGCGAAGGATGTGGACAGAATGGAGCGGGTGCAGGGGAGAGAGATGAAGATGATCCGGGAGTGTGTGGAGACCAAGCCCTACAAGGAAAGGCCGAGGGAATGTTCAGTCTGGAGAAGAGGAGGTTGAGGGGGGACAGGATGGCTCTCTTGAAGTATTTGAAGGGCTGTCACTTCGAGGAGGGGCAGGGAGCCCTTCCTCTTGGCAGCAGAGGAGAGGACTTGCAATAATGGGTTTGAATGAAGGGCGGGAAGGTACCCGCTGGATAGTAGGAGAAACTTTTTGACAGTCAGAGGTCCCAGTCAGGCCAAGGGAATGTTCAGTCTGGAGAAGAAGAGGTTGAGGGGGGACAGGATGGCTCTCTTGAAGTATTTGAATAGCTGTCACTTAGAGGAGGGGTAGGGAGCCCTTCCTCTTGGCAGCAGAGGAGAGGACTTGCAATAATGGGTTTGAATGAAGGGTGGGAAGGTACCCGCTGGATATTAGGAGAAACTTTTTGACAGTCAGAGGTCCCAGTCACACATGCCAGGTAACGTGGGGGGGGGGGGAAGCAAGGCTATTTGCCCCATAGTAATTTGACATGCCACTGCACGATTAGACACAATTCTTTGCCGTGTGTTTCCGGTGCACTTCAACGAGGGATCACTGACGCAATGAGAGCGTGCTAGTTCGATCACACGGAGACGTCCGTCTGGGACCTGTCACAAACCCATTTGCTACTGCACTTTCCCAGGTATTTCTTAACTCCGCTTCTTTGGAGGGGCGAGATGGGTTGGTGATGGGTGTTGGACACCTGTGGTTGTTCCCGTGTGATTGCACCCATAAATCCGTCCCTCTCGCACTGCCAACTCTGCGTGTGATCGGAGCCAGAGTTGTGCAAGAGTGGAATCAGCTTCCTTGGGTGGTGATGAGCTCCCCCTCCCTGGCGGTCTTTAAAAGCAGCAGCTGGACAAACACTTGTCAGGGGATACTGTAGGCTGATCCTGCACTGAGCCACGGGTCAGACTAGATGGCCTCTATGGCCCCGTCCAACTCTATGATTCTATGGATCTGTTCCTCAAAGATGTCACGTGGGATCACTTTTCAAATCTAGTGGCTCTTTAAATCTCTCATGGAAAGGGGAACAATGAAATGTGTTGAGGTACTGAATCATAGAATGTGAGAGTTGGAAGGGACCTTGCAGGTCATCTAGTCCAACCCCCTGCACTCTGCAGAAGCAGAGCCGAAAGATAGCCCTACATACCTACATATCTACAACATACCCGAAAGATGGTTGTCCAGTCTCCACTTGAAAACATCCATGGAAGGAGCATCCACCACCTCCCGAGGCAGACTGTTCCACTGCTCAACCACTCTGACAGTTAGGAAGTTTCTCCTGATATTTAGCCGGTAACGACTCCCTTGTCATTTCCATCCATTAGCTCTCCCTTGTAATCTTGTAGAGCTCCCTTGTAATTTCCACCTGTTAGATCTACCATTGACCATGTTAACTCTTGAAATGGTTGCCCTGGAAAGTGCCATCCTAGTGACGTTCTAAAAACCTACTTTAAATCAGTTTCCAAGTTACTATAAGCTATATCCAGAACAGTTTGCAGCATGTATGTGGCCACTCTGCTCAGAAATGTGGAAAAGCCACTTAAATTGGAAGAAGGCTTTAGACTCTAAGGAGGGGCCGTGGCTCAGTGATAAAGCATCTGCTTGAGCTGCAGAAGGTCCCAGGTTCAATCCCCGGCATCTACAGGTAAAAGATCTGGCAACAGGTGATGTGAAAGTCCTCCGCCTGAGACCCTGGAGAGCCGTTGTCAGTCTGAACAGACAATACTGACCTTGATAGACCAAAGGTCTTATTGTTATTATTATCATATGGCATTGTGTGTGGAGATCCTAAGATTGTCTGGCAGCCAGATGCACCACTAGGTGGTGAGCCAGACTTGTTTTTAAGGCAAGAGATGTTTCAGGATTGGTTTCCCCTTTGCCTGCCTCTGCGTCACAACTCTGGTATTCCTTGGAGGTTGCCCATCTAAATCCCAGCCAAGGCCGACCCTGCTTGGCTTTCGAGATCTGACAAGATTGGGCTAGCCTGGGCTATCTTGGTCGGGGCAAACTGGTGGCAGAATGTGTCATCAAGTCACAGCTGACTTTGGGGTTTTCAAGGCAAGAGATGTTTGAGGTGGCTTGCCATTACCCACCTCTGCGTCACAACCCTGGTGTTCCTTGGAGGCCGCTCTTCCAAATAGGAACTCTGAGATCTAATGTGATTGGGCTATCCACAGGCCCGTAGCTATAGGTGGGCATCTCGGGGCCCAGCCCCCTGACTTACTGCCAAGGCCCCCCTCCACTTCCCATCCAGCCCAGGCTCCCCCAACTTCCTATTTTTTATTTTATTTGTGATGTTCCCTTGGGGGGAGGGAGGAGGGTGACTGTGTGGGGTGCCCCCCAACCTATTTAAAGGCCCCCTGAATTAGAAAATCCTGGCTATGGGCCTGGGCTATCCAAGACAGGGCGAGACCAAAGGTCTGATTCAGTATAAGCCAGCTTCATGTGTGTCTTCAGCAAGATTTCCAGGGTATTTCTTCATGAAGGGAACTTGGACCCTCCAAAGCTTTTATCCTGACAAATCTTCTCGGTCTTCAATGAGTCACTGGACTCAGATCTTACTTTTCTCCTGAAGATCAGGAGGAATACTCTTCCTGAAACTTGGACCATCTACAGCCGTTGCAGTAATAAACACTTCTCTTTTTGTAGCAGGGAACTCCTTTGCATATTAGGCGACACACCCCTAATGTAGCCAATCCTCCAAGAGCTTACGGAGCTCTTCTTACAGGGGCTACCATAAGCTCTGGGAGGATTGGCTACATTTAGGGGTGTGTCGCCTAATGTGCAAAGGAGTTCCTGCGACAAAAAGAGTCCTGGTAATATATAAAATCGTGAACATAAAAGAAACTAAGCCTGAAGTGTGCATGGGGTTGTTGTTGTTGTTCAGTTGCACAGCCGAGTCCGACTCTTCGTGACCCCATGGACCACATCACGCCAGGCCCTCCTGTCCTCTGTCATCCTTTGGAGTTTGCTCAATTTTATGTTCGTTGCATCGGTAACACTGTCCGACCACCTCATCCTTTGCCATCCCCTTCTTCTTTTACGTTCAGTCTTTCCCAGCATCGGGGTCTTCTCCAGCGAGGGCTCCCTTCTCATTTGGTGGCCAAAGTATCTGAGGTTCAGCTTCAGGATCTGGCCTTCCAGGGAACAGTCAGGGTTGATTTCTTTTTAGGATGGACTGATTCAATCTCCTTACATAAGAACATAAGAGAAGCCAATGTTGAATCAGGCCAATGGCCCATCTAGTCCAACACTCTGTCACACAGCGGCCAAAAATGCCACGTGCTATCAGGAGGTCCAGCAGTGGGGCCAGGACACTAGAAGCCCTCCCACTGTTGCCCCCTCCAGCACCAAGAATAGAGTGCATCACCTGCCCCAGACTGAGAATTCCCATCTATACCCTGTGGCTAATAGCCACTGATGGACTTCTGCTCCATGTGTTTATCTAATTCCCTCTTGAAACTGTTCATGCTTGTAGCTGCCACCACCTCCTGTGGCAGTGAATTCCACATGTTAATCACTCTTTGGGTGAAGAAGTATTTCCTTTTATCTGTCTTAACCCAACTGCTCAGCAATTTCATGGAGTGCCCACAAGTTCTTGTATTGTGAGAAAGGGAGAAAAGTCCTTGCAGTCCAAGGGGCTCTCAAGAGTCTTCTCCAGTACCATAATTCAAAAGCATCTATTCTTGGGCACTCGACCTTCCTTATGGTCCAGCTCTCACGGCCATACATTACTATGGGGAATACCATTGCTTTGACCATGCGGACTTTTGTCAGCAGGGTGATGTCTCTACTTTTTATCATGCTGTCTAGGTTTGCCATCGCTTTCCTCCCCAGGAGCAGGCGTCTTTCAATTTCATGGCTGCAGTCACCAACCATGATTGGGGGGGACTCAAACATGGAATCCAGCTAGTTTTATCATCTAAACATCTTTCTTTCTTTCTTTCTTTCTTTCTTTCTTTCTTTCTTTCTTTCTTTCTTTCTTTCTTTCTTTCTTTCTTTCTTTCTTTCTTTCTTTCTTTCTTTCTTTCTTTCTTTCTTTCTTTCTTTCCCCTCATTGTCATTTTACAAAGGTGGGGGAGAAGGAACGTCTCTCAAAGTGAAGCGGAGAAGTGAGGCCTCGGTGACCTCCCGAAAGGTAATACGTTTCAAAAGCAAAGTCACACTGCATCACGCTGGAGGTGATGGAAGCCAAGGCGGCCTCCTTTAAAGCAATTCCATTAAACGCTCCTCAAACACCTGCCTCTACAATTGAACTGCCGAGGCAGCAAGAATAACCACAGTTATGTATTTTTCTCGCCGCGCTGTTTATCGCTCAGAAGCATCTGCTATCAAAGCCGCGGAGACTCTTAGACTCTTGGGCAGTGGGAGGATAAGGCTCGTTCCAGAAGAAGGAAGGGAAGGGGTGTGCTCCAAGGGAAGGGCGGTTGAGAGTCTCCTCGCAACCCCAGGGGGATCAAGAACAAATGACAATGTGGTTGTGGTTGTTTTTCAAATGTACACGGTGGTCCACTAAGGGTGAAAAGTGCCACTAAAGAGCCAGTTTGCTGTAATGGTTAGGAGCGCGGATGCTGATCTAGGAGAACTGGGTTTGATCCCCCACTCCTCCACATGCAGCTTCTGGTGTTACCTTGGGTCAGTCACAAGTTTTCTCAGAGCTCTCTCAGCCCCATCTTAGAGGAGGAGGAGGAGGAGGAGGAGGAGGAGGAGGAAGAAGATGAAGTTCCAGTTTCTGCTCAGGTTCCTGGCAGCTTGGGACAAAATCCCGGTCGTCTTCGTTTTCTTCTCTGACCAAAACAAACGGAGTTCCGCAGAGAGATTACAATGCAAACCGATGCCTCTTTTGTGCCATTTTCTTTAGAAATGGCAAATGAATCAGGAAGAACATCTATGTGGCAGGGAAATGGTGTAAGACAGAGATGTTGAAAATTCATTTGTGATGCTCTTAGACTTTCTCCCGACTTCTTGCTTCTGACTTGCTTCTGACCCTTTCTTCTGACTTCTTCAGACCGCTGTCCCAATGGCGGGGCCCCAAAAGCTCTAGAAGTCAACTCTGCCTTGCAGGCTGTCTTGCAGTCTAGGCGATCTGTAGCCGCTTCCTTTGTGACTGTGTTTCGAGACAAAAAGGGAGCAGTTAATAACGTCTGTGAAAAAGAACTGTAAAAGAAAACACTCGTGAAGAAGAAGAAGAAGAAGAAGAAGAAGAAGAAGAAGAAGAAGAAGAAGAAGAAGAAGAAGAAGAAGAAGAAGAAGAAGAAGAAGAAGAAGAAGAGGAAGAGGAGGAAGAGGAAGAGGAGGAAGAGGAAGAAGAAGAAGAAGAAGAAGAAGAAGAAGAAGAAGAAGAAGAAGAAGAAGAAGAAGAAGAAGAAGAAGAGGAGGAGGAGGAGGAGGAGGAGGAGGAGGAGGAGGAGGAGGAGGAGGAGGAGGAGGAGGAGGAGGAGATTGGATTTATACCCCGCCCTTCACTCAGTCTCAGAGCGGCTTACAAACTCCTTTCCCTTCCTCTCCCCACAACAGACACCCTGTGAGGTAGGTGGGGCTGAGAGAACTCTAACACAAACTGCTCTTTTTTCAAGAACAGCTGTGCATGGTCACATCAGCAGGTGCAAGTGGAGGAGTGGGGAATCAAACCTGGATCTCCCATATTAGAGTCCATGCATTTAACCACTACATCAAACTGGCTCTCCACCAGGACACCATTTGTTGTCTAATACTTTATGTGTATCACTTTATTAACACTTTGGTGGTTTGTAGACTTGCATATGCTGTGCGTTCATTGATGCAGTTCTGGCAACCCTAAAGCCGCTCCGCACTCTTCTGCAATGCCCTGAACAATGCCAACCCTGTACACACATCAGAGAAGCCTTCCTTAATTTTACTCCAGAGCCATCAATAAAATGCTATGAAAGTCAATAATACTTGGTTGAAATAAAAGTATCTCAGATTTCAGCCTTAGGAACATTGAGATGAAATTGTCAGGGTGCCTTCATCGATGGAGGAATATTAGAAAGGTTATTGGACTGGGAATTTCTCCTGTTGCTAGTGAGCTCACAGTTGTATTGGTATCGGCCGCCAAATTGTCCTAAATTTCACATTTTGAATGGACACGTACAGCTTTAAGACGAAAGTAAAGTAAAGGTAAAGGTTCCCTTGCTCGAAAGCCAGTCGAATCCGACTCTAGGGTTGCGGTGCTCATCTCCGTTTCAAAGCCGAAGAGCCAGCGCTGTCTGAAGACATTTCCGTGGTCATGTGGCCGGCATGACTAAACACCAAGGCGCACGGAACGCTGTTACCTTCCCACCAAAGTGGTACCTATTTATCTACTTGCAATTTCTTGCTTTCGAACTGCTAGGTTGGCAGGAGATGGAAGTAGAGACGGGAGCTCACCCCGTCATGCGGCACTCACGGGTCTTGAACTGCTGAACTACTGATGAAAGTGACATACCATAAATGGCAGGTTTTATCAACGGCTGGGCTATTGTTCAAGGATCCTCCATCATTGCAAGATTTGGAGGGCTAGCCTCTTTCTTAAACCGTGATTCCATTTTTCTACGTTTAATCACAGCTCAGACAACCGAACATTCCCTTTCTTGACGGCGCAGAACAGTTGCCCTCAACCAGATCACCGGCTTGTGATGAAAGAGAAACCCATGTCCTACGCATTAATCTCCTCCCCAAAGTCTTCCACCGGAGAGCCAGTTTGACGGAGTGGTTAGGAGGGTGGACTCTAATCTGAGAGAACCGGGTTCAGTTCCTCCCTCCTCCACATGCAGCTGCTGGTGTGACCTCGGGTCAGTCACAATTTCTCTCAGAGCCCCTCTCTCACAAACAGTTCTCATTAGAGCTCTCTCAGCCCCACCTACTTCACAGGGTGTCCGTTGTGGGGAGGGGAAGGGAAAGAAGTTTGTAAGGTCGGGGGGCCATCATCTTTTGGAAATTCCTGGCCCCAGAGATGCAAGGCTGGCTGCCACAAGAGCCAGGGCTTTTTCGGTGGCGGCTCCTACCTGCTGGAAGGAGCTCCCAGAGGAGATCCAGGCCCTCCGGGACCTTGTCCAGTTCCGCAGGGCCTGCAAGACGGAGCTCTTCCGCCATGCTTTTGAGTAGGAGCCGCCACTGCCACTATTCCACCTCGATATTCCACCTCGAAAACCCGTCATCTTGGGTCTAAATGTGCTTATGTTGTATTGTTTGTTTTTATAATTTTATCTGGTTGATATTGTTTTATATTGTTTATATTGTTTAAATTCTTTATATTGTTAGCCGCCCTGAGCCTTCGGGGAGGGCGGGATATAAATCGAAACAAATAAAATAAAAAATAAGCCATTCTGAGACTCCGAGTGAAGGGCGGGGTATAAATCCATTCTCCTCCTCCTCCTCATTCCCCAAGTGAATAGAATTCTTCTGTTTATGAATCTTCATGAGGTGCACCAGAGACATGTTTCGCCTCTTTCCCATCACCAGCAGCCCTGGGAAAGGAGAAGTCTGTGTGCGTCTCCCATACCCCCCCCAGTTGCCCCCCATCACTGGTCAGTCAACATGCGAGCTCTGGACTGCATGCACACTGGGGTCAAGAAGGAAAAGAGAGAAAGACCAGATCCTTCTCCCCGCAGGTGCTGTTTCCACACAGGGGAATGTTTTATATGCTCGGTTATCATAGTCATAAAAGGAGTTTTAATATGCATATCTCATTCCTTCTCCGGATTTCCCTTCTCTTTACATGGGTCACGGCCACGTGAACTCCCCTGGAGACGATGGATATGGGCTTCTCTAGAGGAGGAAGAGTCATTGCTTCTAATCAGTGCCCAACCGATTCCCCAAGTGAGGCAACGTCCTTCAGAGGTCCAAAGGGCATCCTGAATCCTTCCTTCTTCCCGCCCGAAACAAGACTGACTTCATCTGATCTTGCCGGTCTGGAGAAGAGCAGAGCTTTTCGCTTTCGCTCTTTGTGAGGCTGACCCCTTGGTGCCCTCTCCCGAGAGGGGTGGATTCTCTGATTACATGTGATTCTGCTCATAGTTGTCCAGGATATTTTGATACGTGTTACAGATGAATACCATGCCATAATTCAACCTAGATTTATTTTTTTTCCCCCTGTTTCTCCAGCAAACTGCTTAACTTATTCGATCTGTATTGGTTTGTAGATTCAAGGGAGCCTCTTTTTGCTGTAATGGTTCTTAACGCAATATAATGGCAGTGCTGGAAGAAGGAGAAGACAAAGAAGAAGAAGAAGAAGAAGAAGAAGATGAAGAAGACGAAGAAGACGAAGACGACGAAGACGACGAAGAAGACGAAGAAGACGAAGAAGAAGAAGAAGAAGAAGAAGAAGAAGAAGAAGAAGAAGAAGAAGAAGAGGAGGAGGAGGAGGAGGAGGAGGAGGAGGAGGAGGAGGAGGAGGAGGAGCAGGGTTTTATACCCCACTTTTCTCTACCTTAAGGAGTCTCAAAGCGGCTGGCAATCGCCTTCCCTTCTCCCCACAGCAGGCACCTTGTGAGGCAGGTGGGGCTGAGAGAGTCCTGAGAGAACCGGGACTGGCCCAAACTCACCCAGCAGGCCTCCTATGTCTCAAAGCGGCTGACAATCACCTTCCCTTCCTCTCCCTACAACAGGCACCTTGTGAGGTTAGGTGAGGCTGAGAGAGTCCAGAGAGAACCGTGACTGGCCTGTGTCTCAAAGCGGCTGACAATCGCCTTCCCTTCCTCTCCCCACAACAGGCACCTTGTGAGGCAGGTGGGGCTGAGAGAGTCCTGAGAGAACCCGGACTGGCCCAAGGTCACCCAGCAGGCCTCATGTGGAAGAGTGGGGAAACACGTGGCGAGGGAGGGAATCAAACATGGCCCTTTGAATCAAGCGATCTTCCATGTCAAAGCAGAAACGGTTTGTGCCACAATAGAGCCAACAGTTCTATTCACTCCTTGCAAGGTTTCCCCATTTCGCTCTTGCTTTCCCTCACCTTGCTTTGTCATTTAGATTTAAATACATTTATTCTCACCTTCTAATCTCATCTATCCCCTCTTGTAAAAATTTTAAAAAAGGAATTTTAAGCTTAATAAAAATAAAAAAAAACCCAGGCCAATTCGGCTGACAGATATAGACAAATACAACCGTTTAAATCAAGACGGGTTTTATCTACGTGGCTCAGGGCAATATTGAATCCAATGAATATTTGCTAAACTTGGATATTTAAGTCAGTACTAAGACAAATGTATAATTAATATACATAGAGGTGCATAATTCAAAAGCGTACCAATGCATTTCCATGGGCCAATGACAAGTGTAGTCATTCAGATTTCAATAAAAATATATTTATTATCCCTAATTAGTTCATTTATTCATTGCTGGATACATAAAAAAAAAGGCCCTTAATTTTAAAGTAAAATCTTATTCATTGAAATTCAAAAGAAACTGAGCAGGAAACATTATCTGGCTTGATTTGTCTTATAATTAATACACTTATTCATTGTGAGACACGGTTATAGCTCCCATTATTAAAAAGTAAAATGTAATACATTGGGGGTTTTAAGACATCAGCCTGTTAGAGAGAAAAATAATGTATGAAAGAGGCATGACTTGGCTTGTGGAGGATGGGCCGCGTGTCTCTGCTGGTTTTTCTATCAATAATTTTGGAGACATTCAGGAACCGTAGCCATTCTTTCACATTCACTGCCAGCTCTGCCTTCCTCCATCCGAGGTGGGCCAGGAAGTTGGCTCCGTGCCTTAACCTCCGTGACCTAGCTACAGCGACCCATGTAATAGTCATTTCCAGGCTGGATTACTGTAACTATGTGGGACTACCCTTGACCCTGCAGTGGAAACGGCAGCTGGTGCAGAACGTGGCCTCACGGATGTTGGCTGCGTCATCTGTGGAGACACAGATCCACCCGGTGCTGCAGGAACTACCCTGGCTGCCTATTGAGTACCAAATCCAGTCCAAGGGCCTGGTGCTTACCTTTGAAGTCCTATATGAGCAGGGGGCAGCGTATCTTCGGGACTGCTTCTCCCCATATGAGCCCTGCAGGAACTTACGATCGATTAATCAACATCTCCTGTTGGTTCTTGCCTCAATGAGGGACAGGGCTTTCCCAACCCTGGCCCCTACCTGGTGGAATGAGGTCCCATTAGAAATCAGGGCCCTGCAGGACCTCTTACAGTTCCACGGGCCTGTAAGATGGAATTCTTCCACCACACTTTTTAACTGAGGCAGTGGGTGCCCACTTCCTGACTGGCCTCCCCTCCAGTGACCTCAGATCCAAGTGGCCACCTGGGGACCGACCGTTTCTTGTCGAGATCTGCTGAGGCACCGGTCTTTTTATACCAGTTGCTGTTTTAGAAGAGAGAAGAGATTGGATTTGTTCCCTGCCCGTCCCTCAGAGTCTCAGAGCAGCTTACAAATGCCTTTCCCTTCCCCTCCCTACAACAGACACCCTGTGAGGTAGGCAGGGCTGAGAGAGCTCTGACAGAAACTGCTCTTTTTCAAGAGCAGCTCTGACAGAACTATGGCTCACCCAAGGTCATCCAGCAGCTGAAAGTGGAGGAGTGGGGAATCAAACCCGGTTCCAGATTAGAGTTCGTGCACTTAACCACTACACCAAACTGGCTTAAGATAGATTTTACCTGTTGATTTGTTATACTGTAAATTTTGTGATAGAAGCCACCCTGCACCTGCTTGCGGGGAGGGCAGGATACAAATATAAATAAACAAACAAAATTTTGTTGCACAGGGACTAAGTTTCCCATTTACCCACTTGTGGTGGGTAAACCTCCTCAGCTGCAGCCTCCTGCCCTCAAGAAACTGAGTGGGAGAAAAAAAACTCTGAAGTGGGATCCATGTCGATGTGCTAGGACAGGGGTCTCCAACGTGGTGCCCAAGGGCACCATGGCACCTGCTGACACCTTTCCTGGTGCCCGCTTTTGTCCTCTGAGGCTTCTGATTGGCCATTGGCCATTGGAGATTTGATTGCCACTATGGCATGAGGATCTTCACTATGCAACTCGAGATAAGCTGCAGCAGCCATTTTCCAGCTGGCTCCACCTCCTGTAGCAGCTGTTTTGTGGCAGCCATTTTGTGACTAGGCCCACCGCACTGTGTCAGGATTCCAAAGGTGCCCCCAGCCTTTCAAAGTTTTGGGGATCCCTGCTCTAGAAAGGTATGAGGAGATTCTGGAACTGTAACCTGGCAGTGATGTCACATCCCCTCCAAACTCGGCAAGCACCACCCTCAAAATCTCCCAGCAGGGTAGCGGTGCTGGCAACCCTGTCAGCTTGTCTACTCTTCCCTGTGTGAATAAACTGCCAAAATGGCCGTCTCTTTTGACGAAGGTGCTTCTCGGCTACTGAGGTGAGCCACTGGCCATCAAACCATTCTCTTCTCCTGCTGCTGTGAGGCCCACTTTCCACTCAGTGGATGTTGCTAGGCAACCAAGCTTCGTTCTGTCAGTAAAAGGCAGGGGGAGGAGGTCCTTTCCAGGCCTACTTTAGTCTTTGAGGGGAACTCATTGGGGCCAGTCCTGACGAGGGTTGCCAGGTCCAGGTTGGGAAATTCCTGGATATGTTGTGGTGGAGCCTCTAAAAGCCAGAGTTTGGGGAGGGGAGAGGCCTCAGCTGAATAGAATGCCAAAGAGTCCACCCTCCAAAGCAGTTTTTTTTTTCCTCCAGGGAGAGAGAGAGATCTGCTGTCTGGAGTTCAGTTGTGATACCAGGTGATACCACAGCCAGTATGGCATAGCAGTTAGCACTTCCGAACAGGGTCTGCCAGACCCAGTTTCTTGCAGTAAGAGTTGTGCAACAGTGGGATCAGCTACCTAGGGAGATGGTGAGCTCCCCCTCACTGGCAGTCTTTAAGCAGCGGCTGGACAAACACTTGTCAGGGATGCTCTAGGCTAGTCCTGCACTGGGCAGGGGGTTGGGCTAGATGGTCTGTATGGCCCCTTTCAGCTCTGTGATTCTATGATTCTAATACCATTTCACCGATTAAACCTATTTTTTTTTCTATTTCTTATATGGTATTTCTCCACACTTTGGTAAGCTGTTTTAATAATTTCCCCTGTACCGTAGACATATGTTTGGTGTATAAGTTGAATTCCCCCCTGCCCTTCACCAATATATTTTATTTAATGCTGTTGAACTGAAAAAAAATTTAATATACTAACTAATCTAAAGCAGGCATTGCTAATCTTAAGAGACTACTATCGGGGCCCTGTGCAGATTTATGGGCTACAGAAACAGTTTAATTCCAAACAGCTGGGTAATTTCCTGCACTGTGACACGATATGGCCACGTGCTGCACTTTCTCAGTGTCCGCTAAAGTGGATAGGAGCTGAGGAAAGTCAGCTTCCGCTAGAATAGGATTAGTCTTCTCCTAATCTGTGGCCGAGGTCAGACTGGCAGTTTGGCCCGAGATAGGCACGTTTCAGAAACGTTTCACAAATGGATTAAAGGGGCCGGTTCACACAGGAACATCTGTCCAGCGTCCCCCAGCCGTACTCAACCCGTCTTGTAATGCTTCCCTCCCGAGTTTACAAAATACCAGGTGAAAGTGGTAGCAAACCATAGAGAGCACGTTGATCCCGCTTCCCAGATGTGTTAATGCTGAAAGCTGCGGGATCCTGCCGCAATTGCTGATGTGCATATGCATGTAAGCGCATGTAGCCAGATTTTAAGAAAAAGCCACTTACAGCTGCGCCTTTGCCAGGGTGGGCCGATAGTGTGCATGCTCCCTTGCACCTCCTCCCTGGTATCCTCCCGCATCAGTCGGTGCAGTGTGACCAGGAATAGCCCAGAACACTTTGTTCCGGGTCTTTTTGCCACGACTCCCCCGCACTTCATACTGCCAGTCTGAACTCAGCCTATATGTCTCCGAAACAGACTTTCCTTTTGCTATATGTGCAGCAAGTCAAATGAGGGAAATAAAAGATGGGGCTTTTTAAAAAAGGATGAGGAGTGGTCTTCGAATACCCAATACTGCATTGCTGCTAGCACGGGAACTTATCGGCAGTGGGGGAGGCCTACACCAGTATCGAAGCATTATTGCCATCAAGAAGAGGAAGAGGAAGAGGAAGAGGAGGAGGAGGAGGAGGAGGAGGAGGAGGAGGAGGAGGAAGAGAAAGAGGAAGAGGAAGAGGAAGAGGAAGAAGAAGAAGAAGAAGAAGAAGAAGAAGAAGAAGAAGAAGAAGAAGAAGAAGAAGAAGAAGAAGAGGAGGAGGAGGAGGAGGAGGAGGAGGAGGAGGAGGAGGAGGAGGAGGAGGAGGAGGAGGAGGAGGAGGAGGAGGAGATTGAATTTATACCCCACCCTTCACTACGCAATCTCTTCTCTTCTTTTTCTTCTTCTGAAAGGAAAGGGGAAGAAGATGTTTGGAATTGTTCTTACAGGCCTGTTCTAAGTAGGTCTACTCAGAACCCTACTCAGGGCCCACAAGAAACTGATCTTAGGACTGCAGTGCAAGTTACCTAATTCTGCTGAGTTTGCAGCAAGAAATTCAAGCTGCCTTACTTATGTTACCCGGACAGTCTGACCTACTTGTGGAGAATACAAATATGGGCACCATTCTGTATTGAGAGACATGCTAATGCAACAAAGATCCTTGGTGCCTAAACATCGCTTGATTAAATAGGGTTGCCAGATCCAGGCTGGGAAATGCCTGGAGACTTTGGGGGTGGAATCGGAGGAGGGGAGGGAAGAGCTGGCTCCCACATAGTCTAGTCTAAGTCTGCTCTCACCTGGGCCCCTGTTCTACAATATATGGTGGATCACAGATTTCCTCCCATCCATAGTCAGTTACCACACTTGGCTCCACCTATAATGCATCCTTTCGACTTGTTGAGATCTCTCGAGGTTAACGGCATTTCTCTTTTTATCATCGTTTGTATTCCTCCTTTTAACGTTACAATACCCGCACTTATGGTAATCAGTCTGATTTACTGTAGGATAATGCAGTATGTGAAGTGATACCTTTTCTCACCAGGATTGCATTTTTCTTTTGTATCTGTGAAGTTGAGAGGTGTTATAGAACATTCCATGTACCAGACTTATTACCGTAACTCATTGCTCTGAGGATATGTTCTGCTTTGTTATTTCCGGTCTCATTGGTACTGTAATCTTGAGCTGTGTTCCTTCTAAGCTGAGTCAGTGTGAGCTAGCGCTCAGTTTTTTAGCCTCCGGCTCACACATTTTTTTGTCTTAGCTCAGGGAAGGAGGGCTCCGGAGTAAACTAATTGATGCAGTAGCCAAATCGCTCGCTCACAGCTTTAATGCCAGCAGCTCATGAAGTAGAATTTTTGCTCATAGGACTACACAGCTTAGAAGGCGCATTGATCTTGAGTTCAATAAAGATTAGATTTTTTTAAAAAAGGAGGGGAGGGTTTAGGAAGGGGAAGGACTCCAATGGGATATAATGCTATAGGGCCTGCCCTCCAGAGTATGCATTTTTCTCCAGGGGAACTGATCTCTGTCAGCTGGAAATCAGTTGTAATAGTGGGAGATCTCCAGCCACCCCCTGGAGGTTGGCATCCCTGATTGTATGAGAGGTCCCCATTAGAGATCTCCTTGCCCAGTATGGGCGGGGCTTGTTTTCTCCGCATATTTATTCCTCTAAGGTTGTTACTCTCCAAGTGGCACCTGGTGATCTTCTGCTATTACAACTGATCTCCGGACGACCACGATCGGTTCTCCAGGAGAAAATGGCTGCTTTGGAGGGTGGACTCTACGGCATTATAACTTGCTAAGATCCTGCTGTCCCCACGATCCACCCTCAAAATCTCCAGGTATTTCTCAACCCAGAAGCTTGAAACCCTACTATTCTTCCCCCATAAGTGTGATTTTCTTTTCTTTTAAATTTTGAAATGTTTATTAAGATCAAGTATAACATATCAAAACATACAACAACTGCAAAACATTATGCAGAAGTCTCGAGAATCCGAAATTACAAATTACAAACCAACCGGTTAGTCACCAACAAAACATTAACATTTGGAATACTGTGTACAGTTCTGGTCATCACATCTCAAAAAGGATATTATAGCATTGGAAAAAGTGCAGAGAAGGGCAACTAGAATGATAAAAGGGTTGGAACACCTTCCCTATGAAGAAAGGTTAAAACGCTTGGGGCTCTTTAGCTTGGAGAAACGACGGCTGAGGGGTGACATGATCGAGGTTTATAAGATTATGAATGGGATTGAGCAGGTTGAGAAAGAAGTACTTTTCTCCCTTTCTCACAATACAAGAACTCGTGGGCACGCCATGAAATTGCTGAGCAGTCGGGTTAGAACAGATAAAAGGAAGTCCTTCTTCACCCAACGAGTGATTAACATATGGAATTCACTGCCACAGGAGGTGGTGGCAGCTGCAAGCATGGACAGTTTCAAGAGGAAATTAGATAAACATCTGGAGCAGAAGTCCATCAGTGGCTTATTAGCCACAGGGTATAGATGGGAACTCTGAGTCTGGGGCAGGTAATGCCCTCTATTCTTGGTGCTGGAGGGGGCAGCAGTGGGAGGGCTTCTGGTGTCCTGGCCCCACTGCTGGACCTCCTGATGGCACCTGGTATATTTTGGCCGCTGTGTGACAGAGTGTTGGACTGGATGGGCCATTGGCCTGATTCAACATTGGCTTCTCTTATGTTCTTATGTTCTTATGTCCATACATCTACAATTATAACATAATAGGACGGTATCAATTCCGTTCACCTATACAAAAGTGCTGTTTAAACCATCAATTCCAATGAATTGAGTCAAGTCTGTTGCTCTGATATACAAGAGGAGTCTCAGCAGTAAGGTGGAGGTCAAGGTGAAATCAGAGGTGGAGCCACGTGTGATAGCTCATCCTAAAGGGAAGCACATTATGCTCTGCCATGAAGTCAAGTACTGGATACCAGGTAAGTACGAATCTATCATAAGTTCTGCTGGAACTGTTCTGTAATCGATCCACAATGTTAGGGATTTTATTCATCGCAAACTGATCCCAGATCTTGTCGTACCAGGATGTCAGAGTAGGAGGTGTTGGAGATTTCCAGTTTGCCGCAATCGTGAGTCTGGCCGCTGCAAGAAGAATGGAGGTGAGGGTCTTTTTGGAGTCGTTCCCAGAAGATGAATCCCAGAGATCGAGCAAGGAGAGTTCCGGGGTGACAGGGAGTGTTTGTTCTGTGATGCTGTTGATTCAGGAGAATATGTCCTTCCAGAATTGCAAAATGACTGGGCATTCCCACCAGCAGTGTAAGTATGTTCCAAGAGGTCCACAGTTTCTCCAACACAGAGGGTTCATTCGATTCAGCCTTTTTGGTGTAAGATACCATCTGTGTATGATCTTGAAGGAGTTCACCCGAAAGTTATAAACACATGAGGAAAACGCTGGAGAGTTTCATATGTCGAGCCAATTTTTGATTGGTTATGGTCCTACTTCTTCTGCTAGCCCTCAGTCCTTTGAGTCGGTAGTGGTCATAAGTGGCTCGGCCATATAGACTAGCAGAGCTGGTCCAACATCTTCAGGACTGAAGAAGGCAAGCAAGACAGTGGAAATTGTGGGTCAACTCTTCCACAGGCTTTTCCCAATAAGAGCTGACATGATGTGTTGGCCAGAGCAAGGGTGTCACAAGATGTGGCCCAGGGGCAGGATGAGGCCCCTGGAGGTTTCTATTAGGCCCGCAGTGGAACTGGCTGTCTCCTGCATCTTCTTGCAGTTCTGCTGCTGCTGCGGCATCATAGCTTGATTTGCCAGATTCTCTCAATCGCTCAGGAGAGATAGATAGGCAAACTTCTGTTCCCTGCACTGGCTAAGACTACTCCCCCTCCCCCTTCTAGGGTGAGGGACAGAATGAGCCAGAAGTTGCTTCCTGGCCAGACTGGCTCAGTTGCACAGGACAGAAAAGCAAGCCTTTCTCCCCTTCCATTGGCTGAGGCTCCTCCCCGAAGGAAGGAAAGGGAGGAGAGAGAGCTTGCTTTGCTTGGCTGCCTCAATCGCAGGGGAGAAATACAAAGCACCTTTAACACCAACAAAGTTTTATCCAAGGTATGAGCTTTTGTGTGCCTTTTGTGTGTTTTGTTGGGCTTGTTATGCTGTGGCTCTCCTGGGTGCAGCTGGGTTCCTCCCCCTTTTCACTGTATTCATGCCCTCATGATCCAATCTTGCTCAGTAGGAAAGCCATGTGAATTATTTAGATGAGGAGTAACAACAAGCCAATGAGATGGATTAGGCTGAGTAAGTGTCCAGACCAAGTTCACCCAGCACATTTCCTTTGGGGATTTTGAACTTAGACTTCCCAGATAGTAGACTGATACTGACCACTGAGGAAAACTATAGGTTTGTAGACAAACACGTAGCCCTTAATCTGTGCCATAGTGCCTTTTCATATTCTTGATCAGCAAATGAAGCAATTTATGTACAAAAGCTCGCAATGTCCAGCCATGTTATGTTTTTCCCTGAGCTCTAGGCTCAGAACTTTGAGCATGAGATTTCTGTAGTGAATGTCAATAAATCAAAAGTAGGTATGCAGCTCACAGATAGACATTTGAACAGCATGCTCGAGATTGCAACAGCACAGGCATTTTGATGCAATAATTCAGAGCAAAAGGTGTCAATTATCAGACACTGTTAAATAAACAAAATATCCCAAGAGTGCTAATGTTTTAAGCATGTTTTTAAGTTTGGTGTAGTGGTTAAGTGTGTGGACTCTAATCTGGGAGAACCGGGTTTGATTCCTCACTCCTCCACTTGCACCTGCTGGATGACCTTGGGCAAGCCATAGTTCTGGCACAGCTGTTCTTGAAAAAGAGCAATTTCTGTCAGAGCTCTCCCAGCCCCACTTACCTCACAGGGTATCTGTTGTGGGGAGGGGAAGGGAATGGAGTTTGTAAGCCGCTCTGAGACTCCTTTGGGTAGTGAAAGGCGGGGTATAAATCCAATTTCTTCTTCTTAATTTTTTTTTTTAAAAATCTTTGTGATTGTGTCTTTTCTAAAGTTTATATCTCTGCTACCTGACATTACATTTTATGACGCACATGGCCCGGCCCAACAGGGCCTCATTTATGACAGATCTGGCCCTCATAATAAATGAGTTCGGCACCCCTGGGCTAGAGGGTCAAAGACCTGAGAGAACTGAGTTTCAATCCCTGAACGGCAAGTTCACTCTGTGACCTTGGGCCCATCCGATTCTCTCAGTCCAACCAACCTCACAGGTTTGTTAAGACCATAAGACCTCATTCCATTCTGCAGGGCCTGTGAGGCAGGGGTGTTCCGCCGGGCCTATGGCCGAGGACAACAACAGTTTTATTTAGCCTTTCCTCTTTTTCATTCTCTCCCCCTTTAAGAATAATCTGGATTTATACCCTGCCATTTACTACCTGAAGGAGTCTCGGAGCAGTTTACAGTCTCCTTTCCTTTGCCTTCCCTGCAACAGTTGGGGTAGGTGGGGCTGAGAGAGCTCTCTCGAGGACTGCCCCTGAGAGAACAGCTCTGAGAGGACTTGTGACTGACCCACGGTCACACCAGCAAGTGCATGTGGAGGAGTGGGGACTCCAACCCAGTTCTCCAAGATTAAAGTCCGCCCGCTCCTAATCATTACACCAAACTAGCTGAGCAGGGTGAGTTCTGGTTAGGACTTGGATGGGAGACCACCAAGGAAGTCCAGGGTTGGTTACTCAGAGGCAGGGAATGGCCAACCATCTCTGAACGTCTCTTGCCTTGACAACCCTACAGGGTCATCATAAGTCAGCTGTGATTTGATGGCCAACAAACAAACAAATAATCATAAAAACAAGGCCTGCAGAGAGTTAAATCTCAGTTCCCAAAAACTGAAGCACTTATACATTAAGATATCTGATCATGAATTCTCAACATCATGTGTCGCCTGGCCTTTTAATCCATGCATTCCTTTTCTGCCCCCTTCTTCAATCAAATTTATTTATTTCCTCCTCAGCCGTTACAAAGGGCAGGCTAGCTCTAGAGGATTTATAGTCTGCATGGACACCGGTTCCCTACACCCTGTCATTCGGCACCATTAGAGATGGTAATATACAGTGTACCTTGCAAAGTACACAACCCTGGTTGTGCACTGACCTAAAAATGCTCTTGGCATGTTTTGTGAAGGGGGGGGAAATATGCACCTTCATTATGTTTTCCTCGGCCTCCTTGAACTCATAAATGGGGGAAAGACCATCATAAATCCCCTCACGAGCAACAATTGCATATTTGCTGCCTGAGAAAGAAAAGCACCCCAATCACGTAGAAAGGAACGTGGATTGACATCCTTACGTTAAGTTCTAGGGAAATCCATGGAAGTGGTCCCGGAGGAAGAAATGTAGAGTTTGACGAGTTCTGCCAGAGGTGGGTATACTATCCTTCACCCGACCTGAATATTCTGCCAACATTTCTCTGAGATGAAGGAATACCTGAAGGTTGATCTCTCTCTCTTTCTCTTTCTCTTTCTCTTTCTCTTTCTCTTTCTCTTTCTCTTTCTCTTTCTCTCTTTCTCTTTCTCTTTCTCTTTCTCTTTCTCTTTCTCTTTCTTTCTCTTTCTCTCTTTCTCTCTTTCTCTCTTTCTCTCTTTCTCTCTTTCTCTCTTTCTTTCTTTCTTTCTTTCTTTCTTTCTTTCTTTCTTTCTTTCTTTCTTTCCTTCCTTCCTTCCTTCCTTCCTTCCTTCCTTCCTTCCTTCCTTCTTTCCTTTTCTTTCCTTTCTCTCTTCCTCCCTCCTTCCCTTCCTTTCTCTCTCTCTTCCTCCTTCCTTCCCTTCTTTTCTTTCTCTCTCCTTCCTTCCTTTTCCTTTCTTTTGTTCTTTTCTCTCTCTCTCCCTCCCTTCCTCCCTTTCTTCCTTTCTCTCTCTCTCCCTCCTTCGTTCCTTCCTTCCTTTTCTTTTCTTTCTCTCTCCCTTCCTTTCTCTCTCCTTCCTTTGTTCCTTCTTTCCTTTCTTTTTCTTTCTTTCTTTTCTTTCTCTCTCTCCCCCCTCCGTCCCTTCCTTCCTTTCTCTCTATCTCTTTCCCTCCCTCCCTTCTTTTCCGTCTTTCTCCCTCCTTTGTTCCTTCCTTCCTTCCTTTTCTTTCTTTTCTTTCTCTCTCTCTTCCCCCCTTCCTCCCTAAAATTTATGCCTTGTTTTTCCCATTATTTAAGGTGGCTTCAACCAGTTACTTTCTCTGACATAAGAGACTGGTGCCATTCAATGGGGAAAGTGGCATGCATCCAACCCTGTGGTTCCAAATACTTAAGGGTATGCAAGTCTTTGAAATTCCCAACTTTTACTTCCCATCAATTCCCAGATTTGGATACCACTTAGCCTTTTATGCTGGTCCTGAAGGTCTACTGACTACTAGGAAGAAAACTGGGGAGGGGGCTCAGAGGGCTGCCATCGGAGGCAAGTCCCACTGCATGAGATCCATGTATCATAGAATCATAGAGTTGGAGGGGACCTTCAGGGTCATCTAGTCCACCCCCCTGCACAATGCAGGAAATTCACAAATACCTTCCCCCACAACCCCAGTGACCACCACCCCATGCCCAGATGATGACGAAACCCCTCCAAACTGGCCTGGGGAAGAATTGCTTCCTGACCCCAAACTGGCGATCGGCATTTCCCTGGGTGTGTAAGAAAGGGCCACAAGAACTAAGCAGCGATGCAACCCTTCCCACCCTCCCTCTCATGATCTGCCTAAGTTCCCAGAATCAGCACTGCTCTCCGATGGCCATCCAGCCTCTGCTTAAAAACCTCCAAAGAAGGAGAGACCGCCACCTTCCAAGGAAGCCTGTTCCACTGAGGAACCGCTCTAACTGTCAGGAAGTTCTTCCTCATGTTTAGCTGGAAACTCTTCTGATTTAATTTCAACCCATTGGTTCTGGTCCGACCTTCTGGGGCATTCATTGGATGTATCCCCATAAAGTTTCTCATTAGCAGGAGAAAGGGATTTTGTGGCACCGTCAATGTTGTACAATATTTCTTCACAAACTAATGCCCATTTAGTCAAACAAAAAGAGTCCACATTAGGTAGATATGGATGTTTGAGAGGTTATGATGGACAAATATTATAAAGAGTAGGCTCAAAGGCTGTCCTGCATGAGATGCAAATGAGATGTAATTATATAAAAATCAAATGCAATCAAGAAAAGAAAGCAATTAACGACACCAGGGATTTCCCTAGATTTGTTAAGCTAGTTAATACCCTTTAATGGCTGCAGAGCCCCAGAAATTTGCCAAGTCCTTGGAAAATGGCATTTTCTGCCTAGTGAGGTCCCATTTCATGCATTTTACCAAAGGGTCTCCAGTTCATAAAAGATATCACTAGAATAAAATAATCCTGTTAGCCTTTAAGGTGCCACGAGACTCCATTTATTTTAACAGGGGTATCCCTCCGGATGGCAGGGAAGCAATGCATGGTACAGCTTGATCTTGTGAGATCTTGTGAGAACCAGTTCGGTGTCGTGGTTAAGTGTGCGGACTCTAATCTGGGAGAACTGGGTTTGATCCCCCCACTCCTCCACTTGCAGCAGCTGGATGACCTTGGGCAAGCCATAGTTCTGTCAGAGCTGTCCTTGAAAGAGCAGTTCTCAAGAGAGCTCTCTCAGCCCCACCTACCTCCCAGGGTGTCTGCTGTGGGGAGGGGAAGGGAAAGGAGTTTGCAAGCCACTCTGAGACTCCGAGTGAAGAGGGGGCATAAATCCAATCTCCTCCTCCTCCATCCTCCTCTTCTTCTTCCTCCTCTACCTCCTCCTCCTCTTCCTCCTCCTCCTCTTCTTCTTCTTCATCTTCTTCTCTGAAGCTAAGCAGGGTCAGCACTGGGAAGGGACATCTAGAAGGAAGACTCTGCAGAGGAAGGCAATGGCCAGCCACCTCTGCTTCTCAGATTTTGGAATCTCCAAAAACTCTGCTGAGAAAGGCAGTGGCAAAACACCTGCACCTCTCAGATCTTGGAAGCTAAGCAGACTTGGCACTTGGAGGGGAGACCACCAAGGAAGGCTCTGCAGAGGAAGGCAATGGCCAACCCTCTCTGCTTCTCACTTGCTTTGAAAGCCCCTTGCTGGGGCCACCATAAGTCAGAAGCTAAGCAGGAGTGGTACTTGGATGGGAGATCACCAAGGAAGGTTCTGCAGAGGAAGGCTATGGCCAACCCTCTCTGCTTCTCACTTGCCTTGAAAGCCCCTTGCTGGGGGTCACCATAAGTCAGAAGCTAAGCAGGAGTGGTACTTGGAGGGGAGACTACCAAGGATGGTTCTGCAGAGGAAGGCCATGGCCAACCCCCTCTGCTTCTCACTTGCCTTGAAAGCCCCTTGCTGGGGGTCGCCATAAGTCTATGCTAAGCAGGGCTGGTACTTGGATGGGAGACCACCAAGGAAGGCTCTGCAGAGGAAGGCAATGCCCAACCACCTCTGCTTCTCACTTGCCTTGGAAGCCCTTTGCTGGGGTTGCCATAAATTGGCTTGGACATGATGACACATACACACACACACATACACTGGACTGGCACCCTGACCTGGATGGCCCAAGCTAATTTGATCTTGTAACATCTCAGAAGCTAAGCAGGGTCAGCCCTGGTTAGTACTTGGATGGGAGACCACCAAGGAAGTCCAGGGTTACTATGCAGAGGCAGGCAATGGCAAACCACCTCTGCTCTTCTCTTGCCTTGAAAACACTATAGTTCTGCCACAAATCTTTCAAATCCTGGCACCCTGAGTATTTGGAAGCCTTTAAACAGCTGTCACTTAGAGGAGGGAAAGGAGCTGTTCCTGATGGCAGCAGTGGAGAGGACCTCCTTTGGAATACTGTGTACAGTTCTGGCCGTCACATCTCAAAAAGGATATTATAGCATTGGAAAAAGTGAAGAGAAGGGAAACTTAAATGATAAAAGGCTTGGAACACCTTCCCTATGAAGAAAGGTTAAAACGCTTGGGGCTCTTTAGCTTGGAGAAACGATGGCTGAGGGGTGACATGATCGAGGTTTATAAGATTATGAATGGGATTGAACAGGTTGAGAAAGAAGTACTTTTCGCCCTTTCTCACAATACAAGAACTTGTGGGCACTCCATGAAATTGCTGAGCAGTCGGGTTAGAACAGATAAAAGGAAGTCCTTCTTCACCCAAAGAGTGATTAACACATGGAATTCGCTGCCACAGGAAGTGGTGGCAGCTATAAGCATGGACTGCTTCAAGAGGGAATTAGATAAACATACGGAGCAGAAGTCCATCAGTGGCTATTAGCCACAGGGTATAGATGGGAACTCTCAGTCTGGGGCAGGTTATTCTTGGTGCTGGAGGGGGCAGCAGTGGGAGGGCTTCTAGTGTCCTGGCCCCACTGCTGGACTTTCTGATATCACGTAGTATTTTTGGCCACTGTGTGACAGAGTGTTGGACTAGATGGGCCATTGGCCTGATTCAACATTGGCTTCTCTTATGTTCTTATGTTTTGTCTCTCATTCGGAGGTACAACATATTTTATGGACGGTTGTGAGGTTTTTCACTTTGAGGTCATTAACTGGGGCTCCCTGCTTCCATTAAGAAGGGATCGTTTATGACTAACGAATACCCTTTTTATCAAAGCAGTGTGCATTGTCAAGCCATTCAGTATTACGGCCCCCGGGGGCAATCACTCATTCACAGCCAATATTTTCTCTCTGGCAGGTCCCCCGTTTGTTTTTTTAATGCGCATACAGGTGTGCGGTGACACGGCGACCCCTGCTCTATGCCTTAAAAAAGCCGGGGAGTCCCTCTAGGATACAGGTGGTTCAAACAGTTGGAAGACGCCCGGTTCGGACAAGCAGATGTGATCAACCACAACCAAAGGAAGAACGTGCCGATCAGGAAAGGGGAGATACATCTATCCCACGACAGATCTGATGGGAGTCGGAAAGTGCCAGAGCGAACGGCGATGCGGAGGAGGAGTTTGGAAGCGACGGAAAGCGGCATGAATGAAAATTATAATGCCTGAAGGGGAAAGAAGTTGGGAAGGGAGGGGTCCCCTGGTAAGATGATAAAGATGAATGCCACGGGCTCGAATTAAAGGGTATTTGAAAACGAACGTCCCGGAGATCTGAAAGAATAAGTAGAACATGTGAATGTGGGACAGAGCAGACTACGGGGGATTTTTTTTAAAAAAAGAAGGAGGGAATGAAAACAAATTCTAGAGCATTGGATATACTCGGTGGATACGTATAGGGGAAGGTCTTGAAGGCGAGTGCTCGATGGTGGGGTTGCCGGCTCCAGGTCTGGAACTTCCTGGAGATTTGGGGGTGGTTCCTGAGGAGGACAGGCATTAGGGTAGGGAGGGGCCTCAACCGGTATAACGCCACAGAATTCTTCCTCTAAAGCAGCCATTTTCTACAGTGAAACTGTTCTCTGTTGCTTGGAGATGAGGAGGAGGAGGAGGAGGATTTATACCCTGCCCTTCACTACCCAAAGGAGTCACAGAACAGCTGACAATCTCCTTTCCCTCCTCCTCCCCGCATCAGACACCCTGTGAGATAGGAGAGGCTGAGAGAGCTGTCTTTGAAAGAACAGCTGTGAGAGAACTTGTGACTGACCCAAGGTCACACCAGTAGCTTCAGGTGGAGGAGTGGGGAATCAAACCCGCTGATCCCAGATTAGAGTCCGTGCTCCAAAACACCACACCAAACTGGCTCTCCATTCCACCAGAGAAAATGGCTGCTTTGGAAGGGGGAAGCCATCCATGTTTGTAGCTGCCACCACCTCCTGTGGCAGTGAATCCCATGTGTCAATCACTCTTTGGGTGAAGAAGGACTTCCTTTTATCCGTTCTAACCCGACTGCTCAGCGATTTCATGGAGTGCCCACGAGTTGGTGCTGGAAGGGGCAACAGTGGGAGGGCTTCTAGTGTCCTGGCCCCACTGCTGGACCTCCTGATGGCACCTGGTATATTTTGGCCACTGTGTGACAGAGTGTTGGACTAGATGGGCCATTGGCCTGATTCAGCACTGGCTTCTCTTATGTTCTTATGAGTTCTTGTCTTGTGAGAAAGGGAGAAAAGTACTTCTTTCTCTGCCTGCTCTGTCCCATTCATAAGTTTGTAAACCTCAATCATGTCACCCCTCAGTCATTGTTTCTACAAGCTAAAGAGCCCCAAGAGCTTTAACCATTCTTCATAGGGTTGGGATTTGTTCTCTGGGGAACCTAAATCCCTATCATAACCCTACTGAACGTGGATGCTCCCGTCATCTCCCTGACCCCATTTACTCCTCTCACCCTCAACAGAACCCAAAGAACCCCCAGATGAGCTGGCCTTCAGATGTTCACTGATGCAGGCATGTAATTATTATACAGCTGCATATGGGGGAAGTGAGATAAATCTCATTTATTACCATGGCAGTTAAGAGTGACATTTCTACAAGCAAAGGACAAAGAAATCTATACACTACGATTTCCAGGATTCATTGCATCCAACGCAATACATGCGGAGAAGACAGAACGGAGCCTCTGTCAGGGAGTGTCTCCCCGTCGTAGCCACCGTCGGGCGCTTCTGCTGATTCATATGCTGCACCCCCATTGTTCCATATTGATGCATCGGGAAATGTGCAATGTATTCCCCCCCCCGACCCATTTATTTATTATTATTTATTCCGGGGATTTATAGCCTGTTCCCTAAACCACAGCCCCTGAAGCTGCTTATAATTATAAAAATCCTACCATAATACAGTAAAAACAACTCGCCGTAAAGCAGATTAATACCAGATCATAAAAAAAGCCGATTGTGGGATCCCATAAAAATCCAGAAATGCAGCCAGTAGCTCATCAATCCATTCCCAGCCTAACAAAAGAGGCTCGATAGCAAGAACTGTTGTGAATTAACTGCAAAACAGAGTAACTCTGCCTGAGTTCAGACTGGCAGTTTGAAGCGGGAGGGAGTCGTGGCAAAAAAGGCCCGGGAACAAACTGTTCCGGGTTTTCCCGGTCACACTGTGCAGACTGATGCGGGAGCATACCGGAAGGAGGCACGAGGGAGTGTTCAGACTGTTGGCCCGGAGGCACTGCTGTAAATGGCTTTTTCCTGTTAATTCCGCTATGTGCACATATGCGCATATGCGCTCATGCACATAAGCGCATTAGGGCGATTTGGGGAGGATCCCATCGTGCCAGCACCGCATTGGGCAGTAGAGCGGAGCACATCCAATCATATCGCTGCTGCCTTTCCAGAGCAATCAAGTGCACCTTATGCGTGGAAACACCTGGCGGACATTATTACCGCAGGTTGTTCCCGGCTTTTCGGGTTAGCGTTCACACTTCCCAGAAGCGGAATGAAGCGGGATAAACGTGCTCTCTAGGATTTGCTACCGCTTTCACCAGGTATCTTTTAAACATGGGAGCGAAGCGGTACACGACGGGTTGACTACGAGTGAGGAACGCCAGACAGATATGCCTGTGTGAATGGCCCCATTAATCTGCTTGTGAAACGTTGCTCACACATGGCTATAGCTGGGCAAACTGCCAGTCTGAACTCGGCCTCTGATCCGGTAGAGTGTGTGTGGTGCAGTGAGGACTCAGTGTGTGTGTGTAGCTCCTCCTTTAAAGAAAGCTGAAAACACATTGTCTAAGGAAGAAGTGGAAGCAGAAGAGGTAGACCCCTTCCAGTCTGGTTTTCGCCCAGGACATAGGATGGAGACAGCACTGGTGGCCCTCGCAAATGACCTCAGGAGGCACCTGGATCGAGGCAGATTGGCATTCCTGTTGTTGTTGGACCTGTCGGTAGTGTTCAACACGGTCGACCAGCAACTACTGATCCATTGCCTCGCTGACTCTGGAGATCAGGGGCTTGCCTTGCAATGACTCACATCCTTCCTTCGGGGTCGGGGACAAAGGTGGTGCTAGGGGAACAGCTGTCCCGAAGGCATCCACTGACCTGTGGTGTGCCCCAAGGGGTGGTACTTTCCCTGATGTTGTTCAACATCTATATGCATCCCCTTGCCCAGATTGCCTGGAGGCATGGGTTGGGATGTCACCAGAATGCGGATGACATCCAGCTCTATCTGCTGTTGGGCAGCCAGTCTGACCCTACACCGGAAGATCTGGACCCGGCGTTACAAGCCATGGCTGGTTGGCTTAGGCTGAGTTGATTGAAACTGAATCCAATGAAGATGGAGGGCTTGTGCCTGAGCCGGGGTGGCCCAAGGGTAGGGATCCCACTTCTGACCTTCGATGGGGTGTAGTCGGTGCCGCTGCTGGAGGTTAGGAGTCTGGGAGTGCTCCCGGATGCCTCTTTAACAATGGAGGCCCAGGTAGCAGCCCCTGTCAAGAGACAAGAGTGTTGGACAGGATGGGCCACTGGCCTGATCCAACATTGGCTTCGCTTATGTTCTTATGTTCTTGTTGAACCATAATAACTACCCCCCTGGAAAAGGTGCAGAGCTGTTTCAGTCTCTGCCCCTGTTTTCACTGTATTCCGAGTGTAGTAGCTCTGCAGGGGACTGCGCCATGAATGCCTTAACTCCGTGGTCTTCAGTCCATGCTTGGGGCAGCGGTTATAGCGTCAGACTAGGATCTGGAAGAGGTGAGTTCAAATCGCCACTCTGCCATGAAGCCTGCTGGGTGACCCGTGGGCGAGGCACTTCCTCTCAGCCCCACCTACTCTGCAGCAGTGTTCCCTCTAAGCTGAGTTAGTGTGAGCTAGCTCACAGTTTTTTAGCCTCCAGCTCACAGATTTTTTGTCTCAGCTCAGGAAGGGAGGGCTCCAGAGCAAGTTAATCGGTGCAGCAGCCAAATCGCTCGCTCACAACTTTAATGCCAGGAGCTCACAGAGTAGGATTTTTGCTCACAAGACTCCACAGCTTAGAGGGAACATTGCTCTGCAGTGTTGTTATGAGGGTGATACGGAGAAGATGTTGGGATGCGCAAGGTCTACAGTGCAGCCTTGTGAAGGAGATCTGACGAGCATCCTACCACCTGCTCCCTGAAATCCCTTTAACTGGAACGGAGCCTCCATCCCTCTCCATGAGACTGGGTGCCCTACCACAGAGCGATAACCAGTGTTCCCTCTAAGCTGACTCAGTGTGAGCCAGCTCACAGTTTTTTAGCCTCTGGTTCACACATTTTTCTCTTGGCTCGGGAAGGATGGGCTCCAGAGCAAACTAATTGATGCAGGAGCCAAATCGCCGGCTCACGACTTTAATGCCAGTCGCTCAACAAGTAGAATATTTGTTCACAAGACCCCACAAACTGGAGAGCCAGTTTGGTGTTGTGGTTAAGTGTGTGGACTCTGATCTGGGAGAACCGGGTTTGATTCCCCACTCCTCCACTTGCACCTGCTGGTGTGACCTTGGGTCAGTCACAAGCTCTGGCACAGCTGTTCTCCCAAGGACAGTTTGTGTTAGAGTTCTTCTACAAGCTTAGAGGGAGCATTGGATAACTAAGCTTACCAGCTCCAGGTTGGAAAATGCTTGGCGATTCTTAGGCTAAGTTTGGATAGAGAAGGGGTCTCTGCATGATATAATGCCATAGAATCCGCCCTCCAAAGCAGCCATTTTCTCCAGGGGAACTGATCTCTGTTTCCAGGAGAGCAGTCGTAATTCCAGGGGATCTCCAGGGCCCACCTGGGGGTTGGCAATCCCAGTGATAGCCCTCTTCTGGGAAGCCCACATGCTTGGCCACAGCTAGTGCCATTGTGGAGGCGCTGTTCCACTCTGGCTTCGTTATGAAACGTGACCTTACCTTTCCTGTCCCGTGCCCCTTTCTCTTTTTTCCCTACAGTTATCATGTTTAAGCCATGAGTGTGGTGCTTAATAACTATTTAGGCCCCTCTCTCTTTTGAAGAACCGGTAGTTAGCATAGCTAGATTAGGGACTGCCCACAGTTTCAAATTATCATCTCCTGATGTCTCCTGATCGGCTCTTCTGGAAGACTTCCTTCTCCAGCAGAGCTTCCTGTTTCTCTCCCCCCCACCTTTCACAGCATAAGAACATAAGAACATAAGAGAAGCCAATGTTGAATCAGGCCAATGGCCCATCTACTCCAACACTCTGTCGCACAGTGGCCAAAAATACCACGTGCTATCAGGAGGTCCAGCAGTGGGGCCAGCAGTTAGACTGGTTAGTTTAGGCTTTCTCTCTGTATGTTCCATATCCGTTTGTTCTTCTTTGATAAACCTATTTTTCTCTAAGCAGTCGGTGCTCCACTTCCTTGGCACATTTAAACTCTGCCAACTCATCCACACTGCCTTGACCCTTTTGGAGGAAAGGCAGGATAAAAACGTACTAGCCAGATAGGTCTTAAGAAATTCCCAAGTGGGTCAGAACTATTGTTGTCAGGTCTCCTTGGGCCACTGGGGGGGGTCGGTGGGGTTGCCAGATTCAAGCTGGGAGACTCCTGGAGATTTGGGGGTGGAGCCTGGGGAGGGCAGGGACCTCAGCGGGGTACAACATCACGGAGTCCACCTTCCAAAGCAGCCATTTTCTCCAGAGGAATTGATCTCTGTTGTCTGGAGATGAACTGTAATTATGGGGGGTCCCCTGGTTCCACCTGGAGGCCGGCATCCCTAGGCTTGGTCAGATTTCGCACACTCCATCCCTGTATGCAATCCCATTCTGTTGGTATTTTGGTCTCTTGTGCGAATATTTCGGTGTCCGGAAAGTTCTCTGCACACGGTCCTGCTTTAACGCACTGAAAACCAATCCTAAATGGGGTCAGTTCACTTTTTTTTTTTTTTTTTTTAAAGGACCCTAAATAATTGATGCTCGTACCAGTGGGAAGATATTCAACCCATACCTTGCTTCCTCTCCCCCTCCTTCAGTTCCAGTTGACGCAAGTGACTGAGCTGGACTGAATTTTCCAATTACGAATAATACAGACAACGAAACCACCTGCGAATGCAACCAAAACCTGGCGTGACGCACCTTTTGCCCTCCGGATGGTGCACGATTCTAGTCCCTCCTTTCCGTACCGTGACGTATACAGATGGTTAAGACGACTGCGGCCTCTTCCCTTCTTGAAGATATGCCCAGAAGTGACTTAATTAGGCCTCTCTTTTCTCCCTTAAACAGAGTCAAAACAAACTTCCTTCCTGAACTTTCTTTTGTTCTCGTTTCACAGTCGACTGTGGCCTAGTTACGTCTCACGGGCCACACTAAATTACCGGTCTTATTTTTCAGGGGGAAGTTCTCCGCCGGGCGTGTGCGAGGGATTACGGCTTGAAATAATGAGAAAGCTGGATCGAAAGTGCAAAGCTCTGTTTAAAATGTAGTGAATGCATTTATTTGCCTGGGTAAGTCTCCGGCATTTTGAACCGTAGGGGGTGGGGAGGAGATCCTTTTCTTAACACTGTTCCACATCCTATTTTCTGTTTCAGCCTGGCCCCCTCCACCACCAAACTGATGAATTGCCTTTATTACAATTCCCTTTGAGAGACGCAAAAAACATCGCCATATATGGTTTGCTTTTCCTGGATTTAGTAAACAATCGGTAGGTGGGGGAATCGCCATTATTGCTGTTATATATTATTTCAGCTAACAGGGCAGTTTCAGCAATATACCATGGAACGCGCCTCGTTAGCTTTTTGTTATCTGAACGCGGGTTGTAGAACTTACAAAACACCAAAGGCCTTTTTAAAAAAATCTTGTGATTGGTATTATAATGAACTGTAATTTATTAGGTTTAAAAAAAAACAAAACACTTTTTGTTATATGCATGCAGTTTTGTATACAACCAGCATATGTATAGCAAGAGGCCAGAAGCATCATTTATTTGAACATCTGTAGGCCCAGATGATAATCTAAGCAGCTTCATTAGAATGCCTTTGTACATCATTTCACATGTTTTTAACCTGAAAATTTAATTGGGAGGGGAAAATGCTTACGAAAGCCGGTTGACTGTTTATTTTTATTTATTTTATTTGTCATCGTAGTCATATTCTTGTAAGCGGGCTCAGGGCAAGTCACAACAGTTAAGTTACAATATGAAGAAGAAGAAGAAGAAGAAGAAGAAGAAGAAGAAGAAGAAGAAGAAGAAGAAGAAGAAGAAGAAGAAGGAGGAGGAGGAGGAGGAGGAGGAGGAGGAGGAGGAGGAGGAGGAGGAGGAGGAGGAGGAGGTGGAGGAGGAGGAATAGATTGGATTTATACCCCACCCTTCACTCCCCAAAGGAGTCTCAGAGCGGCTTACAATCGCCTTTCCCTTCCTCTCCCCACAACAGACACCCTGTGAGGGAGGTGGGGCTGAGAGAGGTTTTTTTTATTATTTTGAGAACTGCTCGTGAGAGAACGCCTCTGAAAGAACTGCTGCATGTGGAGGCATGGGGAATCAAACCCAGATCTCCCAGATTGGAGTCTGTGCTCCTAACCACTACACCAAACTGGATCTACAGAGTGAATCTTTTTTTTTTAAAAATCAACTCTTTGTTGTTCAGTTGCACAGTCGAGTCCGACTCTTCGCGACCCCATGGACCAGATTACGCCAGGCCCTCCCGTCTTCCACCGTCCGCTGAAGTTTGCTCAATTTCATGTTCATTGCATCGATGACACTGTCCAACCATCTCATCCTTTGCCGTCCCCTCCTTCTTTGACCTTCAATCTTTCCCAGCATCAGGGTCTTCTCCAGTGAATGCTCCCTTCTCATTTGGTGGCCAAAGTATTTGAGCTTCAACTTCATGATCTGGCCTTCCAGGGAACAGTCAGGGTTGATTTCTTTTAGGATTGACTGATCTGATCTCCTTGCAGTCCAAGGGACTCTCAAGAGTCTTCTCCAGCACCATAGTTCAAAACAATCTATTATTCGGCGCTCGGTCTTCTTTCTAAAACCAACAGATAGCAAAAATTAAATTTCTGGCATCCACGAATGCCTCCCTCAAGTGCAGGATGTATGATGACTAAAATAAGGACCCATTTAATGGCTGCCATGGCGATCTTTACAAAAGGGCAGTGCACCCAGATAGTGTAGACAGGGGAGGCCAAAATCTCCAGGCACCTGTCGCCTTAACCAAAGCCCTGGTGTAACAGCATTATATCCTGCAGGGCCCTTCTCTTATGCTCTTATGGTTGTTGTGAGGATGAACTGGAGGATTGGAGAACTGTGTAAGCCCCTTTGGGTCCCCAAAGGGTAGAAAGGCAAGGTGTGAAATAAGTAAATAAATAAAAAAATTAAATGATTCTGAGGGATATGCACCTTCTTCCTCGGCAGCCGAGCAATAGGGTCCCGGAGAGGTCATCTTAGAAACAATGTTTTTGCGTGGCACCAGTTCACACATGTCACTGTCATTCATCACGGATACACAGACCTAACGGTACAGAAACTAAATGAGGATCATGTTTTGCATGCGGAAAACACTCAGAGAAACAGTTGGCGCTGACATCAGGTCTCGGAATGGAAAAACGAGCTTGCTTCAACCACCATTTTTGGTCAGAGCGTCATTCATGTCACTGGAAGACACTTAGGAAAAGAGCCACTTTGGTATAGTGGTTAAGTGGGTGGACTTAAATCTGGGGGGACCAGGCTTGGTTCCCCACTCCTCCACTTGCAGCCGCTGGATGAGCTTGGGCAAGCCATAGTTCTGTCAGAGCTGCTCTCTCAAGGACAGTTCTGGAAAGAGCTCTCTCAGCCCCACCTACCTCACAGGCTGTCTGTCTGTTGTGGAGAACACCTCTGACAGAACTATGGCTTGCCCAAGGTCATCCAGCAGCTGCAAGTGGAAGAGTGGGGAATTAAACCTGGTTCTCCCAGATTAGAGTCCGTGCTCCTAACCACTACACCAAACTGTACATAGGATCGTACAAGTCCCCCCTGGTCACCAACGGGAGATGGGGGGAAGAGTTGCCAGATCCAGGTGGGGAAACTCCTGGAGATTTAGGGATTTGGGACCTCAGTGGGATGCAATGCCACAGATTCCACCCTCCAAAGCATCCCTTTTCTCCAGGTGAACTGATCTCTCTAGTCTGGAGTTGAGCTGCAATTCTGGGGGCATCCCCAGGCCCCACCTGGAGGCTGGCCTCCCGACTTGTACTTCTTTGAAGTAACTACCTCAAAAGTCAGTATTTTATGTTTGCCTCTCTGTTTCCTTTCAAGCCAATTAATTCCTTTTCTCTCTCTCTCCCCCCCATACTTCAGCTGAAAGTTGCCTTGCGGAAGGAGAGATAAGGATGACAGGGAAGACCGTACCCTCTGCATTTCGAAACCGTCACGTTCCCCAAATATGATTCACTGGCACGAGCTATATTTGGCTGCCGTCGAACAACAAAGAGACTTCTTTCCCCACAAGGGAAAGTGCATCATATTCCTGTGGTTTTTTTCCCTCCTTTCCTTCCCCCCCCACCCATAATTATCGCTCCCAGGCTCAGCGTGTGCTCGGAAACCTGATGAAAGGAACCGCTCACATCCAAGGGTCTGATTCATCTGTCCCGGGAGAGAGTCCCACACACAGAGTGAGAAGCAGGCAGGAGGCCTCCAAATCCCACCCCGCTCATCCGGCGGACACATTCGGCGCATGCTGTCGAATGTGACGGGGAGCACCCTTCCACTCTCTGCGAGCAAAGAGTTTTGAGAGTTTCTGACTTCCCAGGACAGGGAGAGGGTGTCTTCGGAAAGGAGCTAACCCAGACCCAAGTTGAATGCGCCCCTTTAAAAACAAAGAGGGAATTCCAAGAGGGAATTAGATAAACATACGGAGCAGAAGTCCATCAGTGGCTATTAGCCACAGGGTATAGATGTGAACTCTCAGTCTGGGGCAGGTGATGCACTCTATCCTTGGTGCTGGAGGGGGCAGCAGTGGGAGGGCTTCTGGTGTCCTGGCCCCACTGCTGGACCTCCTGAGGGCACCTGGTATATTTTGGCCGCTATGTGACAGAGTGTTGGACGAGATGGGCCATTGGCCTGATTCAACATTGGCTTCTCTTATGTTCTTATGTTCTTAAGTTCTTAAATTTAGAGTCCAGTGATGCCTTTAAGGCCAAGAAGGTTTTATTCGAAGCATGAGCTTTCGTGTGCATGCACACTTTTTCAAATGCGTTGGAAAGGCAGCTAAGGTTCTTCAGACTTATAGACAGGGGCTGAACAGCCAGCAAGAAGGAGGAGGAGGAGGAGGAGATTTGGATTTATACCCTGTCCTTCACTACCCAAAGGAGTCTCAGGGCGTCTTACAAACTCCTTTCCCTCCCCCTCCCCAAAACAGAGACCCTGTGAGGTAGAAGAAGAGAAGAGAGTGGATTTATACCCTGCCCTTCACTATTCGAAGGAGTCTCAGAGCAGCTTACAATCTCCCTTCCACTCCCTGAAACAGGCACCCTGTGAGGTAGGTGGTGCTGAGTAGCTCTTTTAAGAACTGCTTGTGAGAGAGCAGCTCTGAGAGAACTTGTAACTGACCCAAGGTCAACCAGAAGAAGAAGAAGAGAGAAGAGATTGGATTTATACCCCGCCTTTCACTGCCCAAAGGCGTCTCAGAGCGGCTTACAAACTCCTTTCCCTTCCCCTCCCCACAACAGACACCCTGTGAGGTGGGCGGGGCTGAGAGAACTTCTGACAGAAACTGTCCTTGAGAGAACAGCCATGCCAGAGCTTGTGACTGACCCAAGGTCACATCAGCAGGTGCAAGTGGAGGAGTGGGGAATCAAACCCGGTTCTCTCAGATAAGAGTCTGTACACTTAACTACTACAACAAACTGGCTGCATGTGGAGAAGTGGGGAATCAAACCTGGTTCTCCCAGCGCTCCTAACCACTACACCAAAATGAGAGGTTTTAAAGAAACGATAATGACGTGTAGATTTAGAGTTTCTGCCCTGACCCGGATGGGCCAGACTACCCTGATCTCGGCAGGTCTCATAAGCTAAGCAAGGGTCAGCCCTGGTTAGCATTTGGATGGGAGACCACCAAGGAAGTCCAGGGTCGCTACACAGAGGCAGGCAATGGCCGACCACCTCTGAACAACTCTTGCCTTGAAAACCCTACAGGGTCGCCACAAGTCAACTGTGACTTGATGGCAAAAACACACACCAATGAATCATAGCATCATAGAATCATAGGATGTTAGAGTTGGAAGGGACCTTGCAGGTCATCTAGTCCAACCCCCTGCACTCTGCAGGAGCATAGCCGAAAGAGAGCCCTACATACCTACGTACCTACAACATACCTGAAAGATGGCTATCCAGCCTCTGCTTGAAAACATCCAGGGAAGGAGCATCCACCACCTCCCGCGGCAGTCTGTTCCACTGCTCAACCATTCTTACAGTGAGGAAATTTCTCCTGATATTTAGCCGGTATCGACTCCCTCGTAATTCCCACTCATTAGATCTAGTCTCGCAATCCGGAGCAAGAGAGAATAGACCTGCTCCGTCTTCTACATGACAGCCCTTCAAATACTTGAAGACTGCAATCATGTCCCCTCTTAGCCTTCTCTTTCCCAGGCTAAACATACCCGACTCTTTCAGCCTTTCCTCATAAGACTTGGATTCCAACCCTCTCACCATCCTGGTCGCCCTCTTCTGGACACAGTCGAACTTGTCAACATCCTTCCTAAAATTTTGTGCCCAGAACTGGACACAGTACTCCAGGTGAGGCCTGACCATAGCAGAATAGAGCAGGACTACCGCCTCCCATGATCTGGACACAATGCTTCTGTTAATGCACTCTAAGACTGCATTAGCGTTCTTCATAGCCGCATCGAGGGACGAAGAGTCACCACTAGAAGAAATCCTGGCGATCTTCTGGGCTAACGGGCTGATCCTCTTCCCCACAGTGGATCAGCTCTACTGAGAGGAGAAAACAAATAACAGCTCACAAAAAAATATATATATGAGGGGAAGCTGAGACAAAATGAATAAATCACCATTCTTAATTGTTCTTTCCCGGCACTTCCTAAAATTTGGTGCCCAGAACTGGACACGGGACTCCAGGTGAGGCCTGACCATAGCAGAATAGAGCGGAACGATCACCTCCCATGATCTGGACACAATGAAGCTTAGAGGAAGCATGCATCCCATTTGGTAATAATTCACTGGCCACTTTTCGCACCGTGTGTGTTTTATCCGCCCTGCCCCCCTCCAAGGAGCTCAGTGCTCTGTACCTGTCTCTCCCCTCCTCCGCCTTATCTTCACACCCACCCTGTGAGGTAGGTTAGGTCGCAAGCGTGAGTGGCCCTCGGTCACTCTGGAAGGTTCATGGTAAAGTGAGGGTGGGTACCCAAGTCTCCCTAGGCCCAAATTCAAACCAGGACATCACACTGGATCTTATGGGAGGAAAAGCAATGCAGTGACCCACAGTGGGCTTGAAACCCACCTAAATTCACATGGGTGGCTGAACGTTTGGAGCAGACCCTGAAAAAGATTTGCAAGCCAGAGGTCCAGTGTTTAAATTACTTTAGAAGTCTCTCTGAGTGTCATATCCAATGCTCCCTCTAAGCTGTGGACCTTTCTGAGCAAAAATTCTGCTTTGTGAGCTACTGGCATTAAAGTTGTGAGTGAGTGATTCGGGTACCACATAAATGAGTTTGCTCCGGAGCCCTCCTTCCTGAGCTAAGACAAAAATGTGTGAGCTGGAGGCTAAAAAAACTGTGAGCGAGCTCACACTAACTCAGCTTAGAGGGAACACTGGTCACCTCACACGTAGTTCTGGCAGATCGCCTCTTCCCCAAATCCACGAGCACTCTTTGCATTTCGATTTGGAGCCGTTTGGGTAGCTGAATCACAATTTCACATCTGCTGCCTCTAAATCCAAGAACGTTATTCACACATTTTGATGGGGGGGAGGGGTGTGTGCAGGGCTCTTTTGGTAGCAGGAATCCCTTTGCCTATTAGGCCACACACCCCTGATGTAGCCAATCCTCCAAGAGCTTATGGTAGCCCCTGTAAGAAGAGCTCTGTAAGCTCTGGGAGGATTGGCTACATTAGGGGTGCGTCGCCTAATATGCAAAGGAGTTCCTGCTACAGAAAGAGCCCTGGGATGTGGGAAATTCTCTGTGACTTATCCCAAAGGCTTGGAACTTAGAAGAAATGATAAAATACTGGCTCATCTCTTAAGTAAATGCCTCCCCCCACACACCGACTGAGACATAACCGGCTTAAACTATTTGGTTTGGAGAGCCAGTTTGGTGTAGTGATTAAGAGCGCGGACTCTTATCTGGGAGAACCAGGTTTGATTCCCCACTCCTCCACTTGCACCTGCTGATGTAACCTTGGGTCAGTCACAAGCTCTGGCGCAGCTGTTCTCTCAAGGACAGTTTCTGTCAGAAGTTCTCTCAGCCCCGCCTACCTCACAGGGTGTCTGTTGTGGGGAGGGGAAGGGAAAGGAGTTTGTAAGCCGCTCTGAGATGCCTTTGGGCAGTGAAGGGCGGGGTATAAATCCAAACTCCTCCTCTTCTTCTTCTTCTTCTTCTTCTTCTTCTTCTTCTTCTTCTTCTTCTTCTTCTTCTTCTTCTTCTTCTTCTTCTTCTTCTTCTTCTTCTTCTTCTTCTTCTTCTTCTTCTTCTTCTTCTTCGTTGCAGGGCTAGAAGATCCTCTGCTTCTAAGAAGGCAACTAGAGGTGCTCCTACATCAGAGGCAGGAAGTGGGTGCCTAGAAAAATACATGTTCCAATGTATGGGTGTGTTATATGCCGCCACGTTGCTTCCAATTCATGGTGACCCTACCAATTAAGGGCCTCCAAATCTCCTCTGATTACCAGCTTTGCTCGGGACTTGCAAACTGAATTCTGTGGGCGGCTTTCTCAAGCCAGTGCATCCCAGGTTGGGTCACCCTCTTTGCTTGCTACCTTCAGCTTTTCCTAACGTTATTGGTGTATAATAATTATTGGTCACCAGTTTGATGTAGTGGTCAGGAACACAGCCTGTAATCCGGGAGAACCGGGCTTGATTCATCACGCCTCCACATGCAGCTGCTGGTGTGACCTCGGGTCAGTCACAAGTTCTCTCGGCGCTGTTCTCTCACATTGCCTCTCTGCAGTGTCCAAGGACCCACTAGGGGTCACCAGAAGTCAACCATGACTTCCAGGCACTCACGCACATACACACATGCACACACAAAATACACACAAATAAAATAAAATAAAGCTGTGTAATTTCTTGGCAGTCATTACTTTTCTCTCGGAGCAGTTCTCCCAAGTCACACACAAAATACACACAAATAATTAAAATAAAAAAAAGCTGTGTTAATTTCTTGGGAGTCATCACTTTTTTCTTCCTTTTCAATAAACTTTTTATTGAGAGATTATTCAAAATTACAATATCCGTAACAGAACAAATACAAATATTTTCCGTAATAATAAACAAGCGTAACATTGGCTGTGGTGACACATGTTAAATTATCCATAAGAACATAAGAGAAGCCAATGTTGGATCAGGCCAGTGGCCCATCCAGTCCAATACTCTGTGTCACATGGTGGCCAAAGATACCAGGTGCCATCAGGAGGTCCACCAGTGGGGCCAGGACACTAGAAGCCCTCCCACTGTTGCCCCCCCACCCAAGCCCCAAGAATACAGAGCATCCCTTGCCCTAGACTGAGAGTTCCTTCCTATACATAAGAACATAAGAGAAGCCAATGTTGGATCAGGCCAATGGCCCATCCAGTCCAACACTCTGTGTCACATGGTGGCCAAAAATACCAGGTGCCATCAGGAGATCCACCAGTGGGGCCAGGACACCAGAAGCCCTCCCACTTTCACTTTCCACTTTCAGTGCACTTTCCAACTGGATTTTTGCTGTGCAAACTGGCAAAATCCAGTTGGAAAGTGCATTGAAAATGGATTATCTAGCAGGCGTGACCGCAGCCATCTATTACAATCTAGTTCAAAGAGATAGGTAGTTAGCATGAAATATAAACCAGTAAACATCTCATCGAAAAGGTTCAGAACAACATCGAACATCCAGCCAGGAAAATTTGAATAATTTTGATTACGATTACAAAACTTTCTTCCTTAACCTTCATACATTTCAACAGAACGTCACTATTTTTTCACGTAGGCTCATCGAGCGTTTTGGAGGGACCGGCTCATTACCCCGATATTTCTAGGCTCACCACAGTTCACACGCAAACAAGTCAATGGTCATTCTTCGGCTGAAATAAAATCTTGGTACCAAAACGGTGGACAAAAACTTGAGCCTTTCATGTAAACACTTGAGAGTGATTCACAAAACTGTGCTATTATCTGGTTTGGTTTGTGTTCTTTGTTTTTAAATCAATGGCTGATAATTTCTTTCTAAACACTGCATGGGTTTGGTTTGAGGAATGGCAAATGTTACTTCTTGGGTTTAATCATCCTGGGGCTCTAATGCGTCACTGTTAGGTGTGATCTAACCACGACCAATTTAAATGTTCTACAATAACTCGCAACAAAAATGACTCACTCATTTAGACGTCTGTCTCTGCCGACCCCTTGTCTCATTCACTCCTCTCCCTGTACTTCTGAGTGAAATCATTATATGCCATTTGAATCATGTTTAACATAACCCAGCCAAAAGAAGTACTTCCGCGCCTAATTCATGGGCATTGGATGGATAATGCTTCCTCTAAGCTGTGGACTTTTGTGAGCAAAAATTCTACTTTCTGAGCGACTGGCATTAAAGTTGTGAGCCAGCGATTTGGCCGCTGCATAAATTGGTTTGCTCTGGGGCCATCCTTCCTGAGCTACGACAAAAATGTGTGAGCCGGAGGCTAAAAGACTGTGAGCTAGCTCACACTGACTCAGCTTAGAGGGAACACTGGTCGCTGAAGTACATGTTTGTCCTTCAAGAAAGCCAGTTTGGTGTAGTGGTTCAGTGCGTGGACTCTAATCTGGGAGAACCGGGTTTGATTCCCCACTCCTCCACTTCCACCTGCTGGATGACCTTGGGCAAGCCATAGTTCTGTCGGAGCTGTTCTCTCAAGGACAGTTCTGGAAAGAGCTCCCTCAGCCCCACCTACCTCACAGGGTGTATGTTGTGGGGAGGGGAAGGGATGGGAGTTTGTAAGTCACTCTGAGACTTGGAGTGAAGGATGAGGTATAAATCCAATCTCCTCCTCCTCCTCTTCTTCTATTGTATGCTGCATTCTTCTTCTGAGGCTATAGAGCCTTCATTTTCATTCATTTATTATTTTGTTTTTCACTCAGTCACCCATTCAGTTTTTTCCTCTGTAGATCACACATACCTTCCTGTTCCATCCCTAATCCAGGTCCTAATTCTTCAGAACTGTATATACTCAATCACTCATTTATTCATTTGTAGTATCTGCTGTGCATCAACTGTGTCTCCTTGCTCCATTCATGATCCGGTTCCTCATTCTTGAAAACTACATTCACTTCGCTAGATTTTAAGTCCAGTAGGACCTTAGGGACCAACAAGATTTCGTCAGTATCTGATGAAGGAAGCTTTAAATCTCAAAAGCTTATATCTTCCAAATTTTGTTGGTGTCTAGGGGCTACTGGACTTGAATGTCACTGTTCTGGTGCAGACTAACATTGTTGCCCTCTAAAACTACATTCACATAGTAATTATTTCACTCATCATCCCTTCCTCTGTAGAACTCCGTTCCTAATCCTCCTCTTAATTCTTGAAATCTTCATTCATTCATTCATTCATTCATTCATTCATTCATTCATTCATTCATTCATTCTTTCCACTGTGAATCAACTACATCTCCCTGCTCCATTCCTAATCCTGTTCTTAATTCTTGAAAAATTCATTCATTCATTCATTCATTCATTCATTCATTCATTCATTCATTCATTCATTTCTTGCACTGTAAATCAACTACATCTCCCTGCTCTATTTCTAATCCTGTTCTTAATTCTTGAAATCTTCATTCATTCATTCATTCATTTATTCCTTTGTTCATTCATTTATACATTCATCCATTCATCTCTTCCACTGTAAATCAACTACATCTCCCTGCTCCATTCCTAATCCTGTTCTTAATTCTTGAAAAATTCATTCATTCATTTCTTCTACTGTAAATCAAGTATATCTCCCTGCTCCATTCCTAATCCTGTTCTTAATTCTTGAAAAATTCATTCATTCATTCATTCATTCATTCATTCATTCATTCATTTCTTCCACTGTAAATCAACTACATCTCCCTGCTCCATTCCTAAACCAGTTCCTAACTCAGGAAAACATCATTACTCAGTTGTTCAGTTACTCATTAATTTCTTCCTTTGTAGATCAAATGTATTTCCCTGATCAATTTCTCCCCCCACCCGTTGGTATTAGAACATGAGAACATAAGAGAAGCCAATGTTGAATCTGGCCAATGGCCCATCCAGTCCAACACTCTGTCACACAGTGGCCAAAAATATCAGGGCCATCAGGAGGTCCAGCAGTGGGGCCAGGACACCAGAAGCCCTCCCACTGTTGCACCTCCAAGCACCATGAATACAGAGCATCTCTTGCCCCAGATTGAGAGTTCCCATCTATACCCTGTGGCTAATAGCCACTGAGGGACCTCTGCTCCATATGTTTATCCAATTCCCTCTTGAAGCTATCAATGCTTGCAGCCGCCACCACCTCCAGTGGTAGTGATTTTTTGGTATTTTTTTATATATATACATGTGTGTGTGTGCACACACATAGCTGGCAGTCATGGTGACCTCTGGTGACTGACCCCTATGGGGGGGGGGGCTGTAGGATATTCAGAGAGGTGGCCAAGTAAAGCCTGACCCTGACTCTGGTATTCCTTGCAGGTCTCCCATCCAAGTACTTGCCAGAGTCGACTCTGCTTAGCTTCCAAGATCTGATGAAACCGGGCTTGCCTGGACTACCCCAGTCAGGGATCTCCCTGCTCCATTTCTAATCCAATCCCTAATTTTTGAAAATGACAATTTAAATACAAAACCATGTCAGTAATAAAGATACTACACTTGATCTTAGCCCAAAGCAGGGCCGTAGCCAGTGGTGGGGCACATGGGGCGGAGCCCCCTATCAAATTTGCCACGCCCCCACCTGAACTCCACCTTTATTTTTGAATGTCAGTTTTATTTATTCAGCCATACCACACTGCCGCAGTGCTGGCTTGAAGCTCCCATGACTAATAGCTATGACCAGGGCTTTTTTTGTAGCAGGTACACCTTTGCATATTAGGCGACACCCCCCCCCAATGTAGCCAATCCTCCAAGAGCTTACAGAGCTCTTCTGACAGGGGCTACTGCAAGCTCTTGGAGGATTGGCTACATTAGGGGTGTGTCACCTAATATGTGAAGGAGTTCCTGTGATAAAAAGAGCCCTGGCTGTGACTAACAGCCACCCCAGCAGGAAGTAGTAGCCCGGGAAGGATACGAGGACCTCCCTGTGGAGAGGCAAGCCCACCCTGGTAAGCAACAGCCTGCAGTCTGTCCCATGCCGGAGAAAGCCAAGCCACACCTTCCGCTCCAGTCCTCCATCTACCAGGGAGGAAAAGAAACTGGAAGTCGAAGCTCTTCAGTTTGCTCCAGCTGACTCTCTGAAAGCAGTGGAAGGACACGCAAAGGGGCTGGGACAGGCCCATAGCCAGAATTCTTTAATTCAGGGGGCCTTTAAATAAGTCAATGGGCACCCCACACACACCCTTGCATGCACACCCAAGGGAGCACCTGGCTGGATGGGAAGTTGGGGGGGCCTTGGCAGTAAGTCAGGGGGCCATGCCCTGAGATGCCCCACTGTCGTTATGGGCCTGGGCTGGGAGTACCTCAATTAGCTGGTTAGTGGCACATTTGTAGGAGGTGGCAGTTGAGTTTGCTGCAGTGGCCCGGCGACAGAGGGCCTCTTCCTACCAAGAGGGAGGGTGTGGGGGAAGGTTTCCTGGAGAAAGGGAGGAAGGAGAAGGAAATGGGGTGGCGATGAGAGGAAACAGCTGCTAGGATTTCACAGCATTCAAAGAAAATCATGAATGGGCTCGCCCTTTGATCCTTTAGGATGGCTTTTTAAAATTTAATTTAATTGGCACACACAAACACCCCTGGTGTCCCAGTACTCCTCCCAAAAATCCTGGCTATGAGGCTGGCCCAAGGACCAAGAAGCCAGAATAATACAGAAACCGGTTAAACAGAACACAGAGAGTATCTTGCCTTAACTTTAATATCGGATACCTAGCTGTGAAAAAAATATATAAAGGACTGGTTCAAAAGTGAGCGCGTATCTGTTGGTAATTGTTCACACCTGCGCCTTCTTTTAGCAGAGGGAAGTGCTAGTCACAGCAGCAGTGAGATCTCAGCTGCCCAGGGGTAATTCAACACAGATTGCCTAACAATTTGCACGTCGTCTGGAGGTGGAAGTTGACTCTCCCTACTTGCCTCGCCGAATCCGGGAGACGAGGAGGTCTGCATTCTCTTTTGTAGTTATGTAGGGCTACAGAAACCAAGATCGCATGGCTTATTTTATCGACTCGCTCAATTTGGTCCCTAAACAATTTCAAAAAGTTGCTGGTTTGTCAGGGGGGGTGTTTTAGTTTAGAGAGGAAAATGCATTTCTGAGAATCAAGCACATTCACCGATTAGCAATCATGCCGAATCTCTCCTCCTTTCTGTTTCTACCTGAAAATGCCATTTTTGATTTCATATAAACACAGTTGTATGTATTTCATACACACAGACCTATAGCTACAGTGGGGTATCTCGGGGCCTGGCCCCCTGACTTCCTGCCGAGCCCCCCCCCCCGACTCCCTATCCAGCCCAGGCCCCTCAACTTCCATTTTTTATTTTATTTGTGGCACTCCCTTGGGAATGTGTGCAGTGCCCCCTGACTTATTTAAAGGCCCCTGAATTAAAAAAAATCCTGGCTACAGGCCTGCATACACATACATTTGGGGAGAGGTTGTGGCTCAGTGGTATTTAAAGTAATAAAGTGTATGTTTACAAAAATCAACATGGGCCCTGGTCACACGCCGAATTTGAAGTGGGAGAGTCACGAATGCTGGGTGGATTTTCAGGGTGCGCAACATCTGGCAAGTATAGCGCACCCGTGGCCAAACTGTGGCATGCCGCCAAAGCTGCGCAGTTAAAAAGTATCTCAACAAATGTACTAGCAATTAGCCACAAGGCATAGATAGGAAGTTTCAAGTCTGGGGCAAGGGATGCTTTGTATTCTTGGTGCTTGGGGCGTGCAACAGTGGGAGGGCTTCTGGTGTTCTGGTCCCACTGCTGGACCTCCTGATGGCACCTGGTATTTTTGGCCACTGTGTGACACAGAGTGTTGGACTGGATGGGCCACTGGCCTGATCCAACATGGGCTTCTCTTAGGTTCTTGAGAAGTGAGCAGAGACTCACAAAAGCTCCTCCCCTGACACAAATTTTGTTATTCTTGAAGGTGCAACTGGATTCTTGCTCTTTTCTACCACTAAAGAGAAGTTGGCAGAAAAAAATCAAATCAACCTCAAAAAGCTAGCCCAGGAATTTCGAGCCGTGCTAATACTTATTCAGAATTTTAGCAGCTTTTTTTTGGATCGGATATTAAAGTTTCTAAGTCATTATTTATTCATTTTTCCCAGTGGCATGCTTGGGGGCAGTTATGGAAACCAACATCGCACAAAGCGACTATATGAAAAGAATGCAACGTTATTATGAAAATGTTATAAAGATCCAAAATAAAATGAGGATTTGGCATCATATACGTGGCCCGCTGTACCATTTCCACCCTGGAGAAATGGAAAAGCAGAAACATTCATGTTTCTCTTTGTTTCTAGTTACATATCCAGCTGATTTCCCAAAAAAGTACTCTTGAATCCTAAACCAGAAATCTGTAATCTCTGGGAATCAAAGCCGCTGAGTCCTGTACAGTTTCAGGACTAAATGAATGTAAGGCGGGACAAAAAAATCCCAAATTCACATATAGGCTAATGGGGTCTGAACTTGCTGAGATTGCAAGGGGAAAAGATCTTGGGATCACAGTGGATACCTCAGTGAAAGTGCCAGCCTGGTGTGCTGCAGCAGCGAAAAAGGCAAACTCTATGTTAGGGATTATTAGGAAAGGGATTGGACATGAAATGGTCAATATTATAATGTCCCTGAATAGATCTATGGCGTGGCCTCATTTGGAATACTCTACAGTTCTGGTCACCGTATTACAAAGAGGACATTGCAGACCTGGGAAAAGTCCATAGGAGCTGTATACTTAAACAATTTATGGAATGCACTCATGAGGTAACACCACTGATATGACATCAAATAACATCGCTAGCACTTTAATATCATATTGTTTTAATGAAGTGGTTTTTTTTTTCAAAAAAACTATTTTATGGGATTCTGATTGTTATTATTTATTTTACCCGGTGTAAGCTGCCTTGAAACCACTCCAGCGGGAGGGCAGGGCATAAATCGAAATAAATAAATAAATAAAATGAACCAGGTCAGTAAATGGGAAGGTTCATGGTATTTCATGGCTCACGCAGCCCCATGAGCCACGAACTGGAACAAACCTTGATTTCCCCGGTTTATGCCCTTTCAGTACTGGAGAATATAGCGATGGCCACAGGCACAGACAGCTTTAACAGGAAATTTGACCTATCATGGAGGGTGTCATGATATGGACTGTGCAATTAGAGGCCTAGTAGGCCCAGGGAGTCTGAGTAGCAGTGGGAAGAGGCCTGGCCTACAACTTCCAGAAGTCCCTGAGAGGTTTTGGCGCCAATTTTAGCCAATCACAGAAAACAAAGGGGACTTATAATAAAAGAGCTGGTACAGAAAAAGAGCTGTTCTTTCTTCCAAGAGAGCAGAGCCAGAAGGAAAGCTGCTGCGAGGAAGAGACCCTCATCCTGAGAGGAAGGGTGAGCAGACTGAGGCCCACTTGAGATAGCGAGCTAGGGACAATAAGTTTAGATGTGTTAGGGCATTTGGTTTCTTTTCGTTTCACCCCCTTACTGATATTGTTCTTGCACCTTGTTGGTTCCCCATATTGGGCTGACCTCCTGTAAAGATAAACCTTTTCCTTGTTTTTTACTCTGCCTGGTCCTCACACTTATTTCGGCCAAACAAGGGAGGTCTGAAGGTCTTGGGAGGGTGCTCTGGGCCTTCTCAAGGGGTCCTAAAACCAGAGTGGTGGCAGCATCAGGTGACACCGCCATCTGAGCCGTGACAGTAAGTCTATCAGTGTCTCCTAGCCATGGCGACTGAGGGGAACCTCCATATTCAGAGGCACTAAACCTCTGAATCCCAGAGCCAGGATGCTGGTCCATGCCCATCCCTAGTAGTCATTGATAGACTTATCCTCCGTGAATCTATCTAATCCCCTTTGAAAGCTGTTTATTCCTGTGGCCCTCACAACATCCTCTGGCAGTGAATTCTGCATTTCAGTCACTCACTGTGTCAAATAGTATTTCCTTTTGTCTGTCCTGAACTGCGGTTAGTTTTCTGCTTAATTGCTCTGTCTCTGCTGAGAAAAGTGGGAAAGGGGCAAAATGTCATCACTAATGAAAAGCCATCGAACAATCAAGACAGGAGGATGTTTCCATTCAGCAACTTGAAATGCCAGAGAGTCCTGTGATCTGGACATCCAGGAATTAATATCTTCCCCAGCATCATTAAAATGTTTGTCTACCGTCGCCAATAAGACAAGTCGCTCTTATTGTCCATTATCGACTAATCAGAGTGGATACCTGCCCGAAGGAAGGATTGTTTATGTTTTTCAGCAAATAATTGAAATGATGCTCCCGGGTACCTGGAGCAAATGCCAAGGAATCGACCTCTAATTCCAGCTACTTGCTCCTGATAAAAGATTTGGGATGGAAATGCACACTGCCGATCAATCGTTGCCTGTATAGTTATCCGTCAGACAAATGATAATCAGATAATCGCAGTAGGGGTTTTTTTATTACAGTTGTTGCCTTTTAATGTAGTCTTTCAATACTTCACACTACTTATTTTTTATTACCCAGTTAATTAAAGTAGAAGGAAATAGTAATAGGGGAACTGAAGAATAATGGGCAGAAACACCAAGGGAAAAGCTTCCCTCCTTGTTGACACAAAGCCAGAAGTTAAACCTGCGATAAAAACATAAAAAATAAGCCAATGACTTGATTGAAAGGGAGGCAGGCTGTGTGTCTTTCAGCTGGTGTTTTGAGATGTTTCTTCACTCCCTGGAGTTATCTCTTTGGGTGAAGGCAAGAAGAAGAAGAAGAAGAAGAGGAGGAGAAGGAGGAGGAAGAAGAAGAAGAAGAAGAAGAAGAAGAGGAGGAAGAGGAGGAGGAGGAGATTGGATTTATACCCCACCCTTCACTCAAGAGTCTCAGAGCAGCTTACAAACTCCTTTCTCTTTCCCACCCAACAACAGATACCCTGTGGGGTAGGTGGGGCTGAGAGAGCACTTTCCAGAACTGCTCTTTCCAGAACTGCTCTTTCCAGAACTGCTCTGACAGAACTGTGGCTTGCACAAGTCCAGCAGCTGTGAGTGGAGGAGTGGGGAATCAAACCCGATTCTCCCAGATTAGAGTCTGTGCTCCTAACCACTACATTAAACTGGTCATAAGAAATCCCAAAGTGGGTTAGAACTAGGGTTGCTGGGTCCCCCCTGGCCACCAGCAGGTGGGTGGAGGGTAGGGTTGCCAGATCCAGGTTTGGAAACTCCTGGAGATTTAGAGATGGAGCTTGTGGGGGATAGGGATGCCAGCTCTGGGTTGGGAAATACCTGGAGATTTGGGGGGTGGGTCCCAGGAAGGGCGGGGTTTGTGGAGGGGAGGGACCTCAGCAGGGTATAAAACCATAGAGTCTGCCCTCCAAAGCAGCCATTTTCTCCATGAGGGGAACTCATCTTGGTTGTCTGCAGAGCAATAGTGGGAGATCTCCAGGTGCCACCTGGAGGTTGTCAACCCTAGCAGAGGACAGGGACCTCATTGGGGATACAATGGTATTTGTAATCATTCTCCAGATGATAATCTTGCTTGTATTATTCCAGTTTAGTAAAGTCCATTTCTGATTGTTAACATATTTAAGATCTCTATATATCCATTTATACCTTCCAAACTTGTGTTAAGACTTCATCATCAAGACTTAGAGTCCTAGAGCGTCCCAGAGTTGGAAGGGGCCTTGTAGGCCATCTGGTCCAACTCAGGGCTCCGTGCAGGAAATCCACAGCTAGAGCATTCCTGACAGATGGCTGTCTAGTGTCTGCCTGAAGAACTTTGGCCCCGGTCAGATGGAGAATTTGCCACGTGGAAGGCACAAATGTCAGATGGATTTTCGGAGCACGATCACACTGCAACATCTGGGAAGTGTAGCGCTCCTGTGGCCAACCTGTGGCGTCCCACCGAAGATGCGGAGTTAAAAAGTACCGTGGAAAGTGCACTAGTATCCAGAAAATGTGGGGCAAAGGCGGGCGTCTGATCGCAGGAGCGCTAGTATCCCGTGGCATTTGGCGCCCGACCCATTGCAAACCGGACGTTTTCCGTAAGACTCCATAGGGTGCGCACAATTGCCAAACTGTGCATGCACACAAACAAGACACTGAGAGCAGTGCCACTCTGCAGAACTGCACATGTGCATAAACGCAACCTGATCGTGCCACTTCTTTGCCGCGCTTCAGCATCGCTGTGTGATTGGCAGCTAACAGCCTAAGCGTGGAGAAAGGGGGGAAATCATCACTCTCCTAAATAGAAGAAGGAGGAGGAGGAGGATGGATTTATACCCTGCCCACACTCGGAGTCTCAGAGCCGCTTACAAACTCCTTTCCCTTCCCCTCCCCACAACAGACACCCGGTGAGGTAGGCAGGGCTGAGAGAACTCTCTCAAGAAGTGCTCCGACAGAACAATGGCTTGTCCGAGGTCATCCAGCAGGTGCAAGTGGAGGAATGGGGAATCAAACCCAGTTCTCCCAGATTAGAGTCTGTGCACTTAGCCACTACACCCAACTGGCTCTATTGTCAAACGGCTGACCAAGAGGACATTTCTTCTGATGTCTGCCTTCCTGTAACTTCTGCTCATTAAGTTCAAGTCTTCCCCTCTGGAGCAGCACAGAATGCTGTAGAGTCCACCCTCCACAGCTTCCATTTTCTCCGGTGGGATTGAGTTTGGTGATTTGGAGACAGGCTTGCCATATCTCCCCCCCCCCCCGCCATTGGCAGGGGATGGATGGGTAAGCTTGCCATATCCAGGTTGGGAAACTCCTGGATGTTTGGGTGATAGAGCCTGGAGAGGACCAGGGCCTCAGCTGGGTAAAATACCATAGAGTCCCCCCTCCAAAGCATCGATTTTCTCCAGGGGGAACTGATCTCTGTAGTCTGGAGATGAGCCGTAATTCTGAGAGATGCCCAGGCCCCACATGGAGGCTGGCATCCCTACATACAAAGCACATAGGGTTGCCAGGTCCAGGTTGGAAAATACCTGGAGACTTTGGGGGTGGATCCAGGAGAGGGCAGGGTTTGGGGCGGGGAGGGGCCTCAGCATGGTGTGATGCCATGGAGTCCACCCTTCAAGGCAGCCATTTTCTCCAGGGGAACTGATCTCTGTCAGCTGGAGATCAGTTGTGAAAGTGGGAGATCTCCAGGCCTCACCTGGAGGCTGGCAACCCTAAAACCACAGGGTCACAAATCTCAAGCACAGCCATTCTATCTCCTCAGAGGTACATTTTTCAGAGGCGCTTGCTGCGACAAAATGCCTGGCTCCCGTATTTCCATGCAAAGATGGTGTCTGTTATGTGAGAAGAAAACACCCAAAGGTTATGTCTGGACTGGCCCTCAACTCCCTTGAAGAATGGGTTTGCCAGGTAAATCCATGTATCTGTTTCTGAAGTCAGAGCTAGCTTTAGATAATCTTTTTAGGGCCTTCACTGTGGTCAGAGAGGGAGGAACAAGGTGTCAAATTAGAATGATTTGCAGGGGAAAAGAGTGTATGTTTTTTTGCCAATGCATTCAGAAACTCGAGATAAGCTTTGTGAAAGAAAATAACCTGAGGGAAATGTGGTTTTTGAGACCTTTGTAGCTAATTGGCTGTGGGAGCTGCGGCTTTCGCTGACTGAAATCAGACCCCTCTGGACGCTGTCTCTCTGCTGTGGAGGACTTTTGACTGGTCAGAAGACTCTGTCTGCAGTGAACACCAGAATCAGGTGAGAAGGAGTAGACCGTTTGTGCCGGCTGGAAGAACTACCCACATGTTGACCAAACGTCTCTCTCGGTGTGTGTTTGTGTGTATTTATTTAACTACTAGGAATAAGGCCCATTGTGGAAATAAATACAACTCCAGAAAGAGGCTCTGGGAGAGTGCCAAGGCCTTGGGCACTCAGCGTCAATGTGCTGTGGTGACCTCAGCAGGGTATAATGGCACAGAGTCCACCATTTTCTCCAGAGGAACTGATCTCTGCTACCTGAAGAGTAGTGGTAATCTCCAGCCCTCACCTGGAGATTGGCAACAATTGTTACCCATGAGGAAATGTCTGGTTTGGAGGGCGGAGTCTATGGCATTGTACCTGTCTGGGGTCCCAGCCCTCCTCAAACCTCACCCTCTCCAGGTTCCATCCCTCAATTCTCCAGGAATTTCCCACCTGGAATTGGCAACCCTATCTCCTTCCCCGCCAGTCATCAACCTACCTTTATTTCCCCCTCTCTCTTCAGCTTTTCATCCCCCCCCACACACACACCTGCAGCCTCTCCCATGCTCTGAAGCCCTGACTGCCAGAGTCCACCATTTTCCGTGCTCTGAAGCCCTGACTGCCACAGAGTCAACCATTTTCTCCAGGGGAACTGGTCTCTGCCATCTGGAGAGCAGCTGTAATTCTGAGTGATCTCCAGCCCTCACTTGGAGATTGGCAACAATGGTTTCCCAGGAGGAAAAGTCATCTTTCTCTGCAGTGGGGACCAAAGCAGCTTACATCATTCTCCTTTCCCCCTTTTGACTCGCACAACAACCCTGTGAGGTAGGTCAGGCTGAAAGTCTGTGACCGGTCCAAAGTCACCCACTCAGCTTCTACAGCAAGAAAACTGGATCTAGCAGAACCTGCTTCGAAGCACTGACTGCTTGCTCTGCTTGGCTACCGTGGGTAACAGAAGGGAGGCACTCCTCTGCCCATGCAAACTGGCTTAGCCAGACGGTGCTATCAGTGTAACCTTGACAGGAAGGGAGAGCTTGGGTTCCATTATTGGTATGAATGTTTCTGCTCTCAGGGGGTGGGGAGAGTCTCCCGTTTATGATGTAATGTCCCACCGGGAGGATTCCCGCGCACGTGCTTGAAGTTCATTCGCTTAGCTAGAGGAAGCATCAGGGTATATGTATTGGGTCCCTTGCAATAAGTACTATTCCTGACAATGTACCTGTAATACTTGGCAACGGAACAGTATTCCAATAAAGCATAACTTTCCTTGGAGAGTGTGTGTGGACCTGCTTGCTGTTGACCCTGACAATATCACAACTGAACTCCAGACAACGGATCTCCCCCCACCCCCGGAGAAAATAACTGCTTAGAAGGTGGGCTGTATGGCATTCTGTTCAGCTGGGGCCTCTCCCCTCCCCAAACCCTGGCTTCCATAGGCTCTTCCAGAAACTCTCCAGGAATCTCCCTACCTGGAGCTGGCAACCCTAGTCACAGTTCATCTTTTCTGCATCCTTATTCACATGTGACAAGGATGATCCACTTATAAAGGCCAAAATCTTTTTTTCCTCCCCCTATCTCATGCAGCTTCCTTGTGATGAGCATGCTATTTTGGTCCTGATGAGTTAGCAAAGTAAGCATGGCTGCTACCAAAGCAGTGTTCCCAAATCTGACAAACAGGAAGTTGCCCTGTCGGACCCGGCCCTTCAGTCTAATAGGACCTGTTTGCAGCAGTACGTTACTGCAACACAGAGTTTTTTTGCTGGCAGATGATCTCACTGCCTTGGATATTCCTAAGCACTGGAGAACCTTCACTTGGGCACGTTTTAGTGCCTTGGCTTAAAGGCAGACATATTCACATCTGTTATTCCCAATGACCGTTGTGAAATAGGAAAAGTTGAGACTTAAGAACATAAGAGAAGCCACATTAGATCAGACCCATGGCCTATCCAGTCCAACACTCTGTGTCGCACAGTGGTCAAAACCCAGGTGCCATCAGGAGGTCCACCAGCAGGGCTAGAACTCAAGAAGCCCTACCACTGTCAGTCTCCAAGCGCAGAGCATCACTGCCCCAGACATAAGAACATAAGAGAAGCCATGTTGGATCAGGCCAATGGCCCACCCAGTCCAACACTCTGTGTCACACTGTGGCCAAAACCCAGGGGCCCTCAGGAGTCCACCAATAGGGCCAGAACTCCAGAAGCCCTCCCACTGTTGCCCCCCAAGCACCAAGAAGACAGAGCATCACTGCCCCCAACATAGTTGACCATATATTATTACTCTATTGATATATGCTGTCAATGTATTATGTTGATTTTAATACATTTCCCGGGAAGGTCAGAGCAATTCTATACTTCCCTCCTCCTTTCAAACTCCTTAAAGGAATTACTTGTCATGTAACACAATTTTGTATAACGGCATGCACAAGCTGACAGGAAATGATTCAGTCTTCAAATTACTGACACCCCCCCTTGAGAACTGTGTGTGAGAATTTTGAAAAGTTGGAATATAATGGCATGGGTGAGTCTTGTTGTTGTTGGTATTGGTCTTGTGCGTGGAAGTTTTTGTTGTTTTTTTGTCAATACTCTTTGAGCCGATCATGTATCGAAATAAACAGAACTGAAAGTTGTCCTCCCATTTTTGACCCTGAGTTTGCTCCCCTCCGGAATCCTTAGAAAGGCATTTCCATTGGATTTTACGGTATGTAAATGCATTCAAATATAATCCATTAATTGGTTCAAAGATCGGCCGAATGAATATTAAAAAACCTTTCGTCGGTTGGCACGCCGAATGATAATGAAGCTCTAAAAGCACAATCTGTCATCACTTCTACTTATTAATGTCCTGCGGTACCTTTTACAGTCTTAATTTGAGGGGTCACGCACGCTAGCCGTTTTTATTTTTTAAAAAAACTTCATCCGAGAACTTCATGTTTTTTTTTTTTTTTTTTAATTGGATTGTGTAAATAGTAAGCAGGTTTCTGCTGAGCTCGGAGCGAAGTTAACACTTGGAGCCATTCTGTGAAAACACCTTCTCTCCACAATGTGCAGAAAGTTGCGTGAGATTAAATAACTATGGATTGGCCACCTGGAAAACACTGTGCAAATGCTGCCCACGTGGCTGAGTCATTGGAAGTGGGCGAGCCATTGTGATTTCAAGCAGTAATTACATTGTAAGCGTTTAACACAAGTCTTAGTTTGTGTGTTTAATTGTTGTTATTTAACAGGAACCAGAGGTCCTATCTTGAAAGTAACTCTCCCATTCCTGGAAAGAAAAAGGAAACTTGCATTTATTTATATGTAACTACTGTCAGACCTCCAGTCCACATGCTCTCAACAACTCTCTCTTGGCAGTGATAAGTTTATTGAGTTATATGTGAGATCCAGAAAGTTGCTGTGTTAGAACTGAAGACTTTTGGCAGGTACAAGCTTAATATAGATAATTCAAATAAAAGACCCTTCCGTCCCCCAAGCATACGTCACATTCACACCACGCCTAACGTTGCTGTCCCATCCAATTGAAAGATATATGTCTTGGTTATCTGCAGTTCAGGCTGGTACAGAAAAGCTCTCAAGGACACCTTCCCCCGGGGAAGGGAAAGGAGATGCGACTTGCAAAAAAGTTGTGACTTCTGGAAGCAAAGGTCCCATTCTCTCACCCATTCACTCAACCCCCCTCCCCACAGGAATTCCCTCCCTCCAATAACTATGGCAACCAAAGTGAAGCATGGTTTAACAACTACAGATTTTCTTCTAGGGGTGACACAGAGTTAAGCAGCTGCAGGTCATGAAGCTTAGGCTCCATCTACACATTACAAGACCCTCGTGTTTGTTGGCTCCATTGTGACATGTATATGTCACCATATACATACGTGATTTTTCAACAATGGCTCCACTGAGGGTAAACACACATGAACACATGTGCAGCTGCCTTCTACCGAATCAGCAAATCCAAAAAAAATCCGAAAACACCGGAAAACTGTGTAATATTTGCGCTAAAGAAATGTTTACATAAATAATACAGCTAAAGTACAAAGGATGAATACAAAATACATAGATAATGATTCAACCGTGATGGTTTCAAACTGTGGTTGTTAACGATGGTCTCCGGAATGGTCTACCATTTTGAAAATTCTCATCTTCTGAACGAAGACGAACGAGAAATGAAGAGCGTGTAGCGTCTCAAAAGATGAAGCGCATGCAAGCGTCTCTGGTCAGTTTTTCAACTATAAAGTGTCAATAATTTTTGCTGATGTATCATGACACTATTGTAGCGAGACTCAAGTTATTCTCAATGGGCAAGGTGCTGTAAATCGTTTTTGGATTGCCTTACTGCTGAACGTTTTTGGGTTGCCTTTCTACTGAATCAGACCAATGGTCCATCAAGGTCAGCACTGTCTACTCCGATTGGCTGCAGCTCTCCAGAGTCTCAGGCAGAGGTCTTTCCCATCACCTACTGCCGGGTCCTTTTTTTGAACAGGAGATGCCTGGGATTGAACCTGGGACATTCTGCATACCAAGAGGACGCTCTGCCACGGAGCCACACAAAAACAGCATGGGTTGGAGGTTCAACTGAATTCTATCTGCATGATGTGGTGGCAAAGAGGGAAGAGTCGTCATGTGTCTGGAAGGCACAACGCTCCCATCGCACGTGTGATGCCAAGTTCTCTTGCTGTTTCCCAACAAACGCAAGGACTTCATAATGTGTAGGTGGAGCCTGAGTGGCATGGTGGCTCATGGCCCAGACTGGGGTTTCTTGCACATAGCACAGTTAGATGCACTGTGCTTTCACCCACCAACTGTAGGAGTAGCCATGAGAGAGAGAATTAGCATGGAGGGTGCCACGTGACAGTGCAAAATCTGGGATTTGGATCCGTTGCTTGTGGAAGAAGGTGTACAACCCAGACCATTAGAAATCAGAATGATGGGCCATTTATTTACATTCAGTTATAAGTGGACTCCCTCCCCAGTTACCCCTGATTTGATCCCATTCCATGGGCACTTTGGATTGTAGATGTAAAACAGCACGAGTGATAGAATCTTCCTCATCTTGCTCCTTTGATTAGTATCCCCCCACACACACCTCCAGCAAGTGTGGTGTATTGGTTAAGAGCAGTGGGCTCTAATCTGGCAAATCAGGTTTGATTCCTCACTCTTCCTTCACATGGGTGACCCTGGGCCAGTCCCGGTTCTCTCAGGACTCTCTCAGCCCCACCTGCCTCACAAGGTGCCAGTTGTGGGGAGAGGAAGGGAAGGCGACTGTCAGCTGCTGTGAGACACATGAGGCCTGCTGGGTGACCCTGGGCCAGTCTTGGTTCTCTCAGGACTCTCTCAGCCCCACCTGCCTCACAAGGTGCCTGTTGTGGAGAGAGGAGGGGAAGGTGATTGTCAGCCGTTTTGAGACTCACAAGGCCTGCTGGGTGACCTCAGGCCAGTCACAGGTCTCTCAGGACTCTCTCAGCCCCATCTGCCTTCCAAGGTGCCTGTTGTGGGGGGAGAAAGGGATGATTGTCAGCCACTTTGAGACACACGAGGCCTGCTGGGTGACCCTGAGCCAGTCCCAGTTCTCTCAGGACTCTCTCAGCCACACTTGCCTCACAAGGTGCCGGTTGTGGGGAGAGGAAGGGAAGGCAATTGTCAGCCACTTTGAGACACACGAGGCCTGCTGGGTGATCCTGAGCCAGTCCCGGTTCTCTCAGGACTCTCTCAGCCCCACCTGCCTCACAGGGTGCCTGTTGTGGGGAGAGGAAGGGAAGGCGATTGTCAGCCACTTTGAGACACACGAGGCCTGCTGGGTGACCCTGAGCCAGTCCCGGTTCTCTCAGGACTCTCTCAGCCCCACCTGCCTCACAAGGTGCCGGTTGTGGGGAGAGGAAGAGAAGGCGATTGTCAGCCGCTTTGAGACACATGAAGCCTGCTTGGGTGACCTTGGGCCAGTCCCGGTTCTCTCAGGACTCTCTCAGCCCCACCTGCCTTACATGGTGCAGGTTGTGGGGAGAGGAAGGGAAGGCGATTGTCAGACACTTTGAGACTCCTTAAGGCAGCGGCAAGTAGGATATAAAAACCTCCTCTCCTACATCTTTTACCTTCTGTGAGGAGGGTTGGTTACCCCGAAGAGACAATAAGCTGTGAGGTTTTGTGGTGCTGTAGTGAAGAAGGAGAAACAAAGAAAATTACCCTCTCTCACGGTTGCCTTCACATGGTGCATTGAGGTTCTTGCCAATCACAATCCATACCATTTGCTAACGGTGATTGTTAACTGCTCTGCCTACCCTCAAACGCCCCTTTGTTCTCCTGCCTGCATGCCGCCATTTAACTTGCTTTGGGCACTGCCCATAACCAACAAATTAAGTAAATACATACTCCGTTAGAAGCGGCGGGATAGATATTAACATGCCCACACGTCGAGGGATATTGTCCCCGGAGAAAATGAGACCTCTTCAGAGAGTGTGACTCACTCGGCCAGAAAGTTTCCACGCTCTTCTTCCCATATGTTCCATGTCTTCGTGTCTTTTCAAAGAGCTTTGACATCAGTCTGCTTGAGGAAGAGAGTGATGATTCCGCTGGATTCTCTCTCACAGTCTGCAGGGAGGGGCCGCGGCTCAGTGGCAGAGCATCTGCTTGGCGTGCAGAAGGTCCCTGGTTCAATCCCTGGGATCTCCAGTTAAAAGGATCAGGGAGGAGGTGGGCACTCCATGAAATTGCTGAGCAGTCGGGTTAGAACGGATAAAAGGAAGGACTTCTTCACCCAAAGAGTGATTAACACATGGGATTCACTGCCACAGGAGGTGGTGGCAGCTACAAGCATGGACAGTTTCAAGAGGGAATTAGATAAACATATGGAGCAGAAGTCCATCAGCGGCCACAAGGTATAGATAGGAACCCTCAGTCTGGGGCAAGTGACGCTCTGTATTCTTGGTGCTGGAGGGGGCAGCAGTGGGAGGGCTTCTGGTGTCCTGGCCCCACTGCTGGACCTCCTGATGGCCCCTGGTATATTTTGGCCGCTGTGTGACAGAGTGTTGGACTAGATGGGCCATTGGCCTGATTCAACATTGGCTTCTCTTATGTTCTCTTATGTTCTTATGTGATGGAGAAGACTTCAGTCTGAGATCCTGGACAACCGTTGCTGGTCTGAGTGGACAATACTGACTTTGATGGACCAAGGGTCTGATCCCGTAGAATGCAGCTTCATATGTTCATGCGTTCAGTCCTACCACTTCCCGATAGGCTGATCTTCTCAGACTGGTTCCACTGGAACCAGTTCAACTGGGCAGCTGATGCCAGAAAATATCTCTATGGAACCACAGTGAAACAAGACACTAATAGCCTAAAACTATTAGTCATCCCTTGAAATGGCTCTGTCTTAACACAATTGCTACAGAGACTTCAACGGACACTGAGATGACCTATAAGAACATAAGAGAAGCCCATGTCGAATCAGGCCAATGGCCCATCCAGTCCAACACTCTGTGTCCCAAAGTACCAGGTGCCATCAGTGGGGCCAGAACACGAGAAGCCCTCCCACTGTTGCCCTCCGCCCCGGCACCAAGAATACAGAGCTTTCCTTACCCCAGACTGAGAGTTCCTGTCTAGACCTTGTGGCTAATAGCCACTGATGGACCTCTGCTCCATATGCTTATCCAATTCCCTCTTGGAGCCATCCATACTTGTAGCCACCACCACCTCCTCTGGCCATGAATCCCATGTGTGAATCACTCTTTGGGTGAAGAAGGACTTCCTTGTATCCATTCTAACCCGACTGCTCAGCCATTTCGCTCTGCTATCACTCTGCTATCATAAATCATCGCAACGGGCTTTCTTCATCCAAAACTTACTTCGAGTCCATCTGTTTAATGGAAGTCCTCACTTAGATAGCCCAGGCTGACACATTGTCATCAGATCTTGGAAGCTAAATGGGGTACTTGGATGAGAGACCGCCAAGGAAGTTCAAGTTTGCTATGTAGAGGCAGGCAATGGCAGACCACCTCTGAACGTCTCTTCCCTTGACCTGGATTTCCCAGGCTAGCCCGATCTCATCAGATCTTGGAAGCTAAGGATTGTCTGTCCTTGTTAGTACGTGGCGGAGAGGCCACCAAGGGAGTCAAGGGGTTGTGACGCAGAGGCAGGCAATGGGTATATGTTGACCTCTTCCCTTAAAAACCCTATAGGGTCACCATAAGTTGACTGTGACTTGACAGGATTGTTCACCACTGATTCATGAGAAAAAGGGCTACTGTTGGAATTCTAACTTCCTTCTCCAAAGATGTTAAGAACTGCCTGATTCTGAAAACTTTAATGTTCTTGGATTGGATCCCGTTGAACAGATCCACATGTACAAGAGAAGGGACCAGGCCTGTAGCTACAGTGGGGCATTTCGGGGCCTGCCCCCCCAACTTCCTACCAAGCCCCCCCCAACTTCCTTTTAGCCCAGCCCCCCTGAGTTCTGGTACAATGCAGCAGCCACCGTGAACTCCTCCACAATGCCATGGCTGCTGCTTCTCCTTGCCTCCCCCCCGCACCACACCTTTCTACCCTGCGCCGCAGCAAGCAAGTTAATTAAATTACATTTAGAAATTCCTGGCTACGGGCCTGGAAGGGATGTTCTGTTTCCAGAAGCGACCCTTCAACGCCCCCCATTACATTCTTGAGGGGGCGTGTTCCTTAGGTGCTGTACTGCTTGGGGATCTGTTTTGATATGGGGGAGATGGGGAAGTAGTGGGCAGAATGTTTTAAAAAAATTCCCCCGTTCCCTGATTTTTTTTTCTTAAAAGGGGACAGTAATTTTCACTGACCCTTAAGAACAGGACTGGAGAAAACATGACTTTCTAGGGCAATCGTCTCAATGTAATTTTATCATCCTGTAACTAAAAAAAAAAAAAATTGGATACTCTTGAGTTAATTTTGTATACCATAGACATCGGGGCTGTCAAACATAAGACCCGGGGCCCCGAACCGGCCTGTCCAGGGTTCTTATGTGGCTCGTGAGCAACTAGTACAAGGGAGGGGACAGGAGACTGCTCAGAGGGGGAGTCGGTGGAGCCACCCCGGTTGTGCCTTCAGCGTAGCAGAACAAGCATGGCCTTGCAGTGAGGATGCAACAATTCGGAGCTTACACAGTTCATGTCTCCGGTACCTGGCATTGTTTTATGGCATATATGGCCCAGCCCAACAAATTGACATTTATAGCAGATCTGGCCCTCACAACAAATGAGTTTGACACCCCTGGTATACATGAAATTCTTACCCATGTTGGTTGTCCCACCCATTTCAATGCATAAGCTCTTTGTAACCCTGTATCCATTGGGAACACGGATAGGGAACCACATTTCCTGGATGGGATGTCAATGCCCTAGTTTTAGAAGTAGCTTCGGCGCTCCGAACAGGTTAGGCTGTTTTGCTAAACAAAACGCTTTGAAGTATGACATTCCAATGGCTGAACCTCATCCATCTATGAACCTTCTCCTGACATAACTTGTAATTTATATCCATAGAGTTGTCCTTCAAAGATGGATAGAGCCTGATCACAATCTATTTGGGACACAGTTGAATTATCACAGTGTTGTTTTATTGTCGTTACGGACAAATTATGGCTCAGAGAAAATGGTATTCAAGCATTGCGGGGACTCGGGGCCTGTTCCTATAAATCACGGGCTCAGCCTGAGGTTTTGCATGAGAGACAGAGAAACACTGAGAGATTGCCGAGGGACCATTTGGGCTTAAAGAACCAGACCAGGTGAATGAGACACCAAAAAACACAGGCAAAGTTGGAGAATTTTAGAAGCCTTTCAAACTTATTTGCATATACATAATGGATCCCATATCCCATATTATGTGTTACATATTTTGGGGTGGAAGCAGGCATGACGCCATCTTTGTTTCCATGCTTCATTGTTCTAGGACTTTGCCACTGCAGAGGTGTGAGGGAACTATCATTTCAGGACATTTCTGGCCTGCCTTCAAGGACATAAGAAAAGCCCTGCTGAATCAGACCAACAGTCCATCTGGTCCAGCATCCTGTCTCACACAGTGGCCAACCAGCTCCTCTGGAGGGCCAACAATAGGGCAGAGAGGCTGAGGTCTTCCTAAGAACATAAGAAGAGCTCTGCTGGATCAGACCAATGGTCCATATAGTCCAGCGTCCCATCCCACATAGTGGTCAACCAGTTCCTCTGGAGGGCCAACAACAGGGCAGAGAGGCCGAGGCCATCCCCTGATATTGCCTCCTGGTTCTGGAATTCAGACATTTAGCACCTCTGAATGTGGAAGATCCCCACAGTCATCATGACTAGTAGCCATTGATAGACTTCTTCTCCATGAATCTGTCTTATTCTCTTTGAAAGCTGTTTATTCCTGTGGCCCTCACTACACCCTCTGGCAGCGGATTCTACATTTTAATCACTCTCTGTAAACTGGCATTTTTGGTTAGTATCCAGATGGGAGCCCACCAAGGAAGTCCAAGGTTGCTACACAAAGGCTGTGGTCAGACAGGAAGCTTGGCCTGATAGAGTTGTGCTTCTTGTACAGATTAAATGGGCTCGGTCTTTATCTGGCATCCGTTCCCCAGTCGTAGTGACCCCCGTTGTACGACAAGTTGGATATGGAATAAATAGCTACCAGAGGATATCCAGTGATTTCCAGATGACCTGTAATTCCATTTTGCTTTTTCCATGTCTAAACGTCCCTGGATGGAGAGTGGCAACAATCAGATCCATTTCCAAGTGCCCCCCCCCCAAGTTCTTGGCTATGTGCTCCTAAGTGCATGCCCAGTGATATTTTTAAAAGAGACAACACACACTGTGGATGAAGCACCACAGTAAGGTGGACACTCAACCATGGAGTGAGTGCAGGGGGGAGCCACAGCTGGGTGTGCTGTCTCCTTGTTGAATCAGGCCAATGGCCCATCCACTCCAACACTCTGTCACACAGTGGCCAAAAATACCAGATGCCAGCAGGAGGTCCAGCAGTGGGGCCGGGACACTAGAAGCCCTCCCACTGCTGCCCCCCCCCAAGCAGCAAGAATGCAGGGTATCACTTGCCCCAGACCTATACCTCATAGCTAATAGCCACTGATGGACTTCTGCTCCATATGCTTATTTTATTCCCTCTTGAAGCTGTCCATGCTTGTAGCCTCCGCCACCACCTGTGGCAGTGGATTCCATGTGTTAATCACTCTTTGGGTGAAGAAGGACTTCCTTTTATCTGTTCTAACCCGACTGCTCAGCAATTTCATGGAGTGCCCACGAGTTCTTGTCTTGTGAGAAAGGGAGAAAAGTACCTCTTTCTTGACCTGTTCTGTCCCATGCATAATCTTGTAAACCTCGATCATGTCTCCTGTCAGCCATTGTTTCTCCAAGCTAAAGAGCCCCAAGCACTTTAACCTTTCTTCATAGGGAAAGTGTTCCAACCCTTTTATCATTCATCCTAGTTGCCCTTTTCTGCATTTTCCCAATGCTATAAAATCCTTTTTGAGATGTGGTGACCAGAACTGTACACAGTACTCCAACTGAGGTCGCACCATCGATTTATACAGGAGCCTTATGATACTGGCTGATTTGTTTTCAATCCCCTTCCTAATAAGCCCGAGCATAGCATTGGCTCTTTTTATTGCAGTCATACATGGTCTACACATTTTCATTGAGTTATCTACTATGACTCTAAGATCTCTCTCTTGGTCAGTTTCTGCCTGTTCAGACCCCATCAACATGTATTTATAGTTAGGATTTTTGGCTCCAATGTGCATCGCTTTGCACTTGGTCACATTGAACCCCATTTGCCACGTTGACACCCACTCGTCCATCCTTGACAAATCCCTTTGGAGTGCCTCACAATCCTTTCTGGTTCTCACCACCCTGAACAACTTCATGTCATCTGCAAATTTAGCCACTTCACTGCTTACTCCCAACTCCAGATCATTAATGAACAAGTTAAAAAGCATCAGACTGAGTACTGATCCCAGTGGTACCCCACTGCTTACCACCCTCCACTGAGAAAATTGCCCATTTATACTCACTCCATGTTTCCTATTAATTATCCAGTTTTTGATTCACAAGAGGACTTGTCCTTTTATCCCATGACTATTGGGCTTACTTAGGAGACTTTTTTTGCTGTTCTTCAGTTGCACAGTTGAGTCTGACTCTTCGCGACCCCATGGACCACGTCACGCCAGGCCCTCCTATCCTCTGTCATCCTCCAGAGTTTGCTTAATTTCATGTTCGTTGCCTTGATAACACTGTCTAACCATCTCGTCCTTTGCCGTCCCCTTCTTCTTTGACCTTCAGTCTTTCCCATCATCAGGGTCTTCTCCAGTGAGGGCTCCCTTCTCCTTTGGTGGCCAAAGTATCTGAGCTTCAGCTTCAGTCTCTGGCCTTCCAAGGAACAGTCAGGTTGATTATTTTTTAGGATTGACTGATTCGATCTCCTTGCAGTCCAAGGGACTCTCAAGAGTCTTCTCCAGCACCATAATTTGAAAGCATCTATTCTTTGGTGCCCGGTCTTCCTTATGGTCCAACTCTCGCAGCCATACATTACTATGATCTTCCCTGCAACGATGTAAATCAGCACTTAGAGGCAAACAGTAGACTCATCCTGACCTGGATGGCCCCATCTAGCCTGATCTTGCCAGGTCTCTGAAGTTAAGCAGGGTTGATCCTGGTTAGTACTTGGGAGACCACCAAGGAAACCAGGCTTGTGATGCAGAGGCAGGCAATGGCAAACCACCATCTCTTCCCTTGAAAACTCTACAGTGCCTCCATAAATGCGTTTGATGTTAGCTTCCACCACCACTCCTGTCCTATCACTCCTGAGAGCAAAATTCAAATCCTTCATCCAGCCTGAGGAGACCTCTTCCAAATTCAGTGGCTCTTCCTCGACAGAAGCCAGAACGCAGTGACATTGTTAGAAATGAGGGATTCTGAGTGCTGTAGATATAATGTCTTCTCCAAATTTGGACATATTTCGTTTCAAAACATCCATGATGCAATGGCCCTTTCTGCACCTGTATTTTGCCTCGGTTTCTGAGCGCATCCTATTCTTCCATTCTGCATTCCCTCCCACTTTCAGTTCCAGTTTTTGTCAGGGCTTTCTCTTGTTTCTGCATTCGTTTTACAGGAATCTGCCTTCAGACTGCTTCCAGCACACTCTTGCCCCGCAGCTACCAAAACTCCTTTTGCAGCGATTCTTTGTTCCCATCCGCTCTTGACTTGCTAATCCTTTCTAAAGTAGAATTGTTTCTGTCAGTATTTAAGTACAGCCGACTGCCCCTCCCCTGTTTCTCTCTATCTTTAGGTTGATGCTCCCTCTCTGTTCTGTTTTCTTTCCCTCCTTCTCTGAAAGAGGATGTGTCCTCCTGCTCAGGCAAACTTAAAAAAACAACAAAACAGTGAGAGCATAAGAAGGAATCAGTAAATATAAAGGACTAGGGGATTCCCTGCTCCCAGATGTGCCGGTCTTGCATGTATGGGTCTGGATTTGTGTTAGGCTCCTCAGTCAGATCACACAACACAGGGCTTCTTCAGAAGACAATGTTTAATGGTGAATCAGAACTAAAGACACGCGTACAGTTTGTGTCAGTAATGGCCAAATACAATAGGGCCTTCTAAGATATACTACGTTCAAGCACACACACCCCATGTAGCTGAAGCCAATGAGTACTATTTGCACACGGGCAAAGCAGCAGACAAAGCAAGCAAAACAATCTAGAAACCGTTGGTTCCCAGCCGAATACTCCGGCAGCTGGAGATGCAAGGTCAGAGACCTGATAACAGACAATGAGTAAAGGGTCAGAGGATGGGAGACTGAAAGCACTCCCTCTGCATACCATACTTATGACAGGGCTACCTGACAATTTGCCTCTCCCGTCCCTTTCTTTTTTGCAGAATCAGGGAGGGAGGGAGGGAGGGAGGAGTTGGATCTGCAGTTAAACGTTTAGAGAGATGTTTGCCTTTCTCTTCAACTTATTTTTAAAAAAATCCTTGGATGCCACCCACACAACGTCACATGATGTTTCAATATTTATTAGGGGGGGAAATGCAGGTTTTGCTTGTAGATGAAGTATGCATACAGAATACACAAATAAATAAACCAGAAGAGCAAAAAAAAAAAAACAGTGCAGAGGGAATGCATGCGACTGCAAAGTCAACCCTGAAGGCTTGACTCCTCGTATTCTCTGGAGCTGTCGGTGCAGAAGGGGCCAACGTGCTCTTCGGTGTACCCAAGGCCACTGATTCTGTTGCCCTAAAGAGGCCAAGAGTCATGGTGTCATGAAGTGGCTTGAACTTCTATGGAATCATGGGAATTTCTGTGGAAAAAAGCCTTTAAAATATTCAACCTGTGTTAATATAAAAGAAAACTGTTATAAGATGATGTACAGGTGGTATATGACACCAAAAAAGATTGCTAATATTAGTATGGATAAGAACTTGAGTAGTAAGTGTTGGAAATGTAAAAAAGCAGAGGGTTCTTTTTATCATATGTGGTGGTCATGCGATAAAGTAAAAGTATACTGGTCAAATGTACATTGTGAGATGCAGAAGATATTAAAAATCCCTATCAGGAAAAGTCCGGAACTTCTTCTCCTAGGTTTGACAATGGAAAAAATTCCACAAGAAAAGAGGACACTACTATGGTACATGATCACATCGGCGAGAATGGCTTTTGCGCAACAGTGAAAAGCGGAGAAGGTGCCAGATATACAAGACTGGTTAAGGAAACTGCTGTTTTTAGCCGAAATGGACAAAATGACGAAGAAACTAAATGGACAAATGGCAGAACAATACCTAAAAGACTGGGAAGGCCTGAAATTGTATATGGAAACCGAATATAGAATGAAAGGGAAAATGTACAATCTTGATTCGTATTGAAGCTGAATGAGAAATGAAATGAACACTTGATTGTACTGTACCTCTATTGGAAACTATGTTTGAAAAAGTCAGGTTTTTATGTATCAGAATTGTGTTACCTGGTTTGTCGATTGTTACAAGTCTAAACTTGATTACCTTTTAACTTTTTTTTTGTTATTAGCAGTGTTGGAAGCCTATTGGGGGGGTGGGGAGATGGGATATAATCTTTAAATTGTATTGGTAACGATGTTTAACAATGTTGAATATATTCCAATAAAATTTTGTTTCAAAAAAATAAATAAAAATGAAGTGGTTTGAACGTACCTTCCTGGCTCTGGCCTCAAATGACCCGAGGCGATGACAATTTGTGCCGTCGCACCACTTGCTTCGAGCTCCGCAGCGTGTCTTTCTTCACAACGTCTGGTTTGCGCTCCGAAGCTAGCTCCCGGAGCCAGGAACGCACCGACGAGTGGCGGGTTGTCAAAAAAAATCAAGTGTTTGCGGCAAGCCACTCCCGAAACGTTGACCTTTCTGTAATTGCCAACCTGCCTGAGACACGCCGTGAAACTCTAACTCGGCTTTTGCATGGGGGGGGGATAAATTAATCAGCGGTAATTAGCATTTTTATAGCGCCTTCCATTCTCAGGCACTTCAGAAAAATCAAGAGGCTGCTTCGACTTAATCACACCTCTCGTGCTCCGGCATTACTGAAATTGCCTCGGCGTCACCGGAGCTATTTCTACCCGGCGCCGTGTTGTCACATGTGAAGGCGGTGTCTCAGGCAAGCAAGCGCTCCTCTCCTCCCGCATCAGAGAGGAAAGCTGAAATGGAAAGAGCGCTGGAAATCAGCACATTTGAAGCCACCTGTTAGGACGGGACCCTTTCCTTGTCTACGCTGCATGACTCTCCCTTCGACGCTCATAAGGATGTCACTCTGTTTAGGATGGCGCTGCCTGTTTGCAAGGCATAGCAGTAATAAATAAGCCAAGGCATGGAGGATGGCTGAGAGGAGGAGAGAAAGGGGATAAAAGTCCGTGAGCCCTGTGTGGGAACAAGCGACTCAGCATGCCTGGACATTAGGGGGTGCCACATCACTCTAAGGGTGTCTAGGGGTTTATCTCCTTGAATCGGATGCCTCTCTTTGTCTTAATCTGGGAGCTGCCCTCTGACCTCTCCTCTCTCTGTGCACTTTGTCCTCTCCCTCACTGCACATGGCCTTCCACAGAGACACACGTCCCTGCAGGTCTCTCCTGTGGACACAATGCCCTCATACTCCCCCACACACAATGATGCTGTACAAGCTGGCCACTTGTGACAGGGAAAGGAAGAAGAAGAAGAAGAAGAAGAAGAAGAAGAAGAAGAAGAAGAAGAAGAAGAAGAAGAAGAAGAAGAAGAAGAAGAAGAAGAAGAAGAAGAGGAGGAGGAGGAGGAGGAGGAGGAGGAGGAGGAGGAGGAGGAGGAGGAGGAGGAGGAGGAGGAGGAGGAGGAGGAGGAGGAGGAGGAGGAGGAGGAGATAAGATTTATACCTCCCCTTCACTCCGAGTTGCAGAGCAGCTTACAAACTCCTTTCCCTTCCCCTCCCCACAACAGACACCCTGGGAAGTAGGTGGGGCTGAGAGAGCTCTGACAAAAACTGCCCTTTTCAAGAACACCTCTGACAGAACTATGGCTTGCCCAAGGTCATCCAGCAGCTTCAGATGGAGGAGTGAGGAATCAAACCCAGTTCTCCCAGATTAGAGTCTGCGCACTTAACCACTACACCAGACTGGCAGAAGGATTTACGAATGCAAAAATAGTGAAGTCTTACAAGTGCAAAAATACTGAGTGAAGGAACAAATAATAGAGGCTCATGGTGGAAGAACAGCAGAGTCGGGAGGAGAGGACAACATTTCAAAGGCCTTTCTACTGTTGCAGCCGGGGGCAGTGGACAACTAAGAGGTTAGTAGATTCTGTTTTGATGTTTCCCCTAGGTGAAATGGTGGCATGCCATTCCTTCTTCTCCTTCTCCTTCTCCTTCTCCTTCTCCTTCTCCTTCTCCTTCTCCTTCTCCTTCTCCTTCTCCTTCTCCTTCTCCTTCTCCTTCTCTTCCTCCTCCTCCTCCTCCTCCTTCTCCTCCTCCTCCTCCACCTCTCTCCCTCTCTCTCTCTCTCTCTCTCACACACACACACATATACTTAAATACACAAAACATTTCCCCTTTCCTTTTCATTCTTCTCTGTCGTGACTGTATTGGGTAGTCACAAGTACTCCGTGAATAGGATTCTGGAAAAGAGGACATGGAAACATCTAAGAAAAGATGCCAATTCACAAGAAGCAGCCTTCCACAGTAGATCCCAGTTTTAATCTGACACAAATCCTCTTTTTGTTCAAGAAGGAGAGCACTTTGTTCAAGCCCACTAATTTAATTAAGCCAAACGTCCTGTTTGGCTTCCAGTAATCCAAAGAGGTACAATGAAGTCCCCTGGCCTATATAGGCAAAGCAGAACGAGAAACAAGAAGACTATGAATAGAAATGATGCGTGAAGCAGCTTTCAGTTCTCACATATGAATTTCTGATACTCTGGGTGAGAACTGTAGGGTTTAAACTTCAGAACTGAAGCATCTGGCTTCCTAACTCTGGATGAAAAACCTGGAACCTAGCTGTGAAATCTGGGTCTTCAAAGCAGAGTGTGAATGGCAGACATACAATACTGGCAAGATACCTCAGTCAAAATCTGGTACGGAATTACCCGGATTCCAATGCAAACAGGAACCGGGACACAGAAGACGAAGAACTTTTTATCCTAGCAAAGGTAGCAAGCAATCTGAAACGTTAAGAGAAGATTCAAACATATCAATCTCTAAAGAGCTGTAAAAAGCCATTTCGAAAAACACCTAAACACTTGCAAGGTCAAAGAGAATCAGTGAGGGAATGCCAAATGAAGCAGAAGACAATGATTGAAAGGAGCAGACAGATCTTCCTCGGGAGGGAATTCTGTAGTTTTGGGGCCTCAACTGAGAAGGTCTCCTCTCAGGTTGCCATGAGCCTGGTCTCAGAAGGTAGGAGAAGTAGAAGCAGGGCCTCCAGAGGGGACCACAGTGGTCATGTAGGGTCATATGGGGGTAGGCGGCCCTAAAAGTATTAAATATGATTGGTTGGTGGTTGCATGATAGGTCTACTTCTGCAAGTTCCATAGGTATGTTATTATATTTGCTTGAATCTTTCTGTAAGATGGCAGACAGCATCAGTGGGAACTGGGGTTGCCAATATCCAGGTGGGTCCTGGAGACCCCCCTCAATTACAATGGATGACCAAGCTCTGGAGAAAATGGCTTCTTTGGAGGGTGGGCTCTATGGCATTGTACCCTGTTAAGGTCCCTCCCCTCACCAAACACTTCCTTCCCCAGCCTCCAGCCTCCAAATCTCCAGAAGAAGAAGAGAAGGTTTTCATACCCTGCTTTTCTCTACCTCAAGGAGTCTCAAAATGGCTTACAATCACCTTCCCCTTCCTCTCCCCACAACAGGCACCTCGTGAGGCAAGTGGGGCTGAGAGAGTCCTGAGAGAACCGGGACTGGCCCAAGGTCACCCAGCAGGCCTCCTGTGTCTCAAAGCGGCTGACAATCGACTCCCCTTCCTCTCCCCACAACAGGCCCCTTGGGAGGCAGGTGGGGCTGAGAGAGTCCTGAGAGAACCGTGACTGGCCCAAGGTCACCCAGCAGGCCTCAGGTGTCTCAAGGAGGCTGACAATTGCCTTCCCTTCCTCTCCCCACAACAGGCACCTTGTGAGGCAGGTGGGGCTGAGAGAGCCCTGAGAGAACCGTGACTGGCCCAGGGTCACCCAGCAGGCCTCATGAGTCTCAAAGCGGCTGACAATCGACTCCCCTTCCTCTCCCCACAACAGGCACCTTGTGAGGCAGGTGGGGCTGAGAGAGCCCTGAGAGAACCGGGACTGGCCCAAGGTCACCCAACAGGCCTCATGCATCTCAGAGTGGCTGACAATCACCTTCCCTTCCTCTCCCCACAACAGGCACCTTGTGAGGCAGGTGGGGCTGAGAGAGTCCTGAGGGAACTGTGACTGGCTCAAAGTCACCCAGCTGGCTTCATGTGGAGGAAGAGTGGGGAATCAAACCCAGTTCTCCAGATTAGAGGTTCTCCACTACACCACACCACACTACACCACTCAGAGCTGGCGCCAACCCAAATGGGAACTCGGAGTGCCACTATGTTGTTGTTGTTGTTCAGTCGCACAGTCAAGTCCGACTCTTCGCGACCCCATGGACCAGGTTACGCCAGGCCCTCCTGTCTTCCGCTGTCCGCTGTACCCGCTCATGTATGCAAGCCTGTAGACTTTGCAGCCCCTCCCCTCGGGGCTTTCCCAGCACTTACCTTGCTTTCCTTTAGGCGCCAGGCTAGGATATTGCATTTTACCCAGGATTTAATTAAGAGGGTTTTTAAAATCCTTTTTTCAGCTGTTTTATAGTATGCTTCCGACCCGAAGACTGTTTTATCAATACGGTTTTATGGTTTACTTATTTGCCTGCTTATTTAAAACACTTCTATGCAGCCTTTCCACCGATACAGGGTCCCCGTAGGCATGAAACATGAAAATATTTTGACATGAAAACCATCAAGACCTTACAATGGCATTTGAAATGTAAGGATACGTAAAATATTTAAACAATTCGATAAAACATAGAAAGCACGCAAGCACGCAACAACACAACCAGGGAAGAGGACCGATAACAATTAGCCGGGGGAGGGCTGCTTGCCGTGAGTTTCGCACCGTTCTTATATCTTGGCGTGTTTCAGTGGCTTTGTTGTTCATGACCGTGTGTTGGTGGTTTTATCATTTTAGTGAGCCTACTTAGAGCAGGTAGATGCATATGTAATGTTCTGTACATAAGAACATAAGAAGAGCCCTGCTGGATCAGGCCAGTAGCCCTAGCCCAGCATCCTGTCTCACACAGTGGCCAACCAGTTCCTCTGGACAGCCAACAACAGAGCATAGAGGCCAAGGCCTTCCTAAGAACATAAGAAGAGCCCTGATGGATCAGACCAGTGGTCCATCTAGTTCATTCTTCTGTTTCACACAGTGTCCAACTAGTTCCTCTGGACAGCCAACAACAGGGCAGAGAGGCTGAGGCCTTCATAAGAACTCAAGAAGAGCCCAGCTGGAGCAGACCCAGGGGTCATTTCCTACTGGAGCACCCCGGAGCAGCGCTCCGGCAGTAAGGAGCCCAGGCCCCACCCCCTGCCCGCCGAGAGACTCAGGGAGGGGGGGTTAAATCTCTGGGTTCCCTGCTCGATCTTCTCCAGCTGTCCTGCACCTCCACATTTTAATCAGTCTCTGTGCCAAGTAGTATTTCCTTTTGTCTGTCCCGAACCTACTGCCCATCAGCTTCATCGTATGCCCTCGAGTTCTAGCATTCTGGGAGAGGGAGAAAAAATTCTGCTTGTTAACTCTCTCCACCCCATGCAGAATTTGATAAACCTCTATCATGTCCCCCCTTAGTCATCTCTTTTCTAAATGGAAAAGTCCCAGACTCTTCAGTCTCTCCTCCTAGGGAAGGTGCACCAACCCCCTAATTGTCTTGGTCATCCTCCTCTGTACTTTTCCCAGCTCTGTGGCATCCTTTTTGAGATATGATGACCAGAACTGTACACAGTATTCCAAATGAGGCCGCACCATAGATCTATACAGGGGCATTACAATATTGGCTCTTTTATTCTCAACCCATTTCCTAATCATCCCAGTTTGGTGTAGTGGTCAAGTGTGCGGACTCTAATCTGGGAGAACCAGGTTTGATTCCCCACTCCTCCACTTGCAGCTGCTGGATGACCTTGGGCAAGCCATTGTTCTGGCACAGCTGTTCTTGAAAAAGGGCAGTTTCTGTCAGAGCTCTCTCAGCCCCAGCCTTGAGATAGCTAGCTGGTCGTATATTCTCTCATGACCTATAGTGGCCTAGGTGTCTGTATGTGATGTATGCTTGAGAGTGGACCGTAATCCTCTTAGGTCGATTCTGCATTTGCATTTTTAAATCAGTCGCGTGCCGCTGTGACGCCGTCTTTCTCTATGCTTGTTTGAATGTTGTTTGGAGAAGATTCTTTTAAAGCAGTGTGGAGGTGCAATGACAGTGGAGCCACCACGCTAGGGTGATAAACATATGCAGACATGCAAAAGTATGCTAGCACTGTTGAAGTGTGAAAATGAAAGCAAATGTAGACAGCTTTTTTAAAAACGGAGTCAGAAGGCTGGGACACCGGTGGGAAAGACAAATGCAGATTCCACCATTGGTCGAATCTGCATTTGCATTTTTAAATCAGTTGCGTGCTGCTGTGACACCGTCTTTCTCTATGCTTGTTTGAATGTTGTTTGGAGAAGATTCTTTTAAAGCAGTGCGGAGGTGCAATGAAAGTGGAGCCGCCACGCTAGGGTGATAAACATATGCAGACATGCAAAAGTATGCTAGCACTGTTGAAGTGTGAAAACGAAAGCAAATGTAGACAGCTTTTTTGAAAACGGAGTCAGAAGGCTGGGACACCGGTGGGAAATGCAGATTCCACCATTGGTCGAATCTGCATTTGCATTTTTAAATCCAGTTGCGTGCTGCTGTGACGCCGTCTTTCTCTATGCTTGTTTGAATGTTGTTTGGAGAAGATTCTCTTAAAGCAGTGTGGAGGTGCAATGACAGTGGAGCCACCCCAAAAGGACGATAAACATATGTGGACATGCGAAAGTATGCTAGCACTGTTGAGGTGTGAAAACGACACCAAATGTGGACAGCTTTTTTGAAGACGGAGTCAAAAGGCGGGGACACTGGTGGTGGGAAAGACAAATGCAGATTTGGCCTTAGTCTTTCCCATGCTAATGATTGTCAGTTCTGGCAAAGTTGTTCACCGGTCCAGAAGCCATACTTTGCCAGTGAACCTGCTAAAGGACTATTGTGTGCTGGGGTTACTGCAGGACCTGACAATTACAAAACATACCCTTGTGTGGTAGAAAGAGTGCATCAACCATGCCAAAAACTCCTCCACATCTCCCGTTTACTGGCTGTGCTATTAATGTTACGGCAAATTAGACGTCTGCTGTAAAGGAACAAAAAAAGAATATTATTAACACAAATCCCGGCAGGTCTCCATGGATATCGGTAAGTCGTGTGCCGTCAACCCGCAAAACACCCGTAACCTTCTTCGGATCCATGCAATCGCATTTGAAAGCGATGGCAAAATCTATTTTAACTAGTGGTCAGTTTCACCTCTCCAGTAAAATATTCGCTGTCCATCAGGCAAATACCCTTCTTTTTTTCCTCTTCCCCCTTGGTATTTCTCTGTGGAAAGCTGATTAAATTCCGCCCCCCCCGGAGATTGCTCCGTGAGGTCAATTGCAGACCACAGAGAATGTAAGGAGAGATTCCTTTGGGGAAGTCTCCCAAGTCTGGGGAGAGATTCTCGAAAGCCAAAGGAGAGATTCAAATGGTTTAAATCCAGCCATAAATGAGGGTACTAAATAACATTTAAAGGTTGCGGGGAGCCTCCGGGGTTGCTGCTGGCTGGCAGATGAGCTTGTTAAAAATAATCTCATTTTCGCTTGGCCAGGGTCATAAGAACATAAGAACATAAGAGAAGCCAATGTTGAATCAGGCCAATGGCCCATCTAGTCCAACACTCTGTCACACAACAGCCAAAATATACCAGGTGCCATCAGGAGGTCCAGCAGTGGGGCCAGGACACTAGAAGCCCTCCCACTGCTGCCCCCTCCAGCACCAAGAATAGAGTGCATCACCTGCCCCAGACTGAGAGTTCCCATCTATACACAGTGGCTAATAGCCACCGATGGACTTCTGCTCCAGATGTTTATCTAATTCCCTCTTAAAACTGACCATGCTTGTAGCTGCCACCACCTTCCGCGGCATAATTTTGGTCGCTTCGGGTTCCGGAGATCCTTTGAAGAACAAATGAGCCAATGAGAGAGCTAGCAAGGGAGGAAGCAAAGAAGAATCGCTCAGAAGGAACTGGGAGCACAGAGGCACCAGTGTTCCCTCTAAGCTGAGTCAGTGCGAGCTAGCTCACAGTTTTTTAGCCTCCGGCTCACGCACTTCTGTCTTCGCTCAGGAAGGATGGCGCCAGGGCAAACTGATTGATGCAGCAGCCAAATCGCCCGCTCACAACTTTAAGGCCAGGAGCTCACAAAGTAGAAGTTTTGCTCACGAGACTCGACAGCTTAGAAGGAGCATTGATAGGCACCCTCTCTTAAAACCAATGAGCACTCACCCCTATGTGTCTTCTGATATGTTTGTAACATGGCCTTTTTGGGGAGGGGGGATAAGATTTGGTACACTGTTGTAGCTGGCCCGTAGTTACAATGGGGCTATTGGGGGCTCTGCCCCCTTCCTTCAAGGGCCAGCCCCGCAAGATCTTTTTGAGAACAGGATTTTTTGAGAAGAATCGGGGGTGGTGGTGGTCAATGCTCCCTCTAAGCTGTCAAGTCCTGTGAGCAAGAATTCCACTTGAAAGTTGTGAGCTGAGCAATTTGGCTGCTGCATAAATGAGTTTGCTCTGCAGCCCTCCCTTCCTGAGCGGAGACCAAAATGTGTGAGCTGGAGGCTGAAAAGCTGTGAGCTAGCTCACACTAACTCGGCTTAGAGGGAACACTGGTGGCGGTGCACTCATGCCCCCACACTTCTTCTCCAAAAGCATTTAAAGGGATCTTTTAAATGCTTTTGAAATGACAAAGGGGATGGCACCTGCCCCTCTTCCTCCCTCCTGCAAGATCTATCGGGCCCTCCAGCTGATTGGCGGGCCATGTGCTCCCCACCGATCAGCTGAAAGGCCCTTTAAATCTTGCCGGAGAGGAGGGAGAGGGGTGGCCACCGGTGGCCGCGCTTGGGGGCGGATTGGAGCTGACATAAAGCTAATGGGATACAAGACGAAAGGCAGTGGGCACAGCAATATATGTAAACAAGGGGGGGGAATGCATGTGCCCAAATTTTAATACCCATAATCAATGATTTAATAAATTATATAGGCAGGGCTATTTGGGGGCAGGAACGGACAGGAATGGAGTTCCGGCTGGCTCCCGAGTTGGCCCCGCCCAGCAGGAACTCATTAGCATAACAGGCCACACCCAACAGCAGAAACTCATTAGGATTGGCTACATTAGGGGCGTGTGGCCTCACATGCAAAGGAGTTCCTGCTCCAATAAAAGCCCTGGGTTTTGACAACAAACGAGGTAAACAGAATAAGAAGCAAAAGGTGGGTGTGGCTGGATGACCACGCTTTCTGGTAACATGGGGTGTGTGGCCTAATACGCTAATGAGCTGTGATGTCATGGGTGTGGCCTAATATGCTAATGTGTTCCTGATGTTGGGTGTGGCCTATTATGCTAATGAATTCCCGCTGGGCTTTTTCTACAAAAAAAAGCCCTGAGAAGAACTGATCTTTCTAGTCTGGGGATGAGCTGTAATTCTGGGGGATTCCCAAGTCCTACCCTGAGGATGTCATGCCTATAAAAATGTCCTTCAAAGCATCCTATCGTTGGCTGCCATTCAGGTCTTGTAAACTGAGGACCATGGTTTCTTTTATTGATCCATCTCATGTTCATAGAATCCTAGAATCACAGAGTTGGAAGGGGCCCCATAGGCCGTCTAATCCAACACCCCCTGATCGATGCAGGATCAGCCCGGAGCATCCCTGACAAGGGTTGGTCCAGCCGCTACTTCAAGACTGCCAGGGAGGGGGAGCTCAACACCTCCCAAGGCAGCTAATTCCATTGCTGTATAACTCTTAGTGTAAAAAAAAGTTTTTCCCCCTCCTAATATCCAGCTGGTACCTTCCTAGCCTTAATTTAAACCCACTCTTGCAAGTCCTCTCCTCTGCTGCCAACGGGAACAGCTCCCTGACCTCCTCTGAGTGACAGCCCTCCAGATACTTCCAGAGAGCCATCACGTTCCCCCCTCAACCTCCTCTTCTCCAGACCGAACATCCCCAAGTCCCTCGGCCTTTCCTCACAGGACTTCTTGGTCTCCAGGCCCCCAAAATCATCCTCGTCGCTCTCCTCTGCGCTCTCTCCATTCTGACCACATCCTTTTTGAAGTGAGGCCTCCAGAACTACGCACAAGACTCCAGGAGTGGCCTGACCAATGCAGTGCACAGCGGGACGTATCACATCTTGCGATCTGGATGTTGAGTTTTCCTTTCTTCCTGCTGCCACCAATTTTTCCTAGCATGATTGTCTTTTCCATTGAGTTTTGCCTTTCCATAATAAGGAAGGCCGAGCAACGCAGAATAGATGCTTTCAAATTATGGTGCTGGAGAAGACTCTTGAGAGTCCCTTGGACTGCAAGGAGATCAGATCAGTCAATCCTCAAAGAAATCGACCCTGACTGTTCCCTGGAAGGCCAGAGACTGAAGCTGAAGCTCAAATATTATGGCCACCAAATGAGAAGGGAGCCCTCACCGGAGAAGACCCCGATGCTGGGGAAGACTGAAGGTCAAAAAAGAAGGGGACGACGGCAAAGGATGAGATGGTTAGACAGTGTCATCAATGCAACAGACATGAAATTAAGCAAACTCCAGAGGACGACGGAAAACAGGAGGGCCTGGCGTGATGTGGTCCGTGGGGTTGCGAAGAGTCGGACTCGACTGTGCGACTGAACAACAAGAACAATGCGGCCAAAGTACAACAGCCTCAGTTTAGTCATATTAACTACTAGCAAGAATTCAGGCTTGCTTGGATCTGGAACCCACTCATTTGTATTACTGGTGCTCTAAGGAATCAACTTTCTTCCAGTCTAACACTGTATATACTGTCTATAGCATGGAGTAGTTGGTAGGAAGCTAGACTTGAATTGTGAAGGCTTGGATTCAAATCCCTCCTCAGCCACAAAGTGTGCAGGGTGATCTTAGACCATCACTCACCCAAGCCAGTTCGAAGGACTATGACGAGGGTACACCAGAATTACTACTGATTCCCTTTCAGCTGAATCTTAACTCACAAGGTTGTTCTGAGGATAAAAAAGGGAAGAGAGGAAGGATGTAGGCCACTTTGGGCCACTCGGAGGAGAAAAGTGAGGTAGAAGAGGGCTGGAAGTGAGCAACAGAACATCAAATAAAATTTTACATTTCCCCCCCAGACAAGAACTCCATTTTGACAGTGAAAGTGACAACTTTTGGTAAAGATTGCACCTATCTAATCCCATCTGCTCAACGTTGTACAGACCTGTAATGAAATATTTATTAAGAATATCAGAATAACTATCAACAACTTAAGACGAATAACTACTCACAAGGCAGATTTGTTCTTTTGTGGGTATTTTGGGTCGCTGTCAATATCATTTGGTACATTAAACAAATCTGCCTCGTCAATCCCCACATGATGGTCAACTCCATCTGGGCTGTCATCCTGTTCCCTTTGATTTTCTCTTCTGAATGGCAGCACAACATCAGACGCACACTATTCTGGCTTTTGTTGCAAGAACAGAAGAACAGAAGAGAAGCCATGTTGGGTCGGGCCAATGGCCCACCCAGTCCAACATTCTGTGTCACACAGTGGCCAAAACCCAGGGGCCATCAGGAGGTCCACCAGTGGTGCCAGAACTCCAGAAGTCCTCTCACTGTTGCCCGCCAAGCACCAAAAATACAGAATGTCAATGCCCAGACATAAGAACATATGAGAAGCCATGTTGGATCAGGCCAATGGCCCATCCAGTCCAACACTCTGTGTCACACAGTGGCCAAAACCCAGGGGCCAGCAAGAGGTCTACCAGCAGGGCCAGAATTCCAGAAACCTCCCATTGTGCCCCCCCCCAAGCACCAAGAATACCCTTGAAAGTCCATCAGTTGTCTACTAGCTCCTATGCCCCAAAGTTGTGTGATACATGTTATTGGGATCAACTTCAATGTCACAAAACGGTGGATAAGTTTCCCCTTTCTCTGGAGCCCTGCATCAGATTGGACGATATACAAAACAAGAGGGGTGGTGAGAGAAATTAAGTGGGTTCAAGGCATGGAGGGAAAATCCAACATCTGTTGCTGTGTTTTCGGGGAAGATCTGGACACCATGGGATACTGAGCTAACTCTGAGCTACAGCAATTACTCCCTTCTGCATGCAGAAGATGAGCCACACAGCTGACTGGTTATCATAACACAATGATAGTGAGATGATTGGCAAGGCACCCCAACATGGTGCCCGTGAGTCCTATGGACCCCAACAGTACTTCCCTTGGCATCTGCTGAACTTTTCAGAAAGTGGCTGAGGCCACTGTAAGGCAGGGCTTCTCATTGGCTGCCCTCATTCAGACGAAAGAGTTTCCTACTAGAGGATCGGGAGGACGGGTAAGCACCTGGGCTTTCCTTAGTCAGTGGACCAATCTGCATTGGTCTTTCCCGCTGCTGTGCCAACGATCTCACATCGTCTCACAAATTTCTGCCTGCATTTCATGCCACATCCTCTCTCCTACTGTTTCCAATACAAAATATTAACACCAGATAGTGCAGGCTAGCCCGATCTTGTCAACACTTGGAAGCTAAGCAGGGTCAGCCCTGACTAATATTTGGAAGGGCGACCTCTAAGGAATACCAGGGGCATGAAGCAGAGGCAGGCGATGGCAAACCACCTCTGAAACATCTCTTGCCTTAAAAACAAGTCTGGCTTGCCACCTAGTGGTGCACAATGCTCAAAGAGCTAGAACTTCTAGCTACCAGATGATCTTAGGATCTCCTGAGAGCCAGCTTTGTGTAGTGGTTAAGAGCACAGACTCTAATCTGCGAGAACCAGATTTGATTCCCCACTCCTCCGCATGCAGCTGCTGGCGTGACCTTGGGTCAGTCATAAGTTCTTTCAGAGCTGTTCTCTCAAGGGCAGTTCTCTCAGAGCTCTCTCAGCCCCGCCAACCTCACAGGCAGTGTTCCCTCTAAGCTGAGTAAGTGTGAGCTAGCTCACAGTTTTTTAGCCTCTGGCTCACTCCTTTTTGCCTTAGCTCAGGAAGGGATGGCTCCAGAGCAAACTAATATATGCAATAGCCAAATCGCTCGCTGACAACTTTAATGCTGGTAGCTCACAAGTAGAATTTGTACTCACAAGATTTCATAGTTTAGAGGGAGCATTGCTCACAGGATATCAATTGTGGGGAAGGGAAGGGAAAGGAGAGTGTAAGCTGCTCTGAGACTCCTTCGGGTAGGAAATGGCAGGGTATAAATCCAATCTCCTCCTCCTCTTCTTCCTCCTCCTCTTCTTCTTCCTGGCTATACTACACACAATGCCAAATAATAATAATAATAATAATAATAATAATAATAATAATAATAATAATAATGATGATGATGATGATGATGATGATGATGATGATGATGATGATGATGATAACAGCAACAGCAACAACAACAACAACATCATCATTATTATTATTATTATTATTATTATTATTATTATTATTACTATTATTATTACTATTATTATTATTATTATTATTACCAGAAAGAACGATGGCTAGGTTGCGATTTGTCTAAATACTTCCTTGGTCCTATTGAACTCATTTATACCTTTCTTTCCTCCCCAATGGAGCTGCGGTGGCTCAAGTGGTTAAGATGCTGAACTGCAGGCTGTGGAAGGTCAGTAGTTCAGCAGTTCGAGACCCGGGTGCCGCATGACAGGGTGAGCTCCCGTCTCTAGTTCCAGCTCCTGCCAACCTAGCAGTTCGAAAGCAAGAAATTGCAAGTAGATAAATAGGTACCACTTTGGTGGGAAGGTAACAGCATTCCGTGCGCCTTGGTGTTTAGTCGTGCCGGCCACATGACCACGGAAACGTCTTCGGACAGCGCTGGCTCTTCGGCTTTGAAACGGAGATGAGCACCACAACCCTAGAGTCGGATCCGACTGGCTTTCGAGCAAGGGAACCTTTACCTTTACCTTCCTCCCCAATAAGGACTCCAAGCAGCCTACATTGTTCTCCTGTCCTCCATTTTAACCCTCACAACAACCCTGTGTGAGGTAGGTTAGGCTGAGAGTGTGACTGGCCCAAGGTCACCCAGCGAGCTTCCACATCACAAGTGTGGATTCGAACCTGGGTCCCCCAGATACAAGTCCAGGACTCTCCACCCCCACCCCACCCTGGCTCTTTGCTTCTTAGAGAAACTGCACGATGTCTCTGCAACGAGCTCCCCCTTCTGAGGGGTCTCCCGACCCAGTCGATTGCCATTCACATCCACGGGAACGTCGTCTTCTCATTTCGACGGCCCATGGATTACACCTACCGTGTCGGAATACAAAACGCGGCTTCCAGTCAGACTGGCAGACCTCCAGAGAGAAGCAATCTCATCTCCAAACTAGGGATAATAGAAAAGTCAATACACGACAGATGGTGACTGGGAACCATCTGGAATTGATCTGCATTTGGAGGAATGGCCCGGAATGGAGACCTAACTGCTGTTCAAATGGTAGCTCTGGTCTCAGGATCTCACTGGAGAATGACAAGTCCAGTTTGCTGTTTTTGCTGAATAATGGACGGAAAGGTGTAAGGCAGGGGTGTCGAACTCATTGGTTACGAGGCCGGATCTGGCATGAATGAGACCTCGATGGGCCGGGCCACACATGTCATGAAATGTAATGCCAGATAGAATGAAAGGGAAAATGTACAATCTGGATTTGTATTGATACTGAATGTGAAATGAAATGAATATTTGATTGTACTGTACCTTTATTGGAAATTATGTTGGAAAAAGTCAGGCTTTTATGTATTTGAAATTGGGTTACCTGGTTTGTCGATTGTTATAAGTCTAAACTTGATTACCTTTTAACTTTTTCTTTTTTGTTATTAGCAGTGTTGGAAGCCTATTGGGGTGGGGGTGGGGGGATGGGATGAGAATCTTTTCAAATTGTATTGGTAACGATGTTTAACAATGTTGAATGCATCCCAATAAAATTTTGTTTTTTTTAAAATAAAATAAATAAAATGTAATGCCAGGTAGCGGAGATATAAACTTCATAAAGGACACCAACTCAAAGTGTTTTTTTCTCTAACTTACAATACAAACATGCTTAAAACATGTTTTAAAACATGCAATATTTTGTTTATTTAACAGTGTCTGGTGACTGACCCCTCTTGCTCTGAATTATTGCATCAAAATGTCTGTGCTGTTGCAATCCTGAGTATGCTGTTCAGGTGTGTCTCTGTAAGCTGCAAACCTACGATGACGCAGCAGCAGCAGAATTGGAAGAAGAAGCAGAAGACAGCCAGTTCCACTGGAGGGTCTGATAGAAGCCCAGGCCCCTGGGCTGCATGCTTGAAACCCCGGTGCAAGGTTTTTTGGGGGTTTTCCCCTGGTGTCCAGAGAGTTGTTGTGGGATCTGCAGTCCATTGCAGTTTTTGTTGGGGAAGCAGTTAGCGCCAGGACACTCAGTGAATAGGTGTGTTCACACCAGCTGGATAATGCACTACCAATGGACTTTAGCAATCATTTGCAACTGCCAAAAGGCATTGGCAAAGGATTGCTGACGTGCATTGAAAGTGCATTGATTTCCAGCTGCGGACGATTGCTACGGTGCATTGAACGAGCACTGAAAGTGCATTACCAAATGTGTGCCAAAGCAGCCAGAGGGCCAGTCCTCATGTTCGTATGGCAAGATACTCTCCCCAAGGCAAGAGAGATGCCATTTGGTCATGTTAAGCTGTAATCCCCAATCATGCGGTGCTCGGGTCTCGAACTGCTGAACTGCCGGCCTTCCAGCCTGCAGTTCGGCGTCTTAACCACTTGAGCCACCGCAGCTCCTTAAATACCATACGTAAATAAATAAGTGATGCGTTTCTACATTTTCAAGATGTCTTCGAGAATTCTTTCTGCCTCTTCATTAGTCGCCCGAGCCTTTGTCCGTTGAGCTCAGAGTGGTCAACAGAAGGGAAATTCATTCTTCATTTATTACTGTGTGACACAGAGGTGGCGGTCACACATGCGTGGGGAGGAAACAAGGCTATTTGCTCCGTAGGAATTTGACCCACAGTGGCATGATCACACCTCCCTTGGAAGCTGCAGGCACAGCCTGCCACTGCATGATCAGACGCAACCGCGAGTGAGTCGGGTCTTTTTTTCTGCTGTGTGTTTCCGGTGCGGTTCAATGAAGGATCGATGATTTGCATGTCCACACTGAAGGGCCCCTATGCAGTGTGCTATGATGTGCATATCGAGATGGAAGGGGGAAATGGCACAGATCAGACCATCCTGATGCCATGGGAGCGTGCTGGAGTGATCACACAGGGGAAAGTCCATCCGTGGCCCAAAGCAACCCATTTGCTACCAGACTTTCCCTAATGTCTTTTTACTCTTCTTCTGTGGCGGAGCAAAATGGGTTGTCGACGGGTGTGGAGCACTTCCCAAATGTTTGTTTCTGATCGTGCCCTTTAAATCCACCCAGCATTCGCGCCTATGATGCGGCTAATTGTGCGCATGATCATGACCAGAGTGTTGGACTGGATGGGCCATTGGCCTGATCCAACATGGCTTCTCTTAGTCTTGAGGTCTGCCTACTACAACTGAGAACGCAAAAATAAAGTATATATGCATGAAGGAGGAGGAGGAGGAGGAGGAGGAGGAGGAGGAGGAGGAGAAGGAGAAGAAGAAGAAGAAGAAGAAGAAGAAGAAGAAGAAGAAGAAGAAGAAGAAGAAGAAGAAGAAGAAGAAGAAGAAGAGATTGGATTGATACCCTGCCCTTCACTTGGAGTCTCAGAGCAGCTTACAAATTCCTTCCCTTCCCCTCCCCACAACAGACACCCTGTGAGGTAGGTGGAGCTCTGAGAGAACTGCCCTTGAGAAAACAGCTCTGAAAGAATTTGTGACTGACCCAAGGTCACCCAGCAGCTGCACGTGGAAGAGCAGGAAATCAAACCCGGTTCTCCAGATTAGAGTCTGCTGCTCTTAACCACTACACCAAACTGGCTCCTACTCGCCTACCGTACGCATAGTGGTGTTACTAAAGTGTTCCGGCCAACTCGTCCACGGCATTTCCCCTTCGTCCGAGATGTTCTAAAAAAAGCAAATAACTGAGAAATCTTCAAAGAAGCTCCTCTGACGGCTTTCCATGCTTAGTTCCAAAAAGAACAATGCCCGGATTACTCCTTTTCTTCCCCAAATCCATTTCCCAATCCTTTGTGATGTATAGAAAACATTCATCAAGCAGAATTAGTTTCTTTCTGCGTTTCTTCCCCGAGAACTGAAACCCTCCGAGCGACAAACAGAACATACAAATCATAATTAGTTTATATAATCACTTCCCCTTCATAAGACTGCTTAGTTTTTCTTATGCTAATGAAGTCTGGGGTGGACGATTTTCAAACCTTGCTCCCTCCAAAGGAAATGCACAGCTATTTGGCCAAGCCACAAAGGAAAAAAAAAAAAATGATTCTATTACCCTACTTTGTACCGGCAGATGAGGACAGATCACGTCCTGCAGGGAATGAAATGTGCTTGTTACCGTAAAGAATTCTTTAACGTGGATCCTGAATGCCAGCTGGCCTCCGGAGGTGGCAAAGGGACACCTAGTTGGATTTCATTCCCCCATCGGGAAGAGCGTTTTAAAATAGCTACTTAAAAAAAAAAGTTACACTTCTTTAATTCCCAACAAAGCTCTCAAGATTTTTAAAACACATTCTCTATCTGTCTGTCTGTCCATCTGTCCATCTGTCCGTCTGTCATCTCTCATGTCATCTAACCAAGGCTCTTTTCATAGCAGGAACTCCTTTGCATATTAGGCGACACCCCCCCTAATGTAGCCAATCCTCCAAGAGCTTACAGTAGCCCCTGTAAGAAGAGGTCTGTAAGCTCTTGGAGGATTGGCTACTTTAGGGGTGTGTCACCTAATATGCAAAGGAGTTCCTGCTACAGAAAGAGCCCTGCATCTAGCTGTCTGTCTATCATCTGTCTGTCTATCATCTATCTGTTTGTCTGTCTGTCTATCTGTCAGTCAGTCAGTTTTTCTGTTTGGTGTAGTGATTAGAAGCGCAGACTCTAATCTGGGTGGACTGGGTTTGAGACCCTACTCCTTCACTTGCAGCCAGCTAGTTGACCTTGGGTCAATCACAAATTGTCTCAGAGCTGTTTTCTCAAGGGCAGTTCTCTCAGAGCTCTCTCAGCCCCACTGACTTCACAGGGTGTCTGTTGTGGGGAGGGGAAGGGAAAGGAGATTGTAAGCCACTCTGAGACTCCTCCAGGTAGTGAAGAGCAGGGCATAACTCTCCTCCTCCTCCTCTAATATCTATCTATCTATCTATCTATCTATCTATCTATCTATCTATCTATCTATCTATCTATCTATCTATCTATCATCTATCTATTTATCTATCCAGGGCTTTTTTTCTGGGGGAACATGCTGGACTATAGTTCTGGAACCTCTTCGACAGAATTCTTTTAAAAATGTTTAAAAGTTCATTTCCCTCTTGAGAGTTCCAGCACCTCTTCCCCCCCAAAAAAGCCATCCATCCATCCATCCATCTACCTACCTACCTACCTACCTATCATCTATCTATCTATCTACTTACCTACCTATAATCTATCTATCTTATCTACCTACCTACCTACCTACCTATCATCTATCTATCTACTTACCTACCTACCTATCATCTATCTATCTATCTATCTATCTATCTATCTATCTATCTATCTATCTGTCTGTCTGTCTGTCTGTCTGTCTGTCTGTCTGTCTGTCTGTCTGTCTATCTATCTATCTATCTATCTATCTATCTATCTATCTATCTATCTATCATCTATCTATCATCTATCTATCTATCTATCTATCTATCTATCTATCTATCTATCTATCTATCTATCTATCTATCTATCTATCTATCCATCTATCTATCTATCATCTATCATCTATCTCTATCTTCATTATCATCATCATCATCTATCTTCTATCTATCTTCTATATATCCTCTATCTATCTGTCTGTCTGTCTGTCTATCTAACTAATCATCTAACATTTTAGGATTTCCCTAACTAACTATATAAGAGGAAATCTATATATCTAATAGCCAAGTGCAGTCCGATCTATGGATATCTAAATCTGTGGATGAGGCCAATACTGGGGGGGCGGGACACACACAAAACAGATTTTTCTGCAAACTTGGGGGACTCCCCAGGTGTGCAGCAAACATCTGGAAAAAAATGCAGGTGGTTAATCCCCCCCCCCTTCTGCAGAGTGGGTGGCTGCAGACTCCAGGAGCCACTCCGAGCTCTACCCCAGGGTTACCTTTTTCCCACCATAGAGAACAATGGAGGGAATAGGGGAAACCTGTTTGGGGGCCCATGGAATTGGACCCCCTGGTCCAATGTTCTTGAAACTTGGTGGGTATCTTGGGGAGAGGCTCCATCAGCTACCCTGTGAGTTTGGAGACTCTCCCTCAATCCCCCTCCTCTCCAGCCCCCAGAATATACCCTATGTTTTCACCATTGACTTCAATGGCCCATAGGATATAATGGGGCCGAATTGCCGCCGAATTTCTTTCATTCCCTCTTTTCCTTCTCTCTTTTTCCTCTTTCCCTCCTTCTTCTCTTCTCTTTCTCTTTCTTTCTTTCTTTCCCACCTTCTTCTCTTCTCTTTTTTCCTCCTTTCCCTGTTTCCCTCCCCTTTCCTTCTCCTTCTTTCCCTCTTTCCTCCTTCTGTGGCCCAACTCTCATGAGAAGGAGTTTAAACTTTAAACCCCTTCTCTCTTAGCTCCCCCACCCAGACCAGCTGGGGAAGGGAAGGGGAGGCTTTTGAAGATGCCTCCCCCACTTTTGCTTCCCCTTCTGACATCACTTCCTGTGATGTCAGGGGGCGTGGCATATGCTAATAGCCTAATAGCTAATGAGCTCCTACAGCTGTTTTTCTACGAAAAGACCCCTGCCTAACCCAATTGTGCTCTGATCACATTGTGAGAAGACAGCGTGAAAAGAGGAAGACCAAACAATGTATAAATCATTGGTGCGACCTCATTTGGAATACTGTGTACAGTTCTGGTCGCCACATCTCAAAAAGGATATTATAGCATTGGAAAAAGTGCAGAGAAGGGCAACTAGAATGATAAAAGGGTTGGAATACTTTCCCTATGAAGAAAGATTAAAGCACTTGGGGCTCTTTAGCTTGGAGAAACAACGGCTGAGGGGCGACATGATCGAGGTTTATAAGATTATGAATGGGATTGAGCAGGTTGAGAAAGAAGTACTTTTCTCCCTTTCTCACAAAACAAGAACCCGTGGGCACTCCATGAAATTGCTGAGCAGTCGGGTTAGAATGGATAAAAGGAAGTCCTTCTTCACACATGGAATTCACTGCCACAGGAGGTGGTGGCAGCTACAAGCATGGACAGTTTCAAGAGGGAATTGGATAAACATATGGAGCAGAAGTCCATCAGTGGCTATTGGCCACAGGGTATAGATGGGAATTCTCAGTCTGGGGCAGGTGCTGCACTCTATTCTTGGTGCTGGAGGGGGCAGCAGTGGGAGGTCTTCTAGTGTCCTGGCCCCACTGCTGGACCTCCTGATGGCACCTGGTATATTTTGGCCGCTGTGTGACAGAGGGTTGGACTAGATGGGCCATTGGCCTGATTCAACATTGACTTCTCTTATGTTCTTATGAGATGATGGAATGGCTCAGCCAAGACAACAAAGGCCTTCAGTCTGCAAACAGGGTTCTCAGTCCCCAGTTGGAAGTGGCAGATCCCCGGCTTTTGCGGGCTCCTGGCTGGCGGAAGGAAGTTTCCCCCCAAATAGCAAATGGAGTGACATGCCTACATCACCCAGAAGTGACATAGACACATTTGTGATGTCGGGTGGTGGTGGTGGCACTCTGTTTTTTTTTACCAAAACTCTATGATTTGAGGCTGATATTACCATGGACTATTGCCCTAAAACTAGAGAGTCACCCCCAACATGGCTACATCACCCGGAAGTGATGTAGGCACGGAGTGTGCTGTCACTTCCTGTGACATCAGCATGTCAAGGGCAATGCTTCTGGCTCCTGGAGCATCTCCCTCACCCCCCGCTGACATCTCGAAGGGACCTGCCCACCTTATTTGCAAATGAGAGATTGTTTTAAAAGTCATTGATTCAGAGGGTTGCTGTAAGTCATTAAAGACAGCAAATAACAAGCACACACAGGCCCACTGAAGTCAATAGGCTCAGAAAGGGGTAACTCAGCATAAGATGACCCTGTAGGAATCTTTGCCTCCCATATATGTATCTATATAACACATGGAACTCACTACCACAGGAGGTGGTGGCAGCTACAAGCATGGACAGCTTCAAGAGGGAATTGGATAGACGTCTGGAACAGAGGTCTATCAGTGGCTATTAGCCACAAGGTATAGGTAGGAACTCTTGGTCTGGGGCAAGGGATGCTCTGTATTTTTGGTGCTTGGAGGGTCAACAGTGGGAGGGCTTCTAGTGTCCTGGCCCCACTGGTGGACCTCCTGATGGCCCCTGGTATTTTTGGCCGCTGTGTGACACAGAGTGTTGGACTGGATGGGCCATCAGCCTGATCCAACATCGGCTTCTCTTATGTTGTTATGTTTATACTGTAAATCACTCAGAACCTACTATGCAGGGTGGGCGATTCATAACTTTAATAAGATATAAATAAATAAATAAATAAATAAATAATAATAATAATAATAATAATAATATACTTTATTGTCATTGTACATAGTACAACGAAATTAAAAGTGCAAACATTTCAGTGATCTACCACAATAATCATGCGCGCTCACACAGCCATTCACAACTGCTTCATAGCTCCCCTAAAGTTCACATATGAGACCCTACTCTAACCCTCTGTGGGCGGGCTGTCAAAAAATCTAAGATCCAGGAACATATGGAACTGGAGAGTCCAAGGCCCTCCAATTTGTGCACTAATCTATGTGGGAGGATGGTGTTAAAGGCAGAACTGAAGTCCACAAACAACAGCCTCACATAACTCCCCGGCTGCTCCAGATGTGACAGAGCAGTATGGAGAGTGGTAGTGATGGCATCCTCTGTGGATCTGTTTGCCTTATATGCAAACTGGTGACTATCCAGTGTGGATGGAAGGCACGAAATGATGTGACTACGTACCAATTTCTCAAAACACTTCATCACAACCGGAGTGAGTGCAACTGGTCTATAGTCCTTTAGGCTGTTAATTGTAGACTTTTTGGGCAGAGGGACAATAATTGAGGACTTTAGGCAAGACGGAACAATAGACTGATGTAAGGACCAGTTGAAGATCTTAGTAAGGACCCCTGCCAACTGGTCTGCACATTCTTTCAACACCCATCCAGTGATGTCATCAAGTCCCGCTGCCTTCCTCGGATTCACAGACCTCAGCGTACGCCTCACCTCATGCTCTTCCACCCTGAGGTAGGGGCCACCGTGGGCTGATGACTGTAGTGTGGCTGTCCCCGGTGACTCCACGTCAAAACGGGCAAAGAAGAGGTTAAGCTCCTCCGCCAATGAAGGGTCTACATCCACGGCAGCAAAAGTTGGTTTATTATTGGTTATATTCTGGATCCCTTGCCACACCTGCTTCATATCATTTGTGTTGACATTATCCTCAATCCTCTGCCTATAGTCCATCTTGGCCCGTCGAATACCTCTTTTCAGATTGGCTCTGGCAGAGCTATAACGGTTTGTATCTCCGGACCTAAACGCCATGTTCCTCTCCCTCAAAAGTCGCTGTACCTCTCTCGTCATCCAAGGTTTTTGATTTGGATAGACCCGGATGCACTTTTCCATAAATGCTCTTCTCCAGGGCTGCCTTGAAAGTGCCTTCTTGTTGACACTGAAATCGTAGTGGTTTGGTGTAGTGGTTAAGTGTGTGGACTCTTATCTGGGAGAACCGGGTTTGATTCCCCACTCCTCCACTTGCACCTGCTGATGTGACCTTGGGTCAGTCACAAGCTCTGGCACAGCTGTTCTCTCAAGGACAGTTACTGCCAGAAGGTCTCTCAGCCCCACCTACCTCACAGGGTGTGTGTTGTGGGGAGGGAAAGGGAAAGGAGTTTGTAAGCCGCTCTGAGACGCCTTTGGCCAGTGAAGGGCGGGGTATAAATCCAAACTCCTCTTCTTCTTCTTCTTCTTCTTCTTCTTCTTCTTCTTCTTCTTCTTCTTCTTCTTCTTCTTCTTCTTCTTCTTCTTCTTCTTCTTCTTCTTCTTCTTCTTAAGTTGTTTAGTGGGGAGAAAGAAAGATGTTTTTTAAAAAAATTCTTGGTATCAATACCTCAATAGCGTGAACTTTTTTGTTTAAGATTAGAAGGAGAAAAAGTATAACTTCAGTTGCGTAAGATAAAAAAAAGTAAATCAATTTCTTCTCTGCCATTGCCATGGCAACCCAGGTTTGCACAGAGAAGCAGGGTGGAAAACCCTTTTTTTATTATTCTGGAATACGCTTAGAATTTGGGTCTAATACTTCAATGGATTCCCCCCCCCCATATACACACAAACTTAAACTGAGAGCCAACGTGGGGTACTGGTAGAATTGCCAAGTCCCCCTGGGCACTGGTAGGGGGTGGAGGGATAGGGTTGCCAGATCCGGGTTGGAGATTTTGGGGATGGAGCCTGGGGAGGCCAGGGACCTCAGAGGGGTACAGTGCAAACAGAGTCCACCCTCCAAAGCATCCATTTTCTCCAGAGGAACTGATCTCTGTAGTCTGAAGATGAGCTGTGTTTCCAGGGGATCCCCAGGTCCCATTTGAAGCCTGGCATCCCTATGTAGTGGTTCAGAGAGGTGGACCCTACTCTGGTGAACCGGGTTTGATTCCCCACTCCTCCCCATGAAGCCTGCTGGGTGACCTTGGGCCAGTCACAGTTCTCTCAGAACTCCCTCAGCTCCACTGACCTCACAAGGTGCCTGTTGTGGGGAGAGGAAGGGAAGGCGATTGTCAGCTCCTTTGAGACCCATGCGGCCTGCTGGGTGACCTCGGGCCAGTCCCGGTTCTCTCAGGACTCTCTCAGCCCCACCTGCCTCACAGGGTGCCTGTTGTGCGAAGAGAAGGGGAAGGTGATTGTGAGCCACTCTGAGACACAGGAGGCCTGCTGGGTGACCCTGGGCCAGTCCCAGTTCTCTCAGGACTCTCTCAGCCCCACCTGCCTCACAGGGTGCCTGTTGTGCGAAGAGAAGGGGAAGGTGATTGTGAGCCACTCTGAGACACATGAGGCCTGCTGGGTGACCCTGGGCCAGTCCCGGTTCTCTCAGGACTCTCTCAGCCCCACCTGCCTCACAAGGTGCCTGTTGTGGGGAGAGGAAGGGAAGGCGATTGTCAGCCACTCTGAGAAACATCAGGCCTGCTGGGAGACCTTGGGCCAGTCACGGTTCTCTCAGGACTCTCTCAGCCCCACCTGCCTCATGAGGTGCCTGTTGTGGGCAGTGTTCCCTCTAAGCTGAGTTAGGGTGAGCTAGCTCAACAATTTTTTAGCCTCTGGCTCACACATTTTTGTCTTAGCTCAGGAAGGATGGCTCCAGAGCAAACTAATTGGTGCAGCAGCCAAATCGCTCACTCACAACTTTAATGCCAGGAGCTCACAAAGCAGAATTTTTGCTCACAAGGCTCCGCAGCTTAGAGGGAGCATGGCTATGGGTAGAAGGAGGGAAGGCGATTGTCAGCCACTCTAAGGCCTGCTTAGAGGGGAAGGGAAGGTGATTGTCAACTGCTTTGAGACTCCTTTGGGCAGAAAAAAGTGGAGTATAAGAACCAAGACAACGACATCTTCTTCTTCTTCTTCTTCTTCTTCTTCTTCTTCTTCTTCTTCTTCTTCTTCTTCTTCTTCTTCTTCTTCTTCTTCTTCTTCTTCTTTTTTCCCACCATAGAGAACAATGGAGGGAATAGGGGAGACCTGTTTGGGGGCCCATAGAATTAGACCCCCTGGTCCAATGTTCTTGAAACTTGGTGGGTATCTTGGGGAGAGGCTCCATCAGCTACCTGTGAGTTTGGAGCCTCTCCCTCAAACCCCCTCCCCTCCAGCCCCCAGAATATACCCTATGTTTTCACCTTTGACTTCAATGGCCCATAGGATATAATGGGGCCGAATTGCCGCCAAATTTCTTTCATTCCCTCCTGTCTTTCTCTCTTTTTCCTCTTTCCCTCCTTCTTCTCTTCTCTTTCTCTTTCTTTCTTTCTTTCCCACCTTCTTCTCTTCCCTTTTCCCTCCTTTCCCTGTTTCCCTCCTTCTTCCCTCTCTTTCTTTCCCTTCCCTTCTCTTTCTTTCCCTCTTTCCTTCCTTCTTTCCTTCTCTCTACTCTCTCTCTTTCCTTCCCTCTTTCCTCCAACTCTCATGAAAAGGAGTTTAAACTAAACCCCTTCTCTCTTAGCTCCCCCACCCAGACCAGCTGGGGAAGGGAAGGGGAAGCTTTTGAAGATGCCTCCCCCCCTTTTACTTCCCTTTCTCACACTACTTCCGGTGATGTCAGGGGGCGTGGCATATGCTAATAGCCTAATAGCTCATTAGCATACCATATGCTAATGAGCTCCTGTAGCTGTTTCTCTATGAAAAGACCCCTGATAATACACATATGGTATACAGCACCAATTGGATATCTGCTCTTATGGCTAAGCGTCCCATTCTTACAACGCCAACGCATAGGGATAATAACGGGGGAGAGGCCTATATTTTGACCAGGAGCCACATCTTTACAAAATTCAAGACCCCGGCAACAAGAGTTTTGTGCAGTTGACAGAACCGTGTTTAAATTTTTAAAGCCTCCCCCATGTGAGGAAACAAACTTTTTTTTCAGAGCGAAAGGTTGGGCAAAGTGAATTCAAACAGAACTAGTCGAAAATTGCTTGGTATGGAAGACTGAACAGGCTGTGTTCCTTTATTCGTCGCTGGAATTGGTTTCATACATCAATGAACTTTCCTTGGTGTTTTCGCTAAATCTGAATACCACCCTCGAGAGCGTACCTGTAACTCTGGAAATGGAATGTCACCCAGGAGGGTATTTCCGATTTCTAAATAGGGGCCATAATTAGAACAACATCTTTCGAACATGCCGGGAAACAGGAGGTCGGAGGGATAGGGGAGGGACCCGTGGCGATATTTTCTCGATACAGTGAAAGGGCTGCAAATTGCAACGGAACCAGGCACCGAGCCGAAGTCCGGACATGACACGGTGCTAAATCGTGAGGTTCTGCACGGGATAAATGTTTTAGAAAACCTGGGTGTGTAGGAAACAACTCGGCCATGTTTTGAGAGATGACATGTGGCATTTTTCAAGCGTGTGAAATGGGTTGGCTCCCGAGAGCCTTGGCATGGCAGTCACTATGCTAGCAGGACAATGCTGCTATTGGCAGAGAAGGGTGAGGGTATTTTTTGTCAATTCCCCCCTCCCACTTCCAACCATCAATTTCTTGTCCAGGGGGAGGACCGCACATAGATTAATATCACAGGTTCTCTCCACACTTGGATCTCATCCCTGGTTTAACCAGAGTTCAATTTGGGACACAATACTTTGCATTTATCCCTGGTTATAACAGTGTTTGTTTATCCAGTGTAACAGGCCGAATTCACCCCCCAGCCAGAGTAACCCTGGGGTTACTCTGGCCTAGCCTAGAATAACCCCTGCCTGGCCAGGCCAGAGTAATCCCGGGGGTTAATCCAGACTAATCCCTGCCAGACAAACCTCTGCCGGGCCACGCCAGAGTAACCCCAACTGCACAACACTAATAAGACTGGATTCATACCCCATTCTTCACTACCCAGAGGAATCTCAGATTGGCTGAGACGTTTCTCATGAACCTCAAACCCTCAGAAGCTGACACTGTGCTGGTTACAATGACATTTAATTTACCACTCTGTATTGGGGACTGTGGGACCCAGGTTCAGATAGTTTGGCATAGGCAACTTCAGGGCTATTTTTGGCCAGGAATGCACAGGAACGGAATTCCGGCTGGCTCCGGAGTTGGCCACACCCTGCAGGAACTCATTAGAATAATAGGCCACTCCCAGTAGCAGAAATGCATGAGGATTGGCTACATGAGGGCTGTGTGGCCTAACATGCAAAGGAGTTCCTGCTACAAAAAAAGCCCTGGGGTTTTGACAACAAACAAGGTAAACAGAATAAGAAGCAAAAGGTGGGTGTGGTTGGATGACCACACTTCTGGTAACATGGGGTGTGTGGCCTAACATACTAATGAGGTGTGCTGTCAGGGTGTGGCCTAATATGCTAATGATTTTCTGCTGTTGGGTGTGGCCTATTATGCTAATGAGTTCCTGCTGGACTTTTTCTACAAAAAAAGCCCTGGGCAACTTTATATCCAAGCGGTTACTTTGGCCCGGGGTTACGGGTTGTTGTGTTGTGCAGTTGGGGTTACTCTGGCATGGCCCGGCAGAAGTTTGTCTGGCAGGGGTTAGTCTGGATTAACCCCCGGGGGTTACTCTGGCCTGGCCTGACAGGGGTTACTCTGGCCGGGGGGTGAATCCGGCCTGTTACACCGGGACAAGTGTGGAGCGAAACCAGGGTGATCTCAATGTAATGTGGAAACAAAAAATACCCTGAGATAATTACAGGGGTGAACTCGAGTGTACTATAGTGAATCCCATGTGTTCATCACTCTTGGGGTGAAGAAGGACTTCCTTTTATTCGTTCTAGCCTGACTGCTCAGCAATTTCATGGAGTGCCCGTGAGTTCTGGTATTGTACTGTTTGCCCTTCCCCTGAAAACCCCATTATGGGGTCACCACCAGTGTTCCCTCTAAGCTGAGTTAGTGTGAACTAGCTCAGAGTTTTTTAGCCTCCAGCTCACAGATAAAATATACCAGGTGCCATCAGGAGGTCCAGCAATGGGGCCAGGGCACCAGAAGCCCTCCCACTGCTGCCCCCACCCCTCCAGCACCAAGAATAGAGTGCATCACCTGCCCCAGCCTGAGAGTTCCTATCTACACCTTGTGGCCAATAGCCACTGATGGACCTCTGCTCCAAATGTTTATCTGATTCTCTCTTGAAACTGTCCATGCTTGTAGCTGCCACCACCTCCTGTGGCAGTGAATCCCATGTGTTAATCACTCTTTGGGTGGAGAAGGACTTCCTTTTATCCATTCTAGCCTGACTGCTTAGCAATTTCAAGGAGTGCCCACCAGTTCTTGCATTGTGAGAAAGGAAGAAAAGTACCTCTTTCTCAACCTGCTCTATCCCACGCATAATCTTGTAGGGTCCCTTGGCAGAGGCAGGCAATGGCCAACCTCCCCTGAACATCTCTGGCCTTGTAAACTCTCTAGGGTTGCTATCAGTCAGTTGTGCTGTGACTTGACAGGGCGGCGGGTCGGTGGGGGGGATGTGCATACGTGAGCGAACTCGAAGTCTGGGCGACTACGTCTCAACAAGGACACATTTCCTAAATTCTGAGGATGCCAACAACTCCCCCGGGGTACATTCCCCCTATTGCAGTTATGTAATTGGGTGGGCAGTTTAGGGTTGTCAGTCTCCAGGTAGTACCTGGAGGTTTCCCACTATTACAACGGATCTCTGGGAGATCAGCTCCCTTGGAGAAAATGGTGGCTTTGGAGGGTGGACGATGACATCATACCCTGCTGGGATTCCTCCCCTCCCCAAATCCTTCCCTTCCCGGGCTTCACCCCCAAAATCTCCAGGTATTTCCCAACCCAGAGCTGGCAACTCTCGGGCACCTGCTAAACGCTGCCCTGCATCATATCTCTTAAACTGACTAGGGTTGTCAGTCCCCAGTTGGGGGAGGGGATCCCTCGGTTTTGCAGGTTCCTGCTTGCCACCGGCCACCTGGCCATCAGGAGGAAATCTCTCCCCCCAACAGCAACATGGAACAACATGCCTACATCATCACATCAGTGGCAGCGACACTCTGTTTTTTGGGCAAAATGCTATGGTTTGAGGGCGATTGTACCATAGAGTTTTGCCCCCAGAACCAGAGTGTCGACCCTGACGTCCATACATCACTTCCGGGTGACATAGGCATGGCGTGCGATGTCACTTCCAGAGAGGTCGGCATGGCGGGGGCAACGCGTCCGTCTCTCGGAGCATCCCCCCACCCCACGCCCCCACACACTGGCGTCTCAAAGAGACCCGGCAACCCTAAAAATGACCCACATTTTCCAATTGTGCACAGTTTAGTGTAGTGGTTAACTGTGCGGTCTCCAATCTGGGAGAACCGGGTTTGTTTCCCTACTCCTCCACATGCAGCCAGCTGGGCGACCTTGGGTCAGTCACAAGTTCTCTCAGAGCTGTTTTCTCAAGGGCAGTTCTCTCAGAGCTCTCTCAGCCCCACCGACCTCACAGGGTGTCTGTTGTGGGGAGGGGAAGGGAAAGGAAAGGAGTTGGTAAGCCGCTCTGAGACTCTGAGTGAAGGGCAGGGTATAAATCCAGTCTCCTCCTCCTCCTCCTCTTCCTCCACTTCCTCCTCCTCCTCCTTCTCTGCCTCCTTCTTCTCCTTCTCCTTCTTCCTCCTGAATGCTAGGCGTCAACATAAGGATGCAGCATAGTTTCAACCAGGAGCTCAATCTAATAAGGCCCTTTCTTTGTCTCTCTGGAGCTGCTGTGACAGTGTCCATTTTCTCACGGGGAAACAAGCTCTGTAGTCTGGAGATGAGCTGTAATTCTGGGAGATCCCCAGGTCCCACCTGGAGGCTGGCATCTCTACCGATGAAGGCGGAAATACAATAACGTTAAGGAGGGGGCAAATCGCCTTTGATAAGTCATGGTTCCATTTAACAGTGAAGAATTCCTAGAACCAGTGTCAGGATCCAACCCTTCTGAGTGTGAGCCAATCAAATAAATAAATGATAAAACACCCTTTTGTTCCACTTGTGGAAGAGCGACCCAAAACAATAACGCAAGCGTATCTGTTCTCATCTGAGGGTTCCCCCCCCATCCCCTTATTTCATTAAATTTTAAACCTGCTTAAATTGAGGCGCTCGGGCATCATAACCTGTCAGTCGCACAAAAGGAACTTTGACATATTTCCCTTTCAAAAGCATTGTGGGGATTTACGTTTTGCACTTTGCAATTATATCCGTATTAAAATGATTTACCACATTTGTACGATTCATAAGAACAGATTCATAAGAACAGCGGGAAAAGCCGAGCGGCGTGTCAGGCACCAAGGAGGAAATGAAACACAAAAGGAGAGAAGTCTGAATGGAAACAGGTTTGAAAAGAAGAAAAGACGTATTCAGCATTGATATCTTCTCTTTCGGGAGCAAGATGTAAATAGTGACATTTTCTGAATCAAGCCAATATCTATCTATCTATCTATCTATCTATCTATCTATCTATCTATCTATCTATCTATCTATCTATCTATCTATCTATCTATCTATCTATCTATCTATCTATCATCTATCTACTGGCCTGCCTACCTACTTACCTATCTACCTATCTACCTATCTATCTATCTATCTATCTATCTATCTATCTATCTATCTATCTATCTATCTATCTATCTATCTATCTATCTATCATCTATCTATCTATCTATCTATCTATCATCTATCTATCATCTATCTATCATCTATCTATCATCTATCATCTATCATCTATCTATCTATGATCCACCTATCCATCCATCCAGGGATTTTTCTTTTCTTTTTTTTTGAAAAAAGAGATGCTGGAACTCTCAAGAGGGAAATGAAGTTTTCAGTCTGTATGGTGAAAACTCTTGAACTTTTAAACATTTTTAAAATAATTTTGTCAAAGAGGTTCTGGAACTCCATTCTGGTACATTTCCCCAGAAAAAAAAATCTCTGTGTCTGTCATCTGTCTGTCTACCTAACTACCTACCCACTCACCCACCCACCCATCCATCCATCCATCTATGTCTTAGAGAGACAGTTTGGTGTAGTGGTTATGAATGCGGGATCAAATCTGGGGACCTCCACATGCAGCTGCTGGCATGACCCTGGGTCAGTCATAAGTTCTTTCAGAGCTGTTCTCTCAAGGGCAGTTCTCGAGAGAGCTCTCTCAGCCCACCTACCTCACAGGCTGTTTTGGGAAGGGGAAGGTTAAAGGATTGGCAACTGCACTGAGAATCCTTCAGGTAGTTAAGGGTGGGGGATAAATCCAATCTCTTCTTCTTCTTCTCCAGTCTCCCTCCCCACAACTTCACACATATCCACAGAGAAATCTCCATCCACCCTCCAGCATAGGAGAGGCCCAAAGTCTTGGCTTTGGTTTCGACTCGTCCCTCTCTCTACACCTTTCTTTGCTACGCGCTAAAAATGTTTAAGCTGACAGTTTCTCTCAGTTGTTTAGTGGCATTATTTCCCCCCCACAGAGAATACTCTAGTCTCCAGTCGATGTTTTAAGCAATGATGGTAGTGGATTGTGAAAAGCCTAAAGCAAAACAAATAACAAACCACCTTAAAAAGATCAATTTGAAGGCCCATTGCTAACCCGCACAGATCATAAACAGCAAATTGACATTAATCACGATGAACACTGGCCGTCACACCTTTGGAAAGGACTTCCGCTTCTAAGGCCGAGCAGAATTTAATTCTCTGTATTCCCAAAAAGAATTTTTGGCATGTGGAAATGGCCACATAGTCATTTTCCTTGCCCCTGTTTGTTAAATCAGTGAGCCTTAGTGGTTGCATAGTGCCTAACAGGGCTATTTTGGGGCAGGAACGCACAGGAACGAAGTTCCGGATGGCTCCTGTGTTGGCCACGCCCATCAGGAACTCATTAGCATAATAGGCCACACCCAATAGCAGAAACTCATTAGGATTGGCTTCATTAGGGGCGTGTTGTCTAACATGCAAAGGAGTTCCTGCTCCAAAAAAAGCCCTGGGTTTTGACAACAAAAAAGGGGTAAACAGAATAAGAAGCAAAAGGTGGGTGTGGCCAGATGACCACACTTCTGGTAACATGGGGTGTGTGACCTAACATACTAATGAGGTGTGCTGTCAGGGGTGTGGCCTATTATTCTAATGAGTTTCTGCTGTTGGGTGCGACCTATTATGCTAATGAGTTCCTGCTGGGCTTTTTCTAGAAAAAAAGCCCTGGTGCCTAATATGGCCTTATACGCCGTATGGTCCCTGATTGGCTGGGATCAGCCATGTGACAGTGTTCCCTCTAAGTTGAGTTAGTGCAAGCTAGCTCATGGTTTTTTAGCCTCCGGCTCACCCATTTTTGCCTTAGCTCAGGAAGGAGGGCTCCAGAGCAAACTCATTTATGCAGTAGCCAAATGGCTCACTCACATCTTTAATGCCAGTAGCTCACAGTGGAATCTTTGCTCACCAGACTCCGCAGCTTAGAGGGAGCACTGGCTGATAAACCCAGGAAGAAAAGCAAAGCAGGTACGAATCACGGCAAAGGAATGCCTGTCGACATGATTCAAGAAAAAGTGAATAATCTCATGATTCAGTGGTTTGGGTAGACATTGCTTTATCACGTATGTTGTCTCCTTCCAAAGCAATAAAGGTAAAGGTAAAGGTTCCCTTGCTCGAAAGCCAGTCGAATCCGACTCTAGGGTCGCAGTGCTCATCTCCGTTTCAAAGCCGAAGAGCCAGCACTGTCCGAAGACATTTTCGTGGTCGTTTGGCCGGCATGACTAAACACCAAGGCGCACGGAGCGCTGTTACCTTCCCACTGAAGTGGTACCTGTTTATCTACTTGCAATTTCTTGCTTTCGAACTGCTAGGTTGGCAGGAGCTGGAACTAGAGATGGGAGCTCACTCCGTCATGCGGCACTCACGGGTCTTGAACTGCTGAACTACTGACCTTCCACAGCCTGCAGTTCAGCGTCTTAACCACTTGAGCCACTGCAGCTCCAAAGCAATATTGTGTGGTAAAACAGGGGCGGGATCAGTTCACAGGAAGTTAGAGGAAGCCAGTACTTTAGAGTAACCCTGGCCCTTAGTCCTTCCATAGTGAGCTTTCAACCTCCCAGATATTTATTGTGAGAAATGGTGTCCCACTGTGGTCACAAACTCACAGTTAATAGGGTTGCCAGCCTCTGGGTAGTATATATCAAAAAGAGAGCTCACGGGAGGAGATTGTATCAATATATAAACCCTCCATGAATAAATTACCAACAAAAGCAGAAAGATTGTATTGTACAAATCCACTCAAACAGTACAAATTCTTATCGAGTTCAACAAACACCCTTATATATTCTTAAAGAGCTAGGATCAAAAAGTACTCAACACAAAGGAAAAACTCTGAATAAAGTCCACCAATCCCACATATAAACAGTTCCGGGAGAAAAAAAAGGGTCCATGTCTGTAGAAGCATCAGCTATACTTCAGAAAGAAAACATGTTAGTGGGGCAATTGAATTTGGAAAGCTGGTTTAAGGAGATTTGTTAAGTTTTCATTCCATTGCACAGCCAAGAGTACCAGCTATCTGACGAAGCAGAACGCGAACGCGGCAGTGAAGCCAGCCCTGCATAGCGGATACTCCTACAGATGTGGAACTTTTTTTTCTCCTGAAACTGTTTATACATAGGATTGGTGGACTTTATTCAGAGTTTCTCCTTTGTATTAAGTACTTTTTGATCCTAGCTCTTTAAGAATACATAAGGGTGTTTGTTGAACTTGATCAGAATCCGTACTGTTTGAGTGGAATCGTACAGTACAGTCTTTCCGCTTTTGTTTGTAATGTATTCACGGAGTGTTTATATATTAATACAGCTTCCAAGTGGTGGCTGTAGATCGGCTATCAGGACAGACCTCTGGGCAATAGAGATCCGTTCACCGGGAGAGAATGGCCGCTTTGGGAGGTGAACTCTATGGCTTTATATCTCATTGAAGTCGTCCCCTTCCCCAGACTCCGCCCTCTTCAGGCTCCACCCCCAAAACATCCAGATATTTCCCAACCCGAAGACAGCAGCCCAACAGTTAAGCCTCTTTAAGGTTGAAATCAGTGAGAGTTTCCCCACCCATGCTGTTGGCTATCAGTGACATGGAGACAGGCAAGTTCATCAGCAAACTCCTAACAAGGTGGTCCTAACTCTTAGACAGCTAGGTGTTGCAACCGGACCATAGGTGGAAAACTCGTGAATGATAGCCTGAATGTCAGCTTCAAAGTATCCATCCTATCACCAGGTTTTTAATCCTAACTGCTAAGCACATAATAACTTCTTTTCCTTCTTCATGAGCCACCCCATGTTCTGTAGAACTGGTACTACTCTCAAAGTCTGTGACTTTGCAGCACCAAACAAACCATCTCTGTCTTTAACTCTTCTCTGGAGTAGGCCTCTCTTTGTCTTAATCTGAGAGCTGCCCTCTGACCCCTCTTCTCTCTCTCTCTTCTTTGTCCTCTCACTCACTGTACATGGCCTTCCGTGGAGAGACATATCTCTGCAGGTCTTTCATGTAGAGACAAAGCCTCTCTTCCACTTTGTCCTCTCTCTCACTTCATGTGGCCTTCCATAGAGATACACATCTCTGCAGGTCTTTCATGTAGAGATAAAGCCTCTCTTTTACTTCATCCTCTCACTCTCTGCACATGGCCTTCCATGGAGACACATATCTCTGCAGGCCTTTCATGTAGAGACAAAGCCTCTCTTCCATTTCCTCCTCTCACTCCCTGCACGTGGCCTTCCATGGAGACACACATCTCTGCAGGTCTTTCATGTAGAGACAAAGCCTCTCTTCCACTTTGTCCTCTCACTCACTGCACGTGGCCTTCCATGGAGACACACATCTCTGCAGGTCTTCCTTGTAGAGACAAAGCCTCACTTTCACTTCATCCTCTCACTTTCTTCACATGGCCTTCCATGGAGACACACATCTCTGCAGGTCTTTCATGTAGAGACAAAGCCTCGCTTCATTTGTCCTCTCTCTCACTTCACGTGGTCTTCCATGGAGACACACATCTCTGCAGGTCTTTCATGTAGAGACAAAGACTCTCTTCCACTTTGTCCTCTCACTCACTGCACATGGCCTTCAATGGAGACACACATCTCTGCAGGTCTTCCTTGTAGAGACAAAGCCTCACTTTCACTTCATCCTCTCACTTTCTTCACATGGCCTTCCATGGAGACACATGTCTCTGCAGGTCTCTCTTGTAGAGACGATGCCCTCATATTTCCACACACGTGATGATTCCGGACAATCTGGCCTTTTGTGAGAAAGGAAAGTCCTCTTTCGATTAGGCTTCTCTCTCTTCTTTTCTGACTGCAACTCGAATGTGAACTAGATCTGTTGGAATAAATTTAAGTTTACCCTTTTTTGCAATATGCTTCTTGGGAGATTTATCTACTGCACACAGGATCACGCGTCTACGACTGGGGAAAACTCTGCTATAGTAACCAAATGTCCCAATACTCCCCATCTGGCATCCTTTTCTGAATACAGTCGAACCCATGCAGGTACGCTCCGTCTCTGGATTTCTCTTCCATTCTTCCGAAGTTGTTGTTGTTGACTGAAGATTTCTGTGGAGAGAACAAATGTTTTCCTGTACCTTGCGTGAGTTGGAAAGGACAAAGCACCTCCTCCTAGCAGCTTGTCATGCGGTTGGCAGCCTGGGACTCATGCTGGTATGCCGGGAATTTGCGAGCGCACCAAACAAAACAGAGCCACAAACAAATTCTCATTACTTGAGTCATAGAGACGATAAAGTACATAAATAATTTTCCCCCAGTCATTTCAGTTTCTCAGTTATTCATAGATGAGCCCTGCTGCCTCCAGGTTTGATTCCCCACTCCTCCACTTGCACCTGCTGGATGGCCTTGGGCAAGCCATAGTTCTGGCACAGCTGTTCTTGAAAAAGAGCAGTTTCTGTCAGAGCTCTCTCAGCCCCACCTCCCTCCCAGGGTGTCTGTTGTGGGGAGGGGAAGGGAAATGAGTTTGTAAGCTGCTCTGAGACTCCCTTGGGTAGTGAAGGGCGGGGTATAAATCCAATCTCTTCTCTTCTTCTTCTTGAAGCCCAATTCAGAATAGGCCTAATTAAAAATATATATTTTTTAAAATAATTCAATTATTATTTAAAATAAGACAACTTGGGCTGCAGTCACACACACTAAATGATCCTCTTGTGGATCAAAAACTGGCTTATAAATAGGAAACAGAGAGTGAGTATAAATGGGAAACTTTCTCAGTGGAGGGTGGTAAGCAGTGGGGTACCACAGGGATCAGTACTCGGTCCGATGTTTTTTAACTTGTTTATTAATGATTTGGAATTGGGAGTAAGCAGTGACGTGGCTAAATTTGCAGATGACACGAAGTTGTTCCGGGTGGTGAAAACCAGGGAGGATTGTGAGGCACTCCAAAGGGATCTGTCGAGGATGGGTGAGTGGGCGTCAATGTGGCAAATGGGGTTCAATGTGGCCAAGTGCAAAGTGATGCACATTGGAGCCAAAAATCCTAAATATAAATACACGTTGATGGGGTCTGAACTGGCAGAGATGGACCAAGAGAGAGATCTTGGAGTCGTAGTGGATGACTCAATGAATATGTCTAGACAGTGTGTGACTGCAATAAAGAAGGCCAACGCTATGCTGGGGATTATTAGGAAGGGAATTGAAAACAAATCAGCCAGTATCATCATGCCCCTGTATAAATCATTGGTGCGACCTCATTTGGAATACTGTGTACAGTTCTGGTCACCACATCTCAAAAAGGATATTATAGCATTGGAAAAAGTGCAGAGAAGGGCAACTAGGATGATAAAAGGGTTGGAACACCTTCCCTATGAAGAAAGGTTAAAATGTTTGGGGCTCTTTAACTTGGAGAAACGACGACTGAGGAGTGACATGATCGAGGTTTATAAGATTATGAATGGGATTGAGCAGGTTGAGAAAGAAGGACTTTTCTCCCTTTCTCACAATACAAGAACTCATGGGCACTCCATGAAATTGCTGAGCAGTCGGGTTAGAGCAGATAAAAGGAAATACTTCTTCACCCAAAGAGTGATTAACATATGGAATTCACTGCCACAGGAGGTGGTGGCGGCTACAAGCATGGACAGTTTCAAGAGGGAATTAGATTAACATATGGAGCAGAAGTCCATCAGTGGCAATTAGCCACAGAGTATAGATGGGAACTCTCAGTCTGGGGCAGGTGATGCACTCTATTCTTGGTGCTGGAGGGGGCAGCAGTGGGAGCACTTCTAGTGTTCTGGCCCCACTGCTGGACCTCCTGATGGCACCTGGTATATTTTGGCCGCTGTGTGACAGAGTGTTGGACTAGATGGGCCATTGGCCTGATTCAACATCGGCTTCTCTTATGTTTTTATCCACTTTCAATCCACTTTCAGTGCACTTTCCAACTGGATTTTGCTGGCAAAGTCCAGTTGAAAAGTGCACTGGAAGTGAGACGAAAGTGGATTGTTTTGTGTGTCTGACCACAGCATTGGAGACCCCAGTGTACACTCTGAAGAAGATGATGGGATCTCAGGAGCTTCCCGATCTGCCAGAGGTTGTTCCACATTGACTCCTGATATCTTCAACCCTTCATAGAATCATGGAGTCTTGGAATCACAGGGCTGGAAGGGGTCCTACAAGCATAAGAACATAAGAGAAGCCAATGGCCCATCCAGTCCAACACTCTGTCACACAGTGGTCAAAAATACCAGGTGCCATCAGGAGGTCCAGCAGTGGGGCCAGGACACTAGAAGCCCTCCCACTGTTGACCCCCTCCCCGGGTGGGCGAGAGCTCCATTATCAGCCAATTGTAAGGACAAAGAGCCAGTGCGGTGTAGTGGTTAAAAGCACAGATTCCAATTTGGGAGAACAGGGTTTGATTCCCCACTCCTCCACTTGCACCTGCTGGATGACCTTGGGCAAGCCATAGTTCTGACAAGAGCTGTTCTTGAAAAACAGAGCTCTCTCAGTCCCATCTGCCTCACAGGGTGTCTGTTGTGGGGAGGAGAAGGGAAAGGAGTTTCTAAGGTGCTCTGAGACTCCAAGTGAAGGGCGGAGTATAAATCCAATCCCTTCTTCTTCTCCTCTTCAAAGAGCCAGCTCAAAGGCACCCTGTTCTGTGTCCCACGCATCTGCAAAACTTCCTGGAAGTATCTGCAACCCCTGCTGACAATGTGGGAAAATGTGCTGCGCACGCAAATATACGACGTTCCCCTGTTAGGAACGGCAAATCACGAATATCCGTTTTGTCCTAACTATTTTTATAGCAAATCTCTCCGTGTTGTTCTACATTATGTTTGGCTGTTTCTCAAAGCAGTATCTTATTGAGACAAACGTAGCCCTGGGAGCTATAAGGAGAACAGTAAAAATGGGCAAACGCATTAATCTTCGATGAAATAATCCAAATTAATCATCGCCCGGGCAACCCATTCAAAGTGAAGGACTCTTAAATCCTATTGGCTCCAGCTGACGAGATTTAAGAAGATGCCGCATGACGAAATTGTCAATGGGATTTCAAAGGGCTCGCCTCTGGCCTTCGGCCTTGGCTGGGAAGGAGCTGGAACCAACTCTAATTTTGGATAATTCCCAACTGATCAAAGCCAAGCCGCAACTACCTTTCCGTGTGCACTGTTGATGAATGAATCATAGAAGCATAGAGTTGGAAGGGAACTCTGGGGTCATCTAGTCCAACCCTGCACAATGCAGGAAATTCACAAATACCTCCCACACACACGCACCCAGTGACCCCTGCTCTACACCAAGAAGAGGAGGAGGAGGAGGAGGAGGAGGAGATTGGATTTATACCCTGCCCTTTACTACCCAAAGGAGTCTCAGAGTGGCTTACAAACTCCTTTCCCTCCCCCTCCCCACAACAGGCACCCTGTGAGGTCGGTGGGGCTGAGAGAGCTCTTTCGAGGACTGCTGGTGAGAGAACAGCTTTGAGAGAACTTGTGACTGACTACCCCAACTGTTACCTGGCTGGTTGCATCGTAGGGACAGCCATGGACACCAGGGGACCTCAGTTTAACAGTTGGGATAGGAATTGAAGCCAAAACTCCCAGTGAAGGTAATTGAAAATAAATCAGCCAGTATCATCATGCCCCTGTATAAATCATTGGTGCAACCTCATTTGGAATACTGTGTACAGTTCTGGTCACCACACCTCAAAAAGGATATTATAGCACTGGAAAAAATGCAGAGAAGGGCAACTAGAATGATAAAAGGGTTGTAACACTTTCCCTATGAAGAAAGGTTAAAATGCTTGGGGCTCTTTAGCCTGGAGAAATGACGGCTGCGGGGTGACATGATCGAGGTTTATAAGATTATGCATGGGATAGAGCCGGTTGAGAAAGAAGTACTTTTCTCCCTTTCTCACAATACAAGAACTCATGGGCACTCAATGAAATTGCTGAGCAGTCGGGTTAGAACGGATAAAAGGAAGTCCTTCTTCACCCAAAGAGTGATTAACATATGGAATTCACTGCCACAGGAGGTGGTGGCAGCTACAAGCATGAACAGTTTCAAGAGGGAATTAGATAAGCATATGGAGCAGAAGTCCATCAGTGACTATTAGCCACAAGGTATAGATGGGAACTCTCAGTCTGGGGCAGGTGATGCACTCTATTCTTGGTGCTTGGAGGGGGGCAGCAGTGGGAGGGCTGCTAGTGTCCTGGCCCCACTGCTGGACCTCCTGATGGCACCTGGTATATTTTGGCCGCTGTGTGACAGAGTGTTGAACTAGATGGGCCACTGGCCTGATTCAGCACTGGCTTCTATTATGTTCTTATGTTCTTATGACTAGGATCTGGGTTTACCCCATGTTCAAATCCCCACTCTTCCATGGAAGCACACTGAGTGACCTTGGGCCAGCCGCACACTCTCAATCTACCTCGCAGGGTTGTTGCGAGGAGGAGAGGAGAATGATGCAAGCCGCTGTGGGTCCTTTTATCCATTCTAACCCAACTGCTCAGCAATTTCATGGAGTGCCCACGAGTTCCTGTATTGTGAGAAAGGGAGAAAAGCACTTCTGTCTCGACCTGCTCTATCCCATGCATCATCTTGCCAGTGTGGTGTAGTGGTTAGGAGCAGCGGACTTTAATCTGGGAGAACCAGGTTTGATGCCCCACTCCTCCACATGCAGCTGCTGGTGTGACCTTGGGCCAGTCACAAGTTGTCTCAGAGCTGTTCTCTCAAGGGCAGTCCTCAAAGGAGCTCTCTCAGCCCTACCTCCCTCACAGGGTATCTGTTGTGGGATGGGGAAGGGAAAGGAGATTGTAAGCCGCTCTGAGACTTCTTTGGGTAGTGAAGGGCGGGGTACAAATCCAATCTCCTCCTCCTCCTCCTCCTCCTCCTCCTCCTCCTCCTCCTCCTCCTCCTCCTCCTCCTCCTCCTCCTCCTCTTCTTCTTCTTCTTCTTCTTCTTCTTCTTCTTCTTCTTCTTCTTCTTCTTCTTCTTCTTCTTCTTCTCATTGGGGAGAAAATTGGGATGTAACTGAAGTAAACACTAGATCCGTCTGTTAGCGTTTGGACTGCAATTTCTGCCCTATGCATTTGGAACATTCCAGTTTAACTGGCGGGAGGCGGAATGACCATAGGACCTTATTTCAATTTCAGTGGTCTCCCTCGTATCGACGGCAAGGAAGGTTTCTGTTTGCTAGAAATGGAAGGACTCAGCTAAACGTTGCAAAATGTCATATGAATATTACAGGAAGTTATTATGACTTGTTCAATCATTAATAAGCGAATGTTTCATTGCTCCAATTAACAGGAGGTTAGGGTTTGTACGTGGTGCTAATGAATCCTTTTAAAAGACAAAGAGGACGCCGCCCTCCGGCATTCTCTCTTTCCATGCCGGGACTTTCTCTGTATGCCTGTCAGGTATCCGAAAGTTCCTGGCAGGATCATAGAAATGCCATCTTTCTCTCTCTTCCCTAGACTTCACACGGCGTTGTCCTTCAGTTATCTTTTATTATACCCAAATTATGCAGCTTCGTGTTTGATTAAGCCTTGTTTCATTCCCCCCACGTTTATCCGTTTGTTGGTTGTATTTACTGGGCATCTTATAGGTTTCCCTCATATTGGTTTCTTACTCGGTTGTTTTCTTCTTGCCGGGTTGTGTGAATCGTTGAGTTCTAGACAAACCAGCCTCCAGGTGGGGCCTGGGGATCCCCCGGAATTATAGCTCATCTCCAGACTCCAGAGATCAGTTTCCCTGGAGAAAATGGATACTTCGGAGGGTGGATTCTCTGGCATTGTACCCCACTGAGGTCCCTGTCCTCCCCAGGCTCCACCCCCAAATTTCCAGGAGTTTCCCCAACCCTAACCCTAACCCTAAAGTTCTGGTGTCTCTTTTGTTCATATCAATAGCTTAGATGAGACCTGCATCTATGGTACAATGACTCACCAATCCAACTTTCCCACAAAGGTGGTGGACAAATATGGCTGTGAAGTTAATTCTCCCCGCATTGCTCACCATCCTATATATATATATGGGTCTTTTGGGGCTGGAGCCTGCCGGAGCACCGCTCCAGCATCTCAGGAGCCACCACAAATGGCGATGGAGGCAAGCCCTGTCCCCAGGCGGCATCCCCAGCCCACGCCAAAGCGCTGTGGCCCGGGGAATTCCTGAAGAGGTCCCCCACTGGCAGAAGCTTGATCGTGGTAAGTGTGGGGGTGGTGGGGGGCTTGATGGGGGGTGGGAGAGCCCCCCAAAGCCCCCCATCTCTTTGTTTCCCTCCTTTCCAACCAACCAACCTTCCTTCCTTCCTTCCTTCCTTCCTTCCTTCCTTCCTTCCTTCCTTCCTTCCTTCCTTCCTTCCTTCCTTCCTTCCTTTTTTCCTAATTTCCTTCTCTCTCTTTCTTTCTCTTTTCCTCCTTTCCTTCTCCCTTTCTTTTCTTCCTTTTCTTCTCTCCTTTTCCTCTTTCCATCCTTCTTCCCTTCTTTCTTTCTTTTCTTCCTTCTTTCCCTCTCTTTCTTTCCCTCTTTCCTCCTGCATCCCAATTCTAGTAAGAAGGGGTTTAAACTTTAAATCCCTTTTCTCTTCACTCCCCCCACCTTGGCAGGTTGGCTGGGAAGGTAAGGGGAGGCTTTTGAAGATGCTTCCCCCTTTTGCTTCCCCTTCTGATATCACTTCTGGTGATGTCAGGGGGTGTGGCATATGCTAATGAGCTCCTGCAGCTCTTTTTCTACGAAATGATCCATCCATATATATATATGTGTGTGTGTGTGTGTGTGTGTGTGTGTGTGTATATGTATATATATATGTGTGTGTGTGTGTGTATATATGTATATATATATATGTGTGTGTGTGTATATATGTGTGTGTGTATATATATATATATATATATGTATATATATGTGTGTGTGTGTGTGTATATATGTGTGTGTGTATATATATATATATATATATATGTATATATATGTGTGTGTGTGTGTGTGTATACACACACATCTATATATATAATTCCCAAGTGGCCCCCTGTCAGAAAATGCCTTTGATGTTTCTCACTGAATCCATTGTTTTATGTTTTATGTTTCCTACCCTGCTTTGCGCTTGCGTAGCTATGCAGGCAGAAACGTGGGAGCTTCTTCCCTGCCGCTTTTCCTTATCACGGTGGCCTTGAATGTAGGCTTTGGACTATTCTTATTTCACTGAGAATTTTCCAGTCCTGGGAAGGCAAGGGGAGGGGGGGAGTAGTCTCCCGTTCATGAAGTATTTCTCCCGCCGGGAGTTCCCGTGTGAGTGCTCATGTTTCATTTGCTAGGCGCTTCATTGCATCACACTATAAGTTAGCTTGCTTTGCTTCGCCCCCCATTCCTGACAATGACCTCCTACTGTGGGTTTTAGCAAGATAATCCAATAAAACCTTTCTTTGTGCAAGAATGACTGGATCTACTTGTTTTTAAACCTGACAGAAATTGTCAGGAATCACATTATCCCCCCACTGTCAGTTTCCGCCGTCTACCATGATGAGCGGAGCTGGGGGGGGAGCCACGGGCGCAGTCCCAGTGACTACTACGCCGGGAGCCACAGGCGCAGTTCCAGTGACTACTACTTCGGGAGCCACGGTCCCAGTCACTACCGTGGCAACTCCAGTGGTCACTGTCCCGACCACCACTGTTGTTCCGGTGACTACAACTACAGTTTTGGCAGCGCCAACCCCACAATCAGCAGCAGGGTTGGTTACCCCTCCATCGATCAGCACAGTGGGTGCTGCGTACACTCTCCCAATCTATAGCCCGGCCGGGCCAACGCAGAGTCAAGGAGGAGCGGTTCCACGAACCTACGTGCCGGGAGCCCCAACACCCTGGGACAAAGGGGTGACCTATCGCAGATCACGCGATTGGACTAAGAACCTGTTGGACACTACCCAGACAACTTGGACCATGCCGGGAAGCCAGAGCCGGGACAGCCTTTTGGATCCTAGAGGTAGTTTTGGACTTCCCCAGGGAAGGATGTCTCGAGGATCTCCCAGAACAGGGTCCGGTTCAGATACAGAGGCTCGCATGGACTCTATTCAAGAGGATACCCGACGTCTGGTAAGGGACATGAGCAAACTAATGCAATCCCTACCACAGATGATGGACCAAGCAATTCGAGCTCATCCGCTGACGCAACCTAGACCGGCACCAGCACCTGCACCACCGATGCCACCGGGACTGCCACCTCCTGCTCCCCCGGGCCCAGGGCCGGGCCAGCCAGCACCCCCGGGCCCAGGGCCGGGCCAGCCAGCACCGGCCCCACCTCCACCAGCCGTCCCAGCACCAGGACCCGGGCCAGGGCAACCAGGACCTATCCAGCCGCCAGCTCTGCCTCCGCCTCAACTCCCTGCTCCAGCACCCCTCCCGCAGCCAGTCCCAGTACCGATCATGGCCCCGGCCCCTCCAGTAATCCGCCCCAAGGACATGTTGGAGATCACGTTTGATGGAGATCCAGAAACTGTGTCCTTTTTCATATTGCAAGTAGGGAAATTTGTGCAGAGATGGGGCTATGTGTTCCCAGACGAGGAGCAACAGGTGGAGTTTATCGCTTCCAGGTTCCGGGGGAGTGCTACTAGTTGGTATGTAGCCCTTCATGATCTGGAGGCAGCGGAATTGGGGAATGTTGATGACTTCATGTGGGCCTTGAGAAACCGTTTCGAGGACCCGGGGCGGCCCAAAAGCTGAAGCCTTCCTTCGCACGTTCAGGCAAGGCAAACTCACCGTGCGGGAGTATTCAAGGGAGTTTCAAAGGCACGCAGTGAAAATTCGGGACTGGACCGATGCGGTCTTGGCTCAACAATATCGAATGGGACTAGCTGTAGACGTCCGCAATAATGTCCTCAGCTCTCAGCAACCTCGCACTCTCCAGGGATGGATGGAGGAAGCCGAAAAAGCGGAAAGTCGCTTACGTGTCATGAAACTGGATCTATCTCTGGGCAACAACCGTCCGAGTCTTGCGGCAGGCCAGGCCAGACCCAAACCAACCTCCACCCCAAGTGGGATGAGAGATCAGCGTATGCGACAGGGCCTCTGCCTGCGGTGTGGGGAAAAGGGGCACTTCGCCGCATCTTGCCCGAAAGGGGATCCCAATAGAGCCCTACCACAAGAGGAGCCCAGACGATGGCCAAACCCTACCCCAAGAAAAGGTACAGCGAAACCACGCAATACACGGGCTCTTTTGCTAGCCCCGACCAAGCGGATACCATGATGCTGGAGGAGGAGAGTGAGATGCAGGGAAACGAATTGGTCCTGTTTGTGAATGGCGCTACACAGCAGGACCCAGTACCTGAGGCGCCTAAACTGGTGAGCAATTACCCTCTCTCTTCTTTGTGACTGTTCTTGTGATGAATCCAGCGATGATGACCCATATTCGGGTTCGAGCCCTCATTGACTCAGGGTGCGGGAGGGACCTGATAAACCCGTCTATGGTTATGGGGTTGGAGGCAACCGTTGTCAATTTAAAAGACCCGATAACTTTCACTCAAATGGATGGGTCTCCAATGAAAGAACCATGCCGATTTGAGACTGTTCCTTTAAGAGTAGGCATTGGTGACCACTGGGAGCTACGCTCGTTTGTAATAGCCCCTCAAGCCCAGTTCCCATTAGTGTTGGGTAGCCCTTGGTTACATGGTCATGATCCATATATTCTATGGGAAGAAGGGAACGTACAATTTATCTCCCCGAAATGTGCAGAGCACCAATGGGACCCAGGGTGGGGAAAACCCCATGCAATGAACCTCCACGAGCTTGCTTAGCCACGGAGGACCTTAACCGCATCCCTAAGGACTACCGGTATGTGACCAGGGTTTTTGAGGAGGAGGAAGCGGATGAACTACCCCCCCACCGTAACTCCGACTGTGCGATTGAAATCCTTCCGGGCCATAAATTACCAAAAGGGAAAATTTATGCCATGAGTCCCATTAAAAAGGAAGAACTACGCCGCTTTATCGATAAGAATCTGGCCCGTGGATTTATTAGGCCAGCGTCGTCCCCTTTTGCAGCACCCGTATTGTTTTTTTTAAAAAAAGATGGGGGGCTCAGACTCTGCACGGATTACAGGGGACTAAACGCAGTGTCTGCAACTAATGCCTACCCAATGCCCCTCATCAAAGACTTGTTGGCAGAGGTGGCAAAGGGGAAAGTGTTTTCTAAACTGGATTTACGAGATGCCTATTTTCGGGTCCGTATCAGACAGGGGGATGAATACAAGACTGCGTTTAATACCCCGCTGGGGCAATTTGAATATCGGGTTATGCCCTTCGGATTACAGGGGGCACCAGGGGTCTTCATGAATTTAATCAATGAAGTGTTACACCCCTATTTATTCAAGGGGGTGGTTGTTTACTTGGATGATATCTTGGTCTATACCCCGGATCAAGAATCTCACATCGCTCTTATGCGAAAAGTATTGGAAACGCTATTAGAACACAAACTGTTTGTCAAACTGTCAAAATGTGAATTCCACCAGGAGTGCATTGACTTTTTGGGGTACCGCATATCCTCCGCAGGGTTAGAAATGGACCCAAAAAGGTCCAAGATGTGTTGATGTGGGAGCCCCCAAAACCAGGCGGCAGCTCCAAAGTTTTCTCGGTTTCGCCAATTTTTACCGTCAATTCCTGCCACATTTTGCCCAAGTGGCCCTCCCCCTCACGGAACTGCTAAAGACTAAGGGGAGGGGAACTAAGGCTTCAATGCCAGGGGCCCCTTTGAACTGGACCCCCCAGTGTCAGGAAGCTTTTGAACAACTAAAACAGTTATTCACGTCTGAACCCATACTAGCACACCCCGATGAGACAAAAAAGTTTGTGGTCCAAGCGTCGGATACCGCTATGGGTGGGGTGATTTTGCAAGAGAATGTTCAGGGGCAACTACAACCCCTTGCTTATGTGTCCAAAAATACGGAGAGATTTTGGCCCATTTGGGATAAAGAAGCAGCGTCTATACGTTTAGCATTGATCACCTGGAGACACTGGTTAGAAGGGTCCCGAGTACCTTTTGAAATCTGGACTGATCACAAAAATCTTGAGGTACTGCGGAAACCCCGGAATCTAAATGCAAAACAATTCCGGTGGGCTGAGTTTTTCTCTAAATTTCAATTCACCCTTCACCATTTTCCAGGTAAATCCAATCATCTGGCGGATGCTCTCTCCCGCCTTCCCCAACACCTGTGTAAGAGGACAGAAATACGAGAGTCTATGTTCACCCCTGAACAATTAGTTGGAGCAGTTGTAACCCGTAAAACCAAACGAGCACAATTGACCCCCATCCAGGCCATGACCTGGGAAAAGCAATTTGCCACTGACATCACCACACAAGAAACAATTGAATTACAAGCCAGGGATGATGTGAAATGTGGTACGAATGGCTGCTGGTACAGGGGGAATAAAATTTTTGTTCCAGAAGCTACCCGGTCCCAGATGTTGCAGACAGTCCATGACTCAAAATCTGCGGGGCACTTTGGATATGTAAAATCCTTACGCCTACTGCAACGCGGCTTCTGGTGGCCCCGGATGAAACGGGATTTATCCCTTTATATACAATCCTGTCCAACGTGCAATCGTTGCAAAACTAGGCCAGGAAAACCTCCAGGTCTTTTACAGCCTCTACCCACCCCGAGCCGACCCTGGGAAGTGATCTCTATGGACTTTATCACGGATCTTCCCCCCTCTAAACATATGACGGTCATTTGGGTGGTAGTGGATTTATTCTCTAAGCAAGCTCACTTTATACCGTTCCCCAGTCTGCCAACAGCCAAAGTCCTGGCCAAAGCCTTCCTCCAACACATTGCCAGGCTACATACGTTACCACTCAAGATAATCTCCGACAGGGGGTTCAATTTGTTTCAAAGTTGTGGTCAGAGTTGATGACTCTAATGGGTATTGAACGTGCCCTCAGTACTGCCTATCACCCTGAAACTGACGGGCAAACGGAAAGAGTAAACCAGACGTTAGAACAATACTTAAGGTGTTTCTCTAACTATCAACAAGACAATTGGGTAGATTTATTACCACTGGCGGAGTTTGCGTACAACAACTCATGGCATGCTTCAACAAATATGTCTCCCTTCAAAGCTGCCATGGGTTATGACAGCCCCCTCTTCCCTTTTTGAAACCCGGTGAGACGGGCGGGGAAGCCGCAGCATGGTGTAAAACTTTCCGGGACTCCTGGCCCCTAATTTTCGAGACATTGAATGAGGCCAAGGCACAGTACAAAAAGCAGGCAGACAAAAAGAGGGCGGGTGGCTGGACACTGCAACCGGGAGACTCGGTCTACCTTTCAACCAAGAACCTAAGACTAGCGCAACAGTCCCAGAAACTCGCTTGGAAATATATTGGTCCCTTCAAAGTTTTAAGATGTATAAATCAAGTGACTGTACAGCTAGATTTGCCTAAATCTCTTAAAGCAATCCATCCAATTTTCCATTACAGCCTTCTCAAACCTGCATTACCCCCGACTAAATGGCAACCTGAACTTCCAGCACCTCCCCCCGTTGATGATTGACGATGAGGAGCACTACGAAATTGCTGACATTTTGGACTCTAAGATTCTCCGTGGACAACTCCTGTATCTTGTTGAATGGATACATTTCGGGCCCCAACACAGGGAGTGAGTGAAAGTGTCTGATATCAATGCACCTGATCACTTGAAAGAATTTCACACTCGTTACCCAAATAAACCTGGGGGCCCTCATTCTCTCCTTCCTGAGTGGTGGGTGGGTGGTTTTTTGGGAAGGGCAGAATGTCAGAAAATGCCTTTGATGTTTCTCACTGAATCCATTGTTTTGTGTTCCCTACCCTGCTTTGCGCTTGCGTAGCTATGCAGGCAGAAACGTGGGAGCTTCTTCCCTGCCGCTTTTCCTTATCACGGTGGCCTTGAATGTAGGCTTTGGACTATTCTTATTTCACTGAGAATTTTCCAGTCCTGGGAAGGCAAGGGGAGGGGGGGAGTAGTCTCCCGTTCATGAAGTATTTCTCCCGCCGGGAGTTCCCGCGCGAGTGCTCATGTTTCATTTGCTAGGCGCTTCATTGCATCACACTATAAGTTAGCTTGCTTTGCTTCGCCCCCCATTCCTGACAATGACCTCCTACTGTGGGTTTTAGCAAGATAATCCAATAAAACCTTTCTTTGTGCAAGAATGACTGGATCTACTTGTTTTTAAACCTGACACCCCCTATGTGCGGATATCTAAATCCGCACATCTGGGGCACCTGGGGGGCAGGGAGATTTTCCTGCACATGTGGGGCAGTCCCCACGTGTGCAGAAAAATCTAAAAAGTTTAAAAAATTATACGGGGATCTTTAAATCCCCAAAAAAGTAAAAGAGCCCTCCCTGCGCATGCGCAGGGAATGCTCTACAAACTGGCCGTTGAGGGCGGGAGAAGGCTTGGCGGGCCAGCTGGCCTCGCTGCTGCTGCTGGGGAGGGAGGAAGGGGGAGGCTTGGCTGGTGGGGTGGCCTCCCCCCCCGCCGCCTCCGCTGTTGCTGCCGTCCTGCTGCTTGGGAGGGAGGAGGAGGCTTGGCGGGCCAGCCGGCCTCGCCGCTGCTGGTGGGGAGGGAGGAAGGGAGAGGCTTGGCTGGCGGACCGGCCTCCCCCCCCACCGCCTCCGCCGCCGTCCTGTTGCTTGGGAGGGAGGAGGAGGCTTGGCGGGCCGGCCGGCTCCCGGCCGCCCTCTGTCTCCACCGGCTGAGCGCGAGCAGGCCGCCTCCCGGGCTGACGGACGAGGGCAAGGCTGGGAAGCCACACTGGCCTTGCCCGCCCGCACCGCCCGCCACCATGACGGGCGTCTCCTGGCACCACGGGCACCAAAGTAGGGTTGCCGGCGGGGCGGGGCTGGGGGGCTTCCCTCGCCCGGCTACGGGACTCCGGGGGGGTCTTGGGGCGAGGGAGGGGCCGTGGGGGGACGCCGCGGTCATCACAGAGAGGGAGGGGGAGGCTTGGCGGGCCGGCCAGCCTCCCCCCCCCGCCGCCATCCTGGTGCTTGGGAGGGAGGGAGAGGCTTGGCGGGCCGGCCGGCCTCCCCCGCCGCCGCTGCCGCCTTGCTTTGAGCAGTGGACTCTACGGCAGTATACCCAGCTGAGGTCCCTCCACACCCCAAACCCTCCCCTCCCCAGGCTCTACCCCTCAAATCTACAGGTATTTCCCAACCCAGAGTTGACAACCCTGTAACTGGCTATGGAGCCACTTTCCAGACCCTTAGAACCCAGAAAACCTGGCATAAGAAGAGGCGCTTTTCTATCTTAGCTGCCACCACATAGCCCCAAATCAATGTTAGTCAGGGGTGGAGGGAGCCATACCTGTTACCATGTGCCTCTCCTCCCATACTACCCACTTGGGGCAGCAAAAAGATTTGAGATAGCCCTGCCTTATAGCTAAACAGAAGGAAATAAATATGGCTCACTTCCCTCTATTTCCCCCTTCCCTCCACCACCCCACCAGCCACAGCCGGGACACTCACCCGGAGCCCCTTTCTAGAGCTCATTGTATTTCTTCCCACAACAGGCCTTACTCCCAGTTAGGAATAATTTTGATCCCCTTTTTGCTGTTGGTAATTTGTTTTATTTCTCTTCTGCATCCTGTAGATACAACATGTTTACTCCAGTGCAAGGCTATCTTTTCCACAGGTATGCCAGCAAAAGAGAGAGAGAGACAGTGTGATGTAGTGGTTAAGAGGGGCAGACTCTAATCTGGAGAACCGGGTTTGATTCCCCCACTCCTCCACATGCAGCCAGCTGGGTGACCTTGGGTCAGTCACAAGTTCTCTCAGAGCTGTTCTCTCCGGAGCAGTCCTCGAGAGAGCTCTCTCAGCCCCGCCTACCTCACAGGGTGTCGGTTGTGGGGAGGGGAAGGGAAGGGAAAGGGAAAGGAGATTGTAAGCCACTCTGAGACTCCTTCGGGTTGTGAAGGGCCAGGTATAAATCCAACCTCTTCTTCCTCTTCTCTTCTTCTACTGGACAGGAACCCACCTGGCCTCACCCAGTGTCTAAAAAAATACTTGGTGGGTTATGGGGAGAGGAAGGGAAGGGGATTGGAAGCCTCTCTGAGACTCCTTTGGGTAGTGAAGGGTGAGGTATAAAAACAATTCTCTTCCTCCTCCTCATCCTCCCCCTCAGTTATTACTTACTTTATTTATGTCCTGCTCTTCTCCCCTGCGGGGAGCCAAGGCTACTTACATGATTCTCCTCTCCTCTGATTTTATCCTCACAACAACCCTTTGGGCTACGAGGCCCAAGGTCACCGGAGACCGAGATACATGGTCGGCAGGATATGCGGTTACAGCTTTTGCAGGGTAGATTTGCGTGCCCTCTGGTTATATTCCAAATCTGTCAGAAGACTGAAGGAGTAATCAATTGCACCCGAGCTTTTAGTTGCACTTGCGGTAATACAAGGAGTAATCACACAGACATGCCATTCGGTTGGCTATCATCGCTACCACGTGGCTAAGGTGACTGAGGTTCTTTCCAATCCATAGAGTTTGGGGTAAATCCTAGAGTGCCGCCCCTGACATGATGATGTCACTTCCAGTTTGGTGCCAGAAGTGGCAACACACAGTGTCATGACGCCTGCACTCCCATTTTCCCTCATCTGCCCCCTGCTGGCCTTTGAAGAGCTGGCCGGGCTGGGATAACTCCCATGAAGCCCCTTGCTAGGATCTCTCACTCCCTCACCGAAACACTGCCCCCAGTGTCTGAACTTGGAACTGTGCGATCATTCTTGTACAAAAGGATCCACATTTTCAGCAGAAACGAATACCTTTGTTTTGGAAACAATGCCTTGTTGCTCCAGAGAGACAAATCTTGCAAAACTTCTCTGTGCAACTAGTAAAATAATACCAAAAAAAAAAAGAAGGCATCAAATACTGATAAAAGATAAAACACAATAAATCCACCCATCCGTTGCTTGGTGTTTTTTCGCCTTATTTCCCCTATGTACTGAAAGCTTCTTTCCCTACTCATTTGAGCATATTCATATTCCTTTGTAGTCTTACAGAGGGAGATGATGAAGAATATAAAAAAAGATTAGAGATGCTAACACCCTGACTTGAAAGGAGGGGGGAAAAAACCAGGACTATAAATAAAAAAAAACCCCATGAATTTGCAATGAAAATGCATTTCGAGCAATCGCGTTTTTGTGCCAATGGCGCACCACAGAATGTTTAAGAGCATCTGTAATTATTAGTGTGCTTTGTGTACATATTTTCCAATTACTACATAAGCCCGAGCAGATGGAGATAAAGTTTATTTTAAAGATTTGTCTTTTAAAAATCGGACGGGCTTTCGGTTCTGCGTTCCGCTATTATGCGGGGCCTATATTTGCCGGATTATCACTTTGCGAAGGGGCCGGCGGATCCCAGCCTTGCTGTTCTAAGAGTTTGCAGAATTGAAAAGGGTTTGGAGACACATCCTTAATATAGTTTCAGTAACTGGCATAATAATGTGAAGACTTTACCCAGCTGATGCATTTAAGGTTTGCCAAACCCCAGGTAGGGCCTGGAGGTCTCTTAGAATTACAAATGATCTCCAGAAAATGGAGTTCAGTTCCCCTGGAGAAAACAGCTCCTTTTGAAGGTGGACTCCAGGAAGCAGGGGAGTCAAACATAAGGCCCGGGGTCCAGAACTGGCCCATGCAGGGCTCTTACCCAGCCCGCAAGCAACTGGTGTGGATGGAAGTGTAAAGTATATTTATATTTTATGGTATCCCTTGGGGGAGGGGGACTTGTCTTGCATATGATTAGATACATTTATGGGGCTTTTGCGGGCTCCCCAGTAAATCAATTGCTCTAACTACTAGGAATCAGTTGCTTTTCTCTGTATTGTACTGTCTTGCTTTTCTTTGTATACACCAATTTGGTGTAGTGGTTAAGTGCATGGACTCTAATCTGGGAGAACTGGGTTTGATTCCCCCACTCCTCCAGTTGCTGCTGCTGGATGACCTTGGGCAAGCCATAGTTCTGTCAGAGCTGTTCTGGAAAGAGCAGTTCTGGAAAGAGCTCTCTCAGCCCCAGCTACCTACCTCATAGGGTGTCTGTTGTGGGGAGGGGAAGGGAAAGGAGTTTGTAAGCTGCTCTGAGACTCTGAGTGAAGGGCGGGGTATAAATCCAATCTCCTCCTCCTCTCCTCCTCCTCCTCCTCCTCCTCCTTCTATTTTGAGTTAAAAATAATATCATTAATTGGGTTTGCCTGTGTCCTTTATAGAGTTTATATCTCTGGTACCTGGCTTTACGTTCCATGGCACACATGGCCTGGCCCATCAAAGTGTCATTTATGTCAGATCCGGCCCTCGTTTGACACCCCTGATCTAGAGGTTGTAGGGCATTATACCCCATTGAGCTCCCTCCCCAAGCCCCGCCCTCCCCAGGCTCCACCCCCAGATCTCTGGGAATTTCCCAGCCCAAAGTTGGCAACCCTACAGAGTGAGGTACATGGAAGTAGGGGTAATAAAAGGTCCCGCAAAGAACCGACACCAACAGCTTGTGAAGGAACGGAACAGGTCTATTTCCATCTAATATCACTTGGGCCTAGAGGCCCTGATGACAACAACAACTCGGGTTGCCAGCTGCGGATTGGGAAATACCCAGAGATTTCGTGGGTGGAGCCCGATTAGGGCGGGACTTGCGGAGGGGAGGGACTTCAATGAGGCATCGTGCTGTAGAGTCCACCTTCCAAAGAAGCCGTTTTCTCCAGGGGAACTGATCTCTGTCTCCTGGAGTTCAGTTGTAATAGCAGGAGATCTCCAGGCAACACCTGGAGGAGAGTTGCCCAGTCACTGATGGTTACGTGTACAGGGCTATTCCAGTTTGGAGTAGTGGTTAAGTGTGCAGACTCTAATCTGGGAGAACCGGGTTTGATTCCCCACTCCTCCTCTTGCAGCTGCTGATGTGACCTCGGGTCAGTCACAAGCTCTGGCACAGCTGTCCTTGAAAAAGAGCAGTTTCTCACAGAGCTCCCTCAGCCCCGCCTACCTCCCAGAGTGTCTGTTGTGGGGAGGGGAAGGGAAAGGAGTTTGTAAGCCCCTCTGCAACTCTGAGTGAAGGGCAGGGTATAAATCCAATCTCTTCTCTTCTTCTTCTTCTTCTTCTTCTTCTTCTTCTTCTTCTTCTTCTTCTTCTTCTTCTTCTTCTTCTTCTTCTTCTTCTTCTTCTTCTTCTTCTTCTTCTTCTTCTTCTTCCATGCTATCAGTTGCCAGCAATGTTCCCTCTAAGCTGTGGAGTCTTGTGAGCAAAAATTCTACTTTGTGAACTACTGGCTTTAAAGCTGTGAGCGAGCAGTTTGGCTACTGCATAAATTAGTTTGCTCTGGAGCCATCCTTCCTGAGCAGAGACAAAAAAGTGTGAGCCAGAGGCTAAAAAACTGTGAGCTAGCTCACACTAACTCAGCTTAGAGGGAACACTGGTTGCTAGCTAAGCTCCTTACGTTACTTTTGTCTACGGGCACCCTGACCTGGAAGGCCTAGGCTAGCCCGATCTCATCAGGACTCGGAAGGGAAGCCCAGTCACCCTTAGATGAGAAAGCACCAAGGAAGGCCAGGGTTGCTACACAGAGGATGGCAGTGGCGAACCCCCTTGGCTTGTCTCTTGCCTTGAAAAATCTATGGGTTCACCATTAGTTGCCTGCCACTTGACAGCGCTTTCCATCTCCAAGTCCACAAGCTGTTCGACCACATCCCTGAGGCCCATCTCTGTGTGTTAGGGTTGCCAGGTCCTCCCTGACCACCGGTGGTGGTGAGGGTTATGGTTGCCAAATCCAGGTTTGGAAACTCTTGGAAATTTGGGAATGGAGCTCAGGGAAGACGGGGAACATCATTGGGGTCCAATGCCATAGAGTCTGCCCTCCTAAGCAGCCATATTCTCAACGGGAACTGATCTCTGCAGGTTGGAGATCGGCTGTAATCCTGGGTGATCCCCAGGTCCCACCTGGAGGCTCCTTCAGATATAGCCACAAGAGTCAATAATCATTTGATTTTTTTTTTTTGCTAGTTGGTGGATTTGGGCTGTGGTCACACATGCAACATAACGCGGTGCAGGGGGGGAGAGAGGCAATTTGCTCCATAGCAATTTGGCCCACATTTGCGTGATCACACAGTCCATGGGAGCTGTGGGGGCAGCCTGACATTGCATGATCTGTCGCAAACCGGGGTTTTTTGTCATGTGTTTCCAATGTGCTTAAACGGGGGATTAATGAATTGCATCTCCACACTGAGGGCTTCCTATGGCAGTATGCAATGATGCGCATACTGGGAAGGGGGGGAAAGAACAGCACAGAGTCAGGATGGCCTGATCAGACCATCCTGATGCTATGAGAGCATGCTGGTGCGATCACACAGGGAAAAGTCCATCCGTGGCCCATAGCAACCCGTTTGATAGTGGACCTTCCCTAGTGTCTTTTAACTCCGCTCTTGCAGCGGAGCAAAATGGGTTGCCGATGGGCATGGGGCGCTGGCCAGATGATCACATCTGATCACGCCCATTAAATCTGCCCAGCTTTTGCACCTATGGCATGGCTAATTGTGCATGTGATTGCAGCCTTGGTTTTTGTCTCACTCACCCTCTCATGTCGAATGGGGCTAACCCTTTATTTATGATCTACTTTTAACGGGATTTAGATCTGGAAATGCGACTATTGTGACCTAATTCCATGACAAGCCTGGTATTTTATCAGTGGTTTCCACACTTCCATCCAACGACCTGATGGGAGGCACATTATTTTAAAATGACGATGGCAGAAAATGAAGGATACCTACTGGAGAAGTTTGGGCTTCAGTTGTAACAACTTATGGACCTCCTGATGGCACCTGGTATTTTTGGCCACCGTGTGACACAGAGTGTTGGACTGGATGGGCCATTGGCCTGATCCAACATTGGCTTCTCTTATGTTCTTAATGTTGCCAATTTTCATATATGTGGCTTGTTGCCCAAGAAGGTGAGCTTGGGGGGGTCAACAGTGGGAGGGCTTCTGGTGTCCTGGCCCCACTGCTGGACCTCCTGATGGCACCTGGTATTTTTGGCCACTTTGTGACAGAGTGTTGGACTGGACGGGCCATTGGCCTGATCCAACATTGGCTTCTCTTTTGTTCTTAGCTACAAGGAGAACATGGAAATGAGGGGGCCACTTAGTTAATGGAGGAACATTGCTCTTGGTTTTCAAAGAATAGCTTCTATATTTAGCCCCACCTAAAAACAACAAAACAAAAAGACCCTCCATCGCTATGCCAACTGGAAAACAACAGGATAGTTGCAGTTGAGTGTTGTGCTAGTTATCAGAAAAGATGTCAACTTCTTCTGCTGTTGCTGCTGTTGTCATTGAAATAGGTGCTGATTAGGGATGTTGTGAAAAGTGGAGTGGGGATCTCCACCAGGAGATGTTCACCTAAGGCAAAGTTTTGGGGTCCTGAATCCAAGGTTCCAAATGAGATCACTTTGCTTTCCTCTAGAGGAACTGGATGGAGAAAGATGCCGGCAAGCCTGTGGCTGAAAAACAAGACAAATATATATTGGCCTAAGACAGTTGAGCTGTTGAGGTAAGGTTTTCACGGTGAGATTCCTACAATGCCCAAAACCATGTTGCTTAATTATGTTCCTCTGACCTTGAGAAAAATCACAAGCAGTTTTGTTCAGTTCGATTACAGCTGCCAGATTGAGGAAGAGTAGAAGACTCAGTTTTTATACCCTGCTTTTCTCTAACTTAAGAACATAAGAGAAGCCATGTTGGATCAGGCCAATGGCCCATCCAGTCCAACACTGTGTCACACAGTGGCCAAAACCCAGGTGCCATCAGGAGGTCCAGCAGTGGGGCTAGAACTCCAGAAGCCCTCCCACTCTTGCCTCCCTCATCCCAAGCACCAAGAATACACAGCATCACTGCCCCAGACATAAGAACATAAGAGAAGCCATTTTGGATCAGGCCAATGACCTTTCCAGTCCAACACTCTGTGTCACACAGTGGCCCAAAACCCCAGGGGCCATCAGGAGGTCCACCAGCAGGATCACACGCACAATTTGCCATGCCATAGGTGCGAATGCTGGGTGGATTTAACAGGCACGATCAGACGTGAACATCTGGTCAGCGCACCGCACCCATTGGCAACCCGTTTCGCTCCGCCGCAAGAGCGGAGTTAAAAGACACTAGGGAAAGTCCACTATCAAACGGGTTGCTATGGGTCTTGGATGGACTTTCCCCTGTGAGGTCGTGCCAGCACCATTCTCATGGTGTCGGGATGGTCTGATCAGGTCATCCCGACTCTGTGCCATTTCCCCCCCTTCCCAGTATGCGCATCCGCGTTATCTCTCCTGTATGACCACAGCCTGAAGGTCACAAGCAGTCACATTCAGAGGTTACGGCACATATGGCTCAGTCATCAGTCTCTCATGTTGTCCTCTTGCAATTATTCCAAAATGCTCAAAATATTTTCGTAGGCAGTTCATTAGCAGTCGAATAAATTATGCAAAATAAGATAAAATTATGCAAAAAAAGTAATTTGCATGACCTTCTGAATGGGGCACATTCTATAGCAAGTCTCCATTGAACGGCATCCTTATCTTCATTCATCCTTCTTTTGGGGGAGGGGCCATTGGCTCAGTGTTAGAGCATCCGCTTGGCATGCAGAAGGTCCAAAGTTCATTCCCCGGCATCTAAAATGAAAGAAACAGGCAGTAGGTGACGTGAAAGACCTCAGCCTGAGTCCCTGGAGAACTGCTGCCAGTCTGAGTAGACAATCCTGACTTTGATGGACTCAGGTAAGGCAGCTTGATGTGTGTCCATGTCTTCTTGAAAGCCAGTTCGGTGTGGTGGTTAGGAGCGCGGACTCTCATCTGGGAGAACCAGGTTTGATTCCCCACTCCTCCACATGCAGCTGCTGGGGTGACCTTGGGTCAGTTACAAGTTCTTTCATAGCTGTTCTCTCACGAGCAGTCCTCAAAAGAGCTCTCTCAGCCCCGCCTCACTCACAAGGTGTCTGTTGTGGGGAAGGGAAGGGGAAGGAGTTTGTAAGCCACTCTGAGACTCCTTCGGGTAGTGAAGGGTGGGGTATAAATCCAATCTCTTCTTCTTCTTCTTCTATCTGCATCCTGCAACCAACATGCCACTCACAGATTACTTCATGTCTAGTCGTAAACATACTAACTGCTTGTAAAGTACTGAGCAGGATGCTCACAGTTTTCTAGCCAGTTTGGTGTAGTGGTTAAGTCTGCAGACTCTAATCTGGGAGAATCGGGTTTGATTCCTCACTTCTCCACTTGTAGCTGCTGGATGACCTTGGGCAAGCTGAAGTTCTGTCAGAGCTGTTCTTGAAAAAGAGCCATTTCTGTCAGAGCTCTCTCAGCCCCAACTACCTCACAGGGTGTCTGTTGTGGGGAGGGGAAGGGAAAGGAGATTGTAAGCCTCTCTGTGACTCCTTCAGGTAGTGAATCCAATCTCCTCCTGCTCTTCCTGCTCCTTCTCCTCCTTCTTCCTCCAGAAAAATTGGGATGGGAATATAGCTACCCAAGTTACAGTGAATCATAAATTTTGGTCACCAGCCACAAAGCTCTCTTGCTTCTTTCTGGCTCTTTACTTCTTTCTTCTTCTTTTTTTTTCCCCTCGCCCTCATTTTGCCTCTTCCGATGACTTACAATATGCATAAATAATTCCTTCATTATTTCGGAACGATTCCCAACATGTATTTACAGGCTCATCAATCACGCCATTGAATAATAACGGGCTTATAACATTCCCTTGTGCCGTGCCATTCTGCCGCGCAAATTCATTAAAAACACTCGCTTATCTCCTCACTTTACGGCGGAGATGTCAAAGCATTTTGGCAATTAGGGGCCACTTAAGAGAACTAAGTAAGCATAAAGTGCCACCGGATGCGAAAGGTACATAAACATGATGGGGTTCGGGGATGGGGGCGGGAAATATTTACTTTGGCAAGCCCCTCGGTTTCTGCACACCTGGGCTCCCTTTTTAACTTCATTAGCAGCGAGCGTGTGGCGCTGTTCATGAAGCTGGATGAAAAAGGGGGGGAGAAGAAGAAGAAGGAGAGAGGGAAGAACGGCGGCACTGTTCGTTCTCAGTTTTCCCCTGCAACAGAAATGGGCGACTCTGCATCTGGCATTCACTCCACATTTTCTCGACTGGGAGGGAAAAGGTGCAGCTCAAAACCACGTCCAAATGCCCCCCGGGGCAATGCCGTACTGACTGCAAAGTCACCCCCTGAACAATGCTCCCGCTAAGCTGTGGAGTCTCGTGAGCAAAAATCCCACTTTGCGAGCTACTGGTATTAAAGTGGCGAGGGAGTGATCTGGCTGCTGCATGGATTAGTTTGCTCTGGAGCCATCCTTCCCGAGCAAAGACAAAAATGGGTGAGCCGGAGGCTAAAAAACTGCGAGCTGGCTCACACCGACTCAGCTTAGAGGGAACACTGCCCCTGAATGGTCATAAAACGGCCATAAATCTATGCAGAAGGTACCATGAAATCCGATGGGCAAAGGGAGTGAAAGCGGCATGCAGTTTGGAGGGTAGAAGAAGAAGAAGGGGAGATTGGATTTATACCCGCCCTTCACTCAGAGTCTCAGAGCGGCTTACAAACTCCTTTCCCTTCTCCTCCCCACAACAGACACCCTGTGAGGCAGGTGGGGCTGAGAGAGCTCTTTCAAGGACTGTCCTTGCAAGAACAGCTCTAACAGAATTATGGCTTACCCAAGGTCATCCAGCAGCTGCAAGTGGAGGAGTGGGGAATCAAACCCAGTTCTCCCAGATTAGAGTCCGCACACTTAACCACCACACCAAACTGCACTACACCAAAGTACTACACCGTGCACTTAACCACTACACAATAAAACCTGATAATCAAAGGAAACGAAAGGGGCAAGCAATGCAGAGGGGAATTTCTGTTTCAGCGTGGATTTCATAAAACAATAGAGGGTTGCCACTTGATATTTGATATGTTATGTTAATCTGTGAATATGTATCTTACGCTGTTATTTTTGGTTTAAAATCAATAAAAATTGTTTAAAAAATAAAACAATAGAGGGAAAAGCCAATGCAGATATCAGCCGATGTCTCTCAGTTATGAAGGTTGCTAGCTCACCACTGGCAATTCCTGGGAAGCTTTTTTTGCGGGCAGGGTCTGGGGGTTGGGAGAGTAATTGGGTTACCAACCTCCAGGTGGGGCCTGGAGATCTCCTGCAGTTACAATTTGGGCTGCCAGTCTCCAGGTATGGCCCGGGTCACCTAGAGATGAGTTGTAACCCCAGGAGATCTCCAGCCACCACCGGGAAGTTATATGAACAAAGAAACAGAATAATCTGCTGCTCTGTAGAAATCACACTAGAGACAAATGTCTCCTTATACCGTTCTACTTGCAACCAAAATTAACATACAGAACGAGTAGTTTTGCCACCAGGCATTAATGACAATGGCACCGGTTGAATGGTGACCTAATAGTCCTTGAAAATTGTACAAGCCTCTCTTCAGACAGATGTGGTCACCGGCTCATGGTGCAGAGAAGAGTTTCAGGAAGAAAGCACAAAACAGACAGCATGAGTTCAGGATTAACTGTAGTGCAAACCAAAGGAGCGGTGACGGCACGCCTAGGTTGCTTTGCTGTTTCTTAGGGCTTCATCAGGCCGCTTTTCTCAACCCAGCTCTGTCAAGATTCAAAATGACACGAAGGGTGATTTCCCACTAAAGCTGACTCGGGGTAGCGCCGCCGAGTCAGCAGCCCCGCGGCTTCGGGTGTGAAATTGACTAATAGTACCGGGCCAAATGGCGGCGCTACCCCGAGTCAGCTTTAGTGGGAAATCACCCGAAGTCTACAGGGCCTTCTCAGTAGTGGCCTCACACCGGTGGAATGAGCTCCCAGAAGACATCAGGGCCCCATGGGACCTCTTCTCATTTCTCAGGGCCTGTACAACGGAGCTCTTCCACCAGGCCTTCGATTAGGAGCCACTACTAACAACAACTGAATTGTCATGGCCCTCTATGTCGACATGGACAGCCTGTGATATACTGGACATTGATTTTGGCCATATGTTGTTATCATCTTATCATGGCCTATTGGGACGCTACTGCCACCAGCACTTTATCTGGATTTGTGACTTGTTATGTTTAAGAGTTTTTATGATCCTGCATTGTGTTAATACATCTGTGTTTTGATATATTTCAACTTTTTTAATGTAAGCTGCCCTAAGCCTGCTTCGGCAGGGAAGGCAGGCTACAAATCTAACTAACTAACTAACTAACTAACTAACTAACTAACTAACTAACTAACTATGTCCCAAGTAGCTAGGAATCGGGCACCATGAGCTGGTGAACAGTGTTCCCTCTAAGCTAAGTCAGTGTGAGCTAGCTCAAAGTTTTTTAGCTTCCGGCTCACACGTTTTTGTCTTAGCTCAGGAAGGAGGGCTCCGGAGTAAACTAATGGATGCAGCGGCCAAATTGTTTACTCACAACTTTAATGCCGGTAGCTCACAAAGTAGAATTTTTGCTCACAAGACTCTACTGCTTAAAGGGAGCTTTGCTGGTGACCACATCAATCTGAACAGAGACTTGTACCCTCAAGGTCACTATTCAACCGGTGCAGTTGTCATCGATGCCTGGTGGCAGCACTATTTGTGATGTGTGTTAATTTTGGTTGTAAGTAGAACGGCGTAAGGAGACAGTCACCTCTGGGGTGATTTGTACAACACGACAAGATGATTCTGTTTATTAGTTTGTATAACTGCATTCGCTGTATTCCCACTTTTGGGTCTTTGTCTGACCACCTGGAAGTTGGCAGCCTGACATATGAACCTACCCCTCCCACTCCTATGACGTTTGGAGGCTCTGCTTTGGGTGACCCGGCCACCTGAAGCTAGGCGGGTGGCACCGGCAAACCGATATTGGCTTTCTCGGTCATAGCACCAAAAACTTTGGAACTCCCTCCCTGGGGAAGATGCATCTGTTTCCCTCTGCAAATAAAGACATCCTTTTGTTCATTTCATTTGTTGTACCCCACTTAAATGCTTATCAGCCCTCCTCCCTGGTTATGTTTGCTTGTCTATATATTTTATTGCATCGATAAATATTTTATATATACATTTGAAATGTGGTTCTAACGCTGTGACGGTTTTAATGGCTCGATGCTCACTGCATCGGGGACCCCGTTGGAGTGGAAATGTGGCATCCAAACATTTTAAATTAATAGAGATAAATAAATAGGTGGAGAAGGGGGGGCTCCTGCTTCCCCCCCCCAGCCTTTTTCCTTAGCCGAATGAACTCCCAAGGGAGGGAAGGCGGCATGGTATAGCCTGATCCCGTCAGATCTCCAAAGCTAAGCAGGATGAGTACTTGGATGGGAGACCACCAAGGAAGACTCTGCAGAGGAAGGTAATGACAAAGCACCTCTGCTTCTCAGATCTCGGAAGCTAAGCAGGATGGGTACTTTGATGGGAGACCACCAAGGAAGGGTCTGCAGAGGAAGGCAAGGGCCAACCACCTCTGCTTCTCAGATCTCAGAAGCTAAGCAGGGCCGGTACTTGGATGGGAGACCACCAAGGAAGGCTCTGCAGAGGACGGCAATGGCAAGCCCCCTCTACTCCTCCCTTGCCTTGAAAGCCCCTCGCTGGGAGCACCATAAGTTGGCTGTGATTTGACTGCATTTTACAGATGCACACACAGTGAACTCCCAGTAGGAAGTTATGCATGACTCTGCTTAGCTTCTGAGAAGCACAGGTGGTTTGCCATTGCCTTCCTCTGCAGAGTCTTCCTTGGTGGTCTCTCATCCGAGTACCTATCCTGCTTAGCTTCTGAGATCTGAGAAGCAGAGGTGGCTGGCCATTGCCTTCCTCTGCAGAGCCTTCCTTGGTGGCCCCCCATCCCAGTACCCATCCTGCTTAGCTTCTGAGATCTGAGAAGCAGAGGTGGTTTTGCCATTGCCTTCCTCTACAGAATCTTCCTTGGTGGTCTCCCATCCAAGTACCCATCCTGCTTAGCTTCCGAGATCTGAGAAGCAGAGGTGATTCACTGTTGCCTTCCTCTGCAGAGCCTTCCTTGGTGGTCCACCATCCAAGTACCAACCCTGCTTAGCTTCTGAGATCTGAGAAGCAGAGCTGGTCTGCCATGTCCTTCCTCTGCAGAGTCTTCCTTGGTGGTCCCCCATCCGAGTACCCATCCTGCTTAGCTTCCGAGATCTGAGAAGCAGAGGTGATTCACTGTTGCCTTCCTCTGCAGAGTCTTCCTTGGTGATCCCTCATGCAAGTACCTATCCCACTTCGCTTCTGAGATCTGATGAGTTCGGTCTATACCAAGTCATCTTGCTTCCCAAGCATGCCAGACTACAGCATTCTTATTGGTGCCGGAATATGATTCTGCCATTGTCCACAACACAGATCGCGGTACTTCTCTGCAAGGGATTTTTTCCTTGTCTTCTCTTTATAACAAAAAATTATACTCAAGATGAAGAATTCTGTAACGAAACAGCTTTCACAGGAAGTAGGGTCACACTGCACACTTTCCCCTTAGTTCTGCTTCGTCTCCAAGAAAAATGGTTCCCTTATCGCAAAAAAATATCACTGGGGCCTGGAATATTACCAAGGGAGGCCTCTAGATCCCCTGATATCTGCAGCTACAACCACAAAAAAGGGGTCCTTGGCACAGGATGGCATTTTTCTTTCTCTCCCTGACAAGAGAGCCATAATTATATTACACAAAAGCCAGAACGTGTCCATATAACGATCGCGTAGATCAGCATGAAAGTCAGTTTGACAATCTCCCCTCAGAGAGATACCAAAAGCATCAGAGCCACCATTCGGAGCACCATCTTTGTCCTCAGCTCTTCATTGTTCTTCTTTTCCCAACACAGCCGCATTTGCGGCATTTAAATCACCAAAGCGGTGTTTACGGCTGCCAGGGACTGCAGGAAATGAGATGAGAAAGGGAGTCTATTCTCTTCATAAAGTTGTTAAATTGCCAATTTGTTTTATTCCCCCCTTTTTTTCCCCTCTCCTAAGCGCCGGCATCACGCTCGGAGTAATACAATGCAAACCTACTTGTAACCCAAAGGAAGCGGCTTGGAGCACGGTTAAGTATCAACAAATTGTTTACGCCGCCGAAAAGTCGGGCTTGCTGGAGACCATATTTAACGTCGCATCACTCCCACTGTTATCACTTGCGCGAAAGAGATGATTATTTATGCAACGATATGCAACGGGGGAAGCAGTTTTCGGAAATAATCGCACCCCGGGGACATCGGCAGGCGCAAGGTTCATTACCGTTGAGAGGGGAAGTATATTTTGTTCTGAAAAAGGATGAAGCCGGAGTTTAGGAGAGTGAACTGCCGTTTCAGCTAAGCTCCTCGGTTCACTGAGATTAATCTGTCCCTGTAGACTGCTTACCTCGCCAATCCATGGGAATGTTCTTATGGCTCACGTCCCTTTCTTTAACCCCTCATAGATCGGCATTAGTAAGGACGGTTTCTATCCGGCAAGCGTAGATAGGCCCATTCCGCATCTAGCATTCGCTCCGTTGTTTTACTAAAGCCACACTGGAATGGTGAAAAGATGCGGCTCCAAACCACGTTCAAATACCTCAGGCTGACCCCGTACTGACTGCAGAGTCACCCCGGAATGGCCATAAAACGGCCATAAAACCGAGAGATCAAAGGAAGTGAAACCGGCATGCAGTGTGGAGGCTACCATAAAATCTGATGATCAAAGAGAGTGAAAGTGGCATGCAAAGTAGAGGGGAATTTCTGTTCCATCATGGGTTTGGAAGGAGGAGGAGGAGGAGGAGGAGAAGAAGAAGAAGAAGAAGAGGAGGAGGAGGAGGAGGAGGAGGAGGAGGAGGAAGAAGAAGAGGAAGAAGAGGTAGAGGAGGAGGAAGAAGAAGAAGAAGAGGAAGAGGAGGAGGAAGAAGAAGAAGAAGAAGAGGAAGAAGAGGAAGAGGAGGAGGAGGAGGAGATTGGATTTATACCCGCCCTTCACTCAGAGTCTCAGAGCGGCTTACAAACTCCTTTCCCTTCCCCGCCCTACAACAGACACTCTGAGAGGTAGGTGGAGACACGGACCACAATGGCAAGATCTTTCCTGCTCAGAAAGGGCTGCAGGTGACTCATCAGCCCCAGTTGGTAGAAGGCACTCCTCCCGGCCACTACTGCCTCCTCTGTCCAATGGGAGGTCCGATTCCAGGAGCACCTTCAAACCACAAACCTGCTCCTTTATGGGAATTGCAGCCCTTTCCAAAATGCGAGTAACCCATTGATGTTTTGTTACATTATGTTCTTAACCCTTGAATAATGTGGAACAGGCCGGAGGGAAAAAAGGCCAGTCTGAAGTTCTAATAGTGGCAGTGGCTACAAGTACAGACAGCTTCAAGGGGGAATTGGATAAACATATGGAGTAGAAGTCCATCAGTGGCAATTAGCCACAAGGCCTAGCACATTTTAATGTTCTTCCTTCTGCTGGACTGTATGGGAAGCTTAAAAAAATTCCATACTCCTCTAGGCTTTGTTGTTGTGGTCTGGGGGAGATAGAAAGTACTGAACATGTTCTCCCGCAATGTATATTTTACTGTGATATTCATGGCACATATCTAGAAACAATGGCTGAGGGGTGACATGATTGAGGTTTATAAGATTATGAATGGGATTGAGCAGGTTGAGAAAGAAGTACTTTTCTCCCTTTCTCACAATATAAGAACTCGTGGGCACTCTATGAAATTGCTGAGCAGTCGGGTTAGAACAGATAAAAGGAAGTACTTCTTCACCCAAAGAGTGATTAACACATGGAATTCACTGCCACAGGAGGTGGTGGCAGCTACAAGCATGGACAGTTTCAAGAGGGAATTAGATAAACATATGGAGCAGAAGTCCATCAGTGGCTATTAGCCACAGGGTATAGATGGGAACTCTCAGTCTGGGGCAGGTGCTGCACTCTATTCTTGGTGCTGGAGGGGACAGCAGTGGGAGGGCTTCTAGTGTCCTGCCCTCACTGCTGGACCTCCTGATGGCACCTGGTATATTTTGGCTGCTGTGTGACAGAGTGTTGGACTAGATGGGCCATTGGCCTAATTCAACATTGGCTTCTCTTATGTTCTTAGAACCTCTGCTACACATTCGTGATGATCAATGTGACGTTTGCAAGACGGTTTTTCTACTATCTTCCCATAACTCTGAGATCACTGATTTGGTGGCTAAATTTCTATGTTGTGCCATTAAGAGGAGAGGAACGTCTCAACTCCAACGATGAAGGCTGTACTTTTATCCCTTGATGATGTACGTTTTGTTGTGATGCCAATACAGGTAGCCGATGATGGTCTAGATGGAACACTCTGTCTGGGGCGGTGATGCTCTGTATTCTTGGTGTTTGGGGGGCAACAGTGGGAGGGCTTCTGGAGTTCTGGTGGACCTCCTGATGGCACCTGGGTTTTGGCCACTGTGTGACACAGTGTGTTGTAATGGATGGGCCATTGGGGTGATCCAGTACAACTCCTCTTATGATGTTATGTTCTTAAATCTTAAATACTTCCTGCTCAGCCTGCCACAAAAGGTATTGCAGGATGAAATAACTAAATCTGCGCCTCCCCTATTGGCTGCCAACGTTGTATCAATGGCCAACATTGGCTTGGTAGCTGTTTGTCTTATATTCAAAATAGCGGCTGACATAAAACTTCCTCACACCTTGATTTGTCCTGAAATGGCCTAGCGGAGGTTAGGAGTCAGGGACTGGTTTGTCATTTGCAGCCTTCCCTTCTGAGGTAAACTTTTCACCTCAGGCTTTGGGGCAGAGGACTAAATATATCTCATTTTTAGACTTTCCCGTGAATAAGAATGTCAGGGACTGTACACCGAGGAAATTTCGCTTTACAGTCTGTTATGAAAGCACGTTATCAGTGCTGATATCTCAGTGACAGAGTCCATCGGACAGGAAAACCCAAATGTCTTTCTACATACAGATATGGGAAAACTGTATTTTAGCACTTCTCTTACCCCTCCCTCTCATCTCCAGATATATATCTTTCCATTAAAAAAAAAAAAATAGAAGAGATAAGGACTTGGCAGACGCAGTAATTAAAGTGGCACTTAAAAAAAACCCCACACTATAAGATTGACAGGAATCTAAATGTTGCCCGTCAGTAAGGATACAATTATCCAATATTCACATTACTTTAGAGGTCAGCGCATAGAGCCATTTGAGAACAATTCAATCAATTCACTTTTATTTGTTTAGCCGTAAGCCATTTCGAGAAAAAATGCAAAGCACGAAATCCAATCGGGGCCGCAAACGTGAAGAAGCCAGTTAGAATAAGCCAAGGGTAAAAAATAATAATAATAATAATTGACAAGCATTACGATACGAAATCGATATTCTAGTTTACATTTTACAAACATCCATTGCAACGTTGGCATCTTTCTGACGACAGCAGTTTCAGAGTCGGTTACCTTGTGCGTAATCTCCTTATCCCGCTCCAGGTTATTTGGTCCGCGGAGGCCAATAATAATTAATAATACATGTCAACAAAGAATTCACATTCCAGCAACTGATTTTCATTTTGCTTCAAATACGGTTTCCTCAAGGAATCAGCAAAAGAGAGAGCCAGTTTGGTGTTGTGGTTAGGAGCACGGACTCTGATCCGGGAGGACCGGGTTTGATTTCCCACTCCTCCGCATGCAGCTGCTGGTGTGACCTTGGGTCAGTTACAAGTTTTTTCATAGCTGTTCTCTCACAAGCAGTTTCTGTCACAGCTCTCTCAGTCCCACCTACCTCACAGGGAGGGGCGGGGAAGGGAAAGGAGATTGTACGCTGCTCTGCGACTCCTTGGGCTAGTGAAGGGTGGGGTATAAATCCAATCTCTTCTTCTTCAAAAGTATATTTATGACAGGGGATCCCATTGTGGTGCCCATATGTGCTCTGATGCCCACTGACACCTTTCTTGGCACCTGCTAAGTGTTTTTAGAACGTGTGTGGGGCCTCATGGGAATTTTGCCCAGCGAGGCTTCTGATTGGCCGTTGGAGGTCTGATTGGCCATGCAGATTTTTAAAAAGGTGTTGCTTTGGCAACAGCTGCCAGCGTGGCACAAGGGTCTCAAACAATACATTCATTTTAAAAAGGCATCCTGTTAAACAGAGCTTCTGCCAGAAATACTAAAGAGTTAACATAAAGGTAAAGGTTTCCCTTGCTCAAAAGCTAGTTGAATTCGACTCTAGGGGGCAGTGCTCATCTCCGTTTCCAAGCCGAAGAGCCAGCGCTGTCTGAAGATGTTTCTGTGGTCATGTGGCCGGCATGACTAAATGCCGATGCGCATGGAACGTTGTTACCTTCCCACTGAAGCGGTACCTGTTTATCTACTTGCAGTGTCTTGGTTTCAAACTGCTAGGTTGGCAGGAACTGGAGCCAGAGATGGGAGCTCACTCTGTCACGTGGCACTCGGGCCTCGAACTGCTGAACTACCGACCTACCAGTCTGTAGCTCATAGTCTTAACCGTTATACGTTACCTCACTCCCTGACATTCTGTGGTTCGATCTACCTCTTGTGACAGCCATTTTGTGTCTGCGCACACAACCTTGTGTCAGGGTCCCAAAGGTAATCACAGGCCCCCAAAAGATTGGGAACCTCTGATTTAAGAGTTCAAAAAGAAAACCTGTCTAAATTAATCAACTTTGGTCCATCGGTCATTACAAAAGACAGTACCTTCCTCCATTGGGAATACAAACAGTGACTATCGCAGATCAGAACAAATAGCACAGTCCATGAAATCACAGATCATTAGCACGATCCATTGATTTCCCCCAGGACTTTTTTTAAAGAGCACATTCTGCTGCAAAGGCATATAAATTAGCCTTTTTGGTTATGCGTTAGTTTTCAGTGGCAAAACGAAGTTCAGTTTTCACTTGATTTGACCCCAATGAAATATTTGGAAGAGGAGGAGGATCATAGAATGTTAGAGTCGGAAGGGACCTTGCAGGTCATCTAGTCCAACCCCCTGCACTCTGCAGGAGCAAAGCCGAAAGATAGCCCTACATACCTACAACATACCCAAAAGATGGTCATCCAGCCTCCGCTTGGAGAGGGAGAGGGAGAGGGAGAGGGAGAGGGAGAGGGAGAGGGAGAGGGAGAGGAATTGGTTTTATACCCCGCCTTTCACTCAGAGTCTCAGAGCAGCTTACCATCTCCTTCCCTTCTCCTCCCCACAACAGATACCCTGTGAGCAATGTTCCCTCTAAGCTGTGGAGTCTTGTGAGCAAAAATTCTACTTTGTGAGCTACGGGCATTAAAGCAAGCAATTTGGCTACTGCATAAATTAAGCTTGCTCTGGAGGCCATCCTTCCTGAGCGAAGACAAAAATGCGTGAGCTGGAGGCTAAAGAACTGTGAGCTAGCTCACACTAACTCAGCTTAGAGGGACACACTGCCTGTGAGGGAGGTGGGGCTGAGAGAGCTCTTCCACAGACTGCATTCGAGGGAACAGCTCTGATAGAACTTGTGACTCACCCAAGGTCACCCAGCTGGCTGCATGTAGAGAAGTGGGGAATCGAACCTGGTTCTCCAGATCAGAGTCCACGACTCTTAACCACTACACCGAACTGGCTCTCCCCAAGGCCTAACCAAGGAAGTCCAGGGTTGCTGTGCAGAGGCAGACCACCTCTGAATGTCTCTTCTCCTGCGGGGTCTGCTGCAATTCGGTGGCACTTTCCACCACGGCCACGCAGAAGGTACCCAACGCCTACGAAATGCAGCCTGTTCATCAGTTAAGCCCTATGTTTGTAAATGCTGTACATGGGGAAAAAATATGAAAGTAATCAATATCCGGAGCTGCGGTGGCTCAAGTGGTTAAGACGCTGAACTGCAGGCTGTGGAAGGTCAGTAGTTCAGCAGTTCGAGACCCGAGAGTGCCGCATGACGGAGTGAGCACCCCTCTCTAGTTCCAGCTCCTGCCAACCTAGCAGTTCGAAAGCAAGAAATTGCGAGTAGATAAATAGGTACCACTTCAGTGAGAAGGTAACAGCGTTCCGTGCACCTTGGTGTTTAGTCATGCCGGCCACATGACCACGGAAACGTCTTCGGGCAGCGCTGGCTCTTCGGCTTTGAAACGGAGATGAGCACCGCAACCCTAGAGTCGGATTCGACTGGCTTTCGAGCAAGGGAACCTTTACCTTTACCTAATCAATATCCATTAGCGTGAGAAGCTGGCGTTGCATGTCAGGGAGACCAGGAAAAAGAAAGGGCAGTTGGGTTTCAAAAAGTATTTATGGAAAGGTGTCCCACTTCAAAACGTTTGACGATTCTGTGTGTGCATGTATTTGTGTTGTGTGTGTGTTTGTGAAGTGTCATCAAGTCGCAGTCAACTCACGGTGACCTAGCAAGCGGCTTTCGAGGTCAATGAGAAGAACAGGTGGTTTGCCATCGCCTTCCTCTGCAAAGCCTTCCTTGGTGGTCTCCCTTCATCTCAGGAGGTGGCGGGCTCTCCTTCTTTGGAGGTTTTTAAGCAGAGGCTAGATGGCCATCTGACAGCCATGCTGATTCTGTGAACATGGGCAGATCATGAGAGGGAGGGCAGGCAGGGTTGCATCAGTGCTTAGTTCTTGTGGCCCTTTCTTACACACCCAAGGAAACGCTGATTGCAACTTTGGGGTCAGGAAGTAATTGTTCTCCAGGTCGGTTTGGCTGAATAACCTGAGGGTTTTTTGCCATCTTCTGGGCATGGAGCAGGGTTCACTGGGGGTATGAGGGGGGAGGTAGTTGTGAATTTCCTGCATTACACACAGGGGGTTGGACTAAATAACCCTGGAGGTCCCTTCCAACTCTATGATTCTACCAACCCTGCTTAGCTTCCGAGATCTGAGAAGCAGAGGTGGTTTTGCCATTGCATTCCTCTGCAGAGTCTTCCTTGGTGGTCCCCCATCTAAGTATCAACCCTGATTAGCTTCCGAGATCTGAGAAGCAGAGGTGGTTTGCCCTTGCCTTCCTCTGCAGAGTCTTCCTTGGTGGTCCCCCATCTAAGTATCAACCCTGATTAGCTTCTGAGATCTGAGAAGCAGAGGTGGTTTGCCATTGCCTTCCTCTGCAGAGTCTTCCTTGGTGGTCCCCCATCTAAGTATCAACCCTGATTAGCTTCCGAGATCTGAGAAGCAGAGGTGGTTTTGCCATTGCCTTCCACTGCAGAGTCTCCCTTAGTAGTCCCCCATTCAAGTACCAACCCTGCTTAGAGAGCCAGTTTGGTGTAGTGGTTAAGTGCGTGGACTGTGATCTGGGAGAACCGGGTTTGATTCCCCATTTCTCCAATTGCACCTGCTGGATGACCTCGGGCAAGCTATAGCTCTGATAAAAGCTGTTCCTGAAAAAAGAGCAGTTTCTGTCAAGAGCTCTCTCAGCCCCACCTACCTCACAGGGTGTCTGTTGTGGGGAGGGGAAGGGAAAGGAGTTTGTAAGCCTCTCTGAGACACCTTTGGGTAGTGAAAGATGAGGTATAAATCCAATCTCTTCTCTTCTTCTTCTTAGCTTCTGAGATCTGAGAAGCAGAGGTGGTTGGCCATTGCCTTCCTCTGCAGAGACTTCTTTGGTGGTCCCCCATCCAAGTACCAACCCTGCTTAGCTTCTGAGATCTGAGAAGCAGAGGTGGTTTGCTATTACCTTCCTCTGCAGAGTCTTCCTTAGTTGTCTCCCATCCAAGTACCCATCCTGCTTATCTTCTGAGATCTGAGAAGCAGAGGTGGTTTGCCATTGCCTTCCTCTGCAGAGCCTTCCTTGGTGGTCCCCCATCCAATTACCAACCCTGCTTAGCTTCTGAGATCTGAGAAGCAGAGGTGGTTTGCTATTGCCTTCCTCTGCAGAGCCTTCCTTGGTGATCTCCCTTCCAATCATGCTTAGCTTCCATGATCTGATGAGATATACCGTGCAGCCTTCCCTCTGACTTCTCAAGTCTACCAATTTAGGATTCTCATAATGCAAGCCTAAGAACACTTTCCTGGGAGTAAACACCATTGAGTATATCTATGTAGGCTTTTCAGTAGACCTGCTTAGGACTGTTCTCTAAATCTTATGCTAGCATAACACCAAGTGAGTCTTATGTATCATGAGATATGATGTAACCAAGGTTGGGTGTCCTCATACCAATGGAAGACCAGCATAAACTCAGCATTGACATTGAATGAGGTGATGTAAGGGTGGCTTAGGTGGCTCTGAATGCACTTCCTCTGCCCAAAAGCAATTAGCAGTGCCATCCTAAGCAGAACTATACCCTTCTAATCCCATTGACCTCAATAGATTTAGAATAGGGGTGTCAAACATGCGACCTGGGGGCCAGATGAGGCTCCTGGAAGGCTTCTATCAGGCCCACACAGGACACATTCAGTGACTCCCAACAGCAACAGCAAACTGTTCAGAATGTTAGAGCAAAGGCCAATCAGGCCACATATGCAAATGACCTCTGTGTTCCAACTGGCTATTGTGGGGAGAGGAACAGCAAACTATTTAGAATATTGGAGGTGAGACTCAGGTAATGCAGCCAGTGGATAGGGACAGCTTCTGAGTGACAGGTCAGGGAGCCAACTGATTTGGGAGCATGTGGAATGTTGGGAGAGTCCATGACCAAAATACAATTATATATAAGGAGAGATCCATCCCTCATAACAAATAAGTTCGACACCCCTGATTTAGAAGGCTGTAGGTCTGCTGAGGATCGCCCTGTATTTAGCTTGCATAAAATGAGCCCGGTACAGGAAAGAATAATTGAAACAGGTGCTCAGACATGGAGAAGACACATGCCTGTGTGAAAGAATGCATCTACTTGAGCAATGGTGGTGGCAGCATAATGTTGCCTCTATCTAGGGATGGCCATTAACTGGCTCACGAATTTTGGGCAGTTCATGGTTCGCAAACTGAAGTTCATGGCAGGTCAACCGGCATGACCTTTCCATGACCTTTCAATTGGTTTCAGTTCCACTTCAGCTCTAGCTATACAACTTGTCTTGGGCAACCAGTGGTGGCCCTGGAAGAGAATAATACATATCTCCATCAAAATATGTGTCTAATCAGATCAATGGAGCCCAAATGTGGCTTAAACGCACATCCAGATGCACATCTGCATTGCTTTAACATGCACGCACTTTCTTTCATGCTCACTCAGCCCCTTCCAAACATTCTGTATCTCATGTCTTCTGTCTGTGAGCTATTTCAGTACAAAAAGCAATGTCGTATTCAATTCCCATCTTCGCCTCAGCTCCCGATAGTCACATTAGACTTTTTTTTGGCAAACAATTAGAACGTCACATCATTTCTAAAGACAGAAGACAGGATTTACAGTGGAGATGGTGGCGTGCCAGAGATTCAAGCTCTGTTTCCCTATGCAAGTCTCATTTGGCGGCTTTTCTTTTAAAAGGAAGCATTTCTAAGAGGGAAAATGGATCTCTATAAAGCAGCCGGAAGATAAATTATTTTTAATTGTATTTATTACTTAGGGCAGCAGACAGGAATCCATCTGTGAAATTATGGCAGCTGGTAATATTTTGATACCGCTCCATTTGAAAAGATGGAATTTCTCACGTGTCTTAAGCCATCTTGATCGATATTTCTGATTTTTTTTTTTTTTACTTTTCCCTTTTCTTCCCAGTCCCTGAACTGTCTCGAGTCCATTTCATTTAGCACATGGATCCCTCCTTCTTTCTGGCTTTTCCCACATGCCGTGATTATTCCTGAAAGAAAAGATCTGCTCATACGATTACATCTTCTTCTTCTTCTTCTTCTTCTTCTTCTTCTTCTTCTTCTTCTTGAAATAAATATTTATTAGTTTTCGTCATAACAAAGAAAACACACATCGAACGAAATATATGCTCATTGTAAGAAAAGCTTCTAGCAGCATTGCATCGCACTGTCAAAACAGATCCCTTTGGCCCAACCCTTCAAACTTTTGGGTTCATCCAAATTATACATCTTAATCCAGTTGTTTTCAAAAGAAGATTCTTCTTTCCCTTTTAACATAGTAGTTAATTTATCCATTTCAGCAACATTAAACATTTTTTGTATAATTTCTGCCCTGTCTGGAACTGTGTCTGTTTTCCAGTACTTAGCATAGAGGATTCTGGCAGCGGTTACACTATGAATCATCAGAATTTTATCCGGTTTTTTGTACACTTCTGGTATCATATTAAGAAGGAACAATTCTGGCTTTGATGGTACTGAGCATCCAATAATTTTTTGTAACATTTTTTGGATCATCAGCCAGTATTTCTTTGTTTTACTACAAGTCCACCACATGTGGAAATACGTAACCACATTCTGCTTACATTTCCAACAAACATTAGATAGTGCTATAGAGTATTTAGTTAAATACGATGACATCTTCTGTGTGTAGCTGCAATAAAGAAGGCCAACGCTATGCTGGGGATTATTAGGAAGGGAATTGAAAACAAATCAGCCAGTATAATAATGTCCCTGTATAAATCATTGGTGCGACCTCATTTGGAATACTGTGTACAGTTCTGGTCGCCACATTTCAAAAAGGATATTATAGCATTGGAAAAAGTGCAGAGAAGGGCAACTAGAATGATAAAAGGATTGGAATGCCTCCCCCACTTTTGCTTCCCCTTCTGACATCACTTCCTGTGATGTCAGGGGGCGTGGCATATGCTAATAGCCAAATAGCTCATTAGCATACCATATGCTAATGACCTCCTGCAGCTGTTTTTCTACGAAAAGACCCCTGCCTAACCCAATTGTGCTCTGATCACATTGTGAGAAGACAGCGTGAAAAGAGGAAGACCAAACAATGTATAAATCATTGGTGCGACCTCATTTGGAATACTGTGTACAGTTCTGGTCGCCACATCTCAAAAAGGATATTATAGCATTGGAAAAAGTGCAGAGAAGGGCAACTAGAATGATAAAAGGATTGGAACACCTTCCCTATGAAGAAAGGTTAAAACGCTTGGGGCTCTTTAGCTTGGAGAAATGACGGCTGAGGGGGTGACATGATCGAGGTTTATAAGGTTATGCATGGGATTGAGCAGGTTGAGAAAGAAGGACTTTTCTCCCTTTCTCACAATGCAAGAACTCATGGGCACTCCATGAAATTGCTGAGCAGTCGGATTAGAACAGATAAAAGGAAATACTTCTTCACCCAAAGAGTGATTAACACATGGAATTCACTGCCACAGGAGGTGGTGGCAGCTACAAGCATGGACAGTTTCAAGAGGGAATTAGATAAACATATGGAGCAGAGGTCCATCAGTGGCTATTAGCCACAGGGTATAGATGGGAACTCTCAGTCTGGGGCAGGTGCTGCACTCTATTCTTGGTGCTGGAGGGGGCAGCAGTGGGAGGGCTTCTAGTGTCCTGGCCCCACTGCTGGACCTCCTGATGGCACCTGGTATATTTTGGCCGCTGTGTGACGGACTGGATGGGCCATTGGCCTGATTCAACATTGGCTTCTCTTATGTTCTCTTATGATATGTGCTAGGTACCCTGAAGGATGAGCAGAAACAATGTAAAAATAAATTAAACAAGATAAATCAATTTATTGTACAGGGCACTTTAAATACAAATTAAAAACATAGGCCTGGCAGTTAACCTCTAGTCTGAAAGCCACCGGACTAAGTAATCCTCAATGTACATTATATTGTACAAATGAATATCCACTATCTGATAACATACAAATAAGACTGCAATCACAATAAAAAGACCACATGCATTTTGGCCCAATGGGCTTCCTTAGTGATCGCTAATACATAGATACACATACACAGAGTTGCTAGGTCTGGTTGGGGAAATTAAGGATGCCAAGTCTGAAGGACAAGCTGGCCGCGGACTTACTGGGATGCTCTGGGAGAGAGGAAGGAAGAACATAGGAGAACATAAGAGAAGCCAGCGTTGGATCAGGCCAGTGGCCCATCCAGTCCAACACTCTGTCACACAGGGGCCAAAAATACTAGGTGCCATCAGGAGGTCCAGCAGTGGGGTCAGGACACTAGAAGCCCTCCCACTGCTGCCCCTTCCAGCACCAAGAATAGAGTACATCACCTGCCCCAGACTAAGAGTTCCTGTCTATACCTTGTGGCTAATAGCCACTGATGGACCTCTTCTCCATATAAGAACATAAGGGAAGCCAATGTCGGATCAGGCCAATGGCCCATCCAGTCCAACATTCTGTCACACAGTGGCCAAAAATACCAGGGGCCATCAGGATGTCCACTAGTGGGGCCACCACACTAGAAGCCCTCCCACTGTTGCCCCCCTAGCACCAAGAATACAGAGCATCCCTTGCCCCAGACCGAGAGTTCTTATCTATACCTTGTGACTAATAGCCACTGGTGGACCTCTGCTCCTGGTGGCATAAGCACATCACGTGATTTCTGGCTTCTTGCTGTTTTTTTGGGGGGGAGCGAGGAGTGCCCAACAGCCATCCCCCCCATTTTCTGATAGCTTTGAAATGGGGGGAATGGCTCCAAACCGGGAGATCCCCCATCCCAACTGGGGACTGGCAAACCTAGGGAAATACCTGGAGATTTTGGGGGTAGAGCTGGGGGAAAGCAGGGTTTGGGCTGGGGAAGGACTTCCACAGTATACAATGCCATAGAGTCCACCTCCCAGAGCAGCCATTTTCTCCAGAGAATCTGATGTCTCATGTCTGGAGATGAGTTTTAATAGCGGAACATCTTCAGCCCCCCCCCGAAGAAGGTTAGCCAGCCTACATACACACCAAGAACAATTTTTGATGTAATAAGACCAAACTGATGTTGATTGATTCACATGTTATTCTGTGTGGCCAAATGGAGACGTTATTAGGATCATGGATCTTGCACCATGACTTTCATGTTCACACATAAAACAAAATGTATACATGTGAATTATATCTAATTTTAGCCATTTATTTCCACATGGAGTGCATGTTTACTTCAACCCACAATCTGTCAACATGTCCATAGGGCTGAAATTTGGAGAAGGAGGAGGAGGAAGATGAGGAGGAGGAGGAGGAGGTGGAGGAGATTGGATTTATACCCTGCCCTTCTCTCAGTCTCAGAGCGGCTTATGAACTCCTTCCCCTTCCCCTCCCCACAACAGACACCCTGTGAGGTAGGCGGGGCTGAGAGAGCTCTGACAGAAACTGCTCTTTTTTCAAGAACAGCTGTGCCAGAACTATGGCTTGCCCAAATAGTTAGGACAAAATGGATATTATATGATTTGCCGTTCCTAACAGAGGACCATCATATATTTGCGTGCGCAGCACATTTTCCCACATTGTCAGCAGGGGTTGCAGATACTTTCAGGAAGTTTTGCAGATGCGTGGAACACAGAACAGAATTGATAACAAATCAGCCAGTATCATCATGCCCCTGTATAAATCATTGGTGCGACCTCATTTGGAATACTGTGTACAGTTCTGGTCACCACATCTCAAAAAGGATATTATAGCATTGGAAAAAGTGCAGAGAAGGGCAACTAGAATGATAAAAGGGTTGGAACACCTTCCCTATGAAGAAGGGTTAAAATGCTTGGGGCTCTTTAGCTTGGAGAAACGACGGCTGAGAGGTGACATGATCAAGGTTTATAAGATTATGAATGGGATTGAGCAGGTTGAGAAAGAAGTACTTTTCTCTCTTTCTCACAATACAAGAACTCGTGGGCACTCTATGAAATTGCTGAGCAGTCGGGTTAGAACAGATAAAAGGAAATACTTCTTCACCCAAAGAGTGATTAACATATGGAATTCACTGCCACAGGAGATCGTGGCAGCTGCAAGCATAGACAGTTTCAAGAGGAAATTAGATAAACATATGGAGTAGAAGTCCACCAGTGGCTATTAGCCACAGGGTATAGATGGGAACTCTCAGTCTGGGGCAGGTGATGCATTCTATTCTTGGTGCTGGAGGGGGCAGCAGTGGGAGGGCTTCTGGTGCCCTGGCCCCACTGCTGGACCTCCTGATGGCACCTGGTATATTTTGGCCGCTGTGTGACAGAGTGTTGGACTAGATGGGCCATTGGCCTGATTCAACATTGGCTTCTCTTATGTTCTTATGTTCTTAACAGGGTGCCTTTGAGCTGGCTCTTTGAAGAAGAGAAGAAGAAGGGATTGGATTTATACTCCACCCTTCACTCGGAGTCTCAGAGCGGCTTAGAAACTCCCTTCCCTTCCCCTCCCTGCAACAGACACCCTGTGAGGTAGGCGGGGCCGAGAGAGCTCTAACACAAACTGCTCTTTCAGGAACAGCTGTGCCAGAGCTTGTGACTGACCCAAGGTCACATCAGCAGGTGCAAGTGGAGGAGTGGGGAATCAAACCCGGTTCTCCCAGGTTTCTCCCATTGCCTGCCTGTGTAGAAACCTGGACTTTCTTGGTGGTCTCCCATCCAAATACTGTCCAAGGCAGAACCTTCTTAGCATCTGAGACCTGATGAGATTGGGATCTCCTGGGCTATCCAGGTTAGGGCAGAAAGAACTTCAGTGCTTAGCAATTAGTCCTTAGGAACATCAATGGCTGACGATCGCTTTGGAGCTGCAAGCATTTCCACACATGCGCAGCTGTGAAAACAAAATGCAAACCTGTTCAGCACGCATTCGAGTCGTTTGGTGCCAAATGGAACAGAGCTGGAGATTGGCTTGCATCCAGTCCTTGCAGTTGAACGTGTTAAGTTCAACCGTTGGATACGTTTAATGGGGAATTCACAGCCCCCCACCCTGTTTAAAAGTGCAATGTAATTATTAAAAATACTAAGGGGAAAAAAGTGACGAGGTGCGTACTAAACAGATGTGTGTTCCACTAAATGAAATAAGGGGGGGGGAAAGAGTAGAAAATAACAGTGTGCCAATTTACTGAGGGTGTAGATTGCGCATGCAACATGCCTTTCGGTGTTGCAAATCCCAGAGGATTTGGGAGTGGTAAATACATCATACTTTTCCATATAAGCAGTATGTATGTCAATATCGCTTTGCCCAAACTTGCTTTACCATTACTCAAAGAAAGGCCTCTTTGGCAGAATGTGCCATAGGTGTTGTGCATCCTTTTCTCTCAGCATTTATGAAACAATACACCCCAGAGAAGAAGGAGGAGGAGGAGGAGGAGGAAGAGGAGGAGGAGGAGATTGGATTTATACCCCACCCTTCACTACCCAAAGGAGTCTAAGAGTGGCTTACAAACTCTTTTCCCTTCCCCTCCCCACAACAGACACTCTGTGAGGTAGGTGGGGCTGAGAGAGCTTTGACAGAAACTGCTCTTTTTCAAGGACAGCTCTTATCAGAACTACGGCTTGCCCAAGGTCATCCAGCCAGATTCAAGTGGAGGAGTGGGGAATTAAACCCGGGTTTTCCAGATTAGAGTCCATGTTCCTAACCACTACACCAAGCTGGCTGGCTTGGTATTTGGAACAGAAACCAGCAAGGAAGACTATGCAGAGGAAGACAATGGAAAACCACCTCTGCTTCTCACTTGCATTGAAAACCCCTTGGTGGAGCCACTATTAAGTTGACTGCAACTTGATGGGACTTCACACACACATGCACAGAGAGAGAGAGAGAGACTGGAGTAACACTGGTGAATCTTTGGTATCTCTGGGAGCCAATCTACAAATATCACCTGTACACAGAGTGTATTGCTTGCAATATATAGAACATACATAGAGGGACGTGTACTCGGCATTTCTGAGCTGAATTGATACCCAAATCATGCCCTTTTGGCACGATTCAGGCATTAGTTAAGCCGAATCAGATTCTCTGATCTGATTCGGCTTACTGATAAGAGAATCCCGAATTTATTCGGGAATCTTGAATTTTTCGGATTTTTCAACTCCATTATACCCTATGGGGCCATTATAGTAAGAGGCAAATCTCCTAGGGCATGTTCGGTGGGCTGGGGGGAGGGCATTTGAGGTAGGAGCACCAGATTTGTAGCTGCTGGAACCTCTCCCCAAAAGAACCACCAAGTTTCAAAAACATGCCACATCAAGTCACAGCCAACCTATGGCGATCCGGGAAGGTTTTCAAGGGAAGAGATATTCAGAGGTGGTTTGCTATCATCTGCCTCTGTGTAGCAACTCTGGACTTCTTTGGTGGTCTTCCATCTGAGTATTAACCAGGGCTGGTTATCTATGGTGCTGCCTCATTTGGAATACTGAGTACAGTTCCGGTCACCGTATCTCAAAAATGACATTGCAGAGCTGGGAGAAGCCCAGAGGAGGGTGACCAAGATGATGAAGGGGTTGGAGCACCATCCCTGTGAGGAAAGGCTGGAGAGTCCAGGACTTCTCAGTTCAGAAAAGAGACAACTAAGGAGGGGACATGACAGAGGTTTATAAAGTTATGGAAGGGGTGGAGAGAGCTGACAAAAGAGGACTTTCTCTCCCTCTCCCCAAATACTAGAATTCAGGGGCATCCAATGATGCTGATGAGCAGTAGGTTCAGGACAGACAAAAGGAAAGACTACTTGACAAAGAGAACGATTCAAATGTGAAATTCACTGCCAGAGGGCATAGTGATGGCCACAGGAATAAACTGCTTTAAAGGGGGATTAGATAGATTAGTGGAGGATAAATCTCTCCATGGCAACTAGCCACGGGGACTGAGGGAAACCTCCACATTCAGAGGCACTAATCCTCTGGATCCCAGAGCCAGGAGGCAACATCAGGGGAAGGCCTCGGCCTCTATACCGTGTAGTTTGCCCTCCAGAGGAAATGGTTGGCCATTGTGTGAGACAGGATGCTGGACTAGATGGACCACTGGTCCGATCCAGCAGGGCTCTTCTCATGTCCTTATCAGGGAAGGCCTCGGCCCCTCTGCCCTGTTGTTGGCCATCCAGAGGAACTGGTTGGCCACTGTGTGAGAACAGATGCTGGACTAGATGGACTATTCATCTGATCCAGCAGGGATCTTCTTATGTCCTTATCAGGGAAGGCCTCGGCCTCTCTGCCCTGTTGTTGGCCCTCCAGAGCAACTGGTTGGTCACTGTGTGAGACAGGATTCTGGACTAAATGGACTCTTGGTCTGATCCAGCATGGCTTTTCTATTGTTCTTATCTCCTTATGGTCCTGCTTAGCTTCTGAGATTTCACAAGGTTGGGGTACTCTGGAATATCCAGGCCAGGTCTACCCTATGGGAAATAATGGTAGATTAAAATTTAAAGGGCCAACGCACCATTCAGTCAATGGGTTCCTTTCCTTTATCTCCCTCCCCGCCTCTCCAATTTTAATTCCATATGGAATGGAAGAGTTGGGCAGGGTATTATTGGTTCTAATAAAATATCAAGCATATTGCTCCAATATTTCAGGCACGCCTTTCCAGAACAATAACAATACACCCCATATTTTATTAAAACAATACTTGTGTGCCCTTCCCAGTTTTCCAATGCAGAATTGAAACAATATTTCCCCCGGCGTCATGTTTGGCAGCAGGCATGATTTTAATACCCCCCGCTCCTTGAACTTGTCCCTTTGGAAGGCTATTTTATTATGGGTTTTCCATGCGAAAGCAAGCAAAATTCTCAATCTCTGAATGGCTGCACACAGCCAATGTCAGGGTGATTTCCCATTACAGCTGCCTTGGGGTTGTGCCGCCGTTCGCCCCGATACTATTTGTCAATTTCACACCTGAAGCGTGGGCTGCATTTTGACCCGCGGCTCGCTGATTTCCCCGCAGTTTCGTAATCCTCAAAAAACAGGATTAGGAAACTGCGGGGGAAATTGGGCGAGCCGCGGGTCAAAATGCAGCCCCGCGGCTTCGGGTGTGAAATTGACGAATTTTATCGGGGCAAACGGCAGCGCAACCCCAAGGCAGCTGTAGTGGGAAATCACCCTCAGTGTAGGGAAAGATTCTCTTATGGCCATTTCTCTTATAAGATTCTCTCATGGCCATTTCCCATAGGCTGGGCAAATAACTGTTCCAGCAAATGGGGGTCTTGTTCCCCATCTGAATTGTAGACAGGACTGGGAAACCTATGCCCCCTCCATTCATGAAGTTTCATGAGGTGGTCCCCTGGCCAGGATACCTTACCAGGGATTGTCTTTCAGTCCTCATGTCAGACATGGCCACTGCAGCACCCTCACACAACTCATTCTTGTGGGCTGGTATGGGCTATCACACCCTGTCTTGAGTGCATGGCTGTTCGATGCCACTTTCTGTATTATGGCTCTCTTCCAAAGAGTGTTGTGGGCCAGCCTGCTTTAGCAGAGGATCACTCAGCTGATGCTGATAACATCCCTTCAGCACCTCTAAGACTCAACCGGCTGAGGCTGCCAATGACCCTGAGATGGCGGAGGCAGGTCCTTGTGCCCCAGTTGCTGAGTACAGCATGCACTCTGGCCCTGTGAGCACTGGGGACATGGAAGATGCAACCCCAAGAGGCGGTGTCTCAACCGCCGAAGATCTTGGGGAGACTTCACAGGCTGCCTCTCCTCCCCTTTCCCCGGAGTCAGGGGAATGCAGGAGGAGGTGAGCATGCCTGGAGCTCCTTGAGAGGAGGTGGAGTGTGTGCCTCGCTGCCTGGTGACTGCCAGATCAAGAGGAACACCTGGGGTTAATGAGCCAAATTGATGGCTCTCTTGCAAGCAAGGAGACCCAGCTGTGAGCCTCCCATGGGGCTTCAGATGGGGGAAGTGTGGGAGCTTGTCATTCAGACTTGTTCCTGCCTGCCACTTCTGAACCTTTGACTTTGACCCTGGACCTGCTTGACTATGCCTCTTGGACCTGCTCAGACTCTGCTTCTTGGACCCTCAGCTGACTGTAATGATTTCATGTTTTGGTGTGTGTGTGTTTCTTTAAATGTTTAGTATGACTGCAGTAATGTAAGGACAGTGATGGAGGGATATAAGTGTGATGTGATTGGCTGATGACTGAGAGTGTGGGAGGAGAGATGTCTCTGAGGGGATTATGTGTGGAGAGTTTTTGAGAGAGTTGGTGTGACAGAGGAAGCAGTTGGAGTTCAGCCTGTGTGGCTATATGAGAGAGTTTAGCCTGTGTGGCTATATGAGAAAGAGAGTCTAGACTGAGTGTCCAAGCCAGTCAGAGTTGAGTTTTGGTATATGGGAGACCGTGCATGACGCCAAGCCTTCTCAGTTATATTTTCTTTCTTCAACAACAGTTTAAAAATAACCAAAAACCTATGTTGTTCTTTTATAAATAAATCAATTTCTGTTTAAACTTATCCCAGCATTCAAAACAGCCTTTCCTCAGGGCCACATAGCCCTCTGAAGTCATTCTACTAAAATAGAGAGATTTGGAATTTTAATTCCTGGTGGCTGCAGAAATCTACTAAGTTCATGTATACTGAGTGTGTCTTAAAGGAGAAACAGTCTCCCAAATAAGCAGGATGTCACATGGGCTTTCCTTGTGTATGACTCCTGGACTGAACTCTCAACTCTGTGCTTCTGATTAGTGATTCTGTCTCATCCCCTTGGTCTCAGCTGAGTCTGCTCTGACTCAGGACAAAGAGTGCCAATCTCCTTTGCTGTGTTGCTGTGTGTATTTTGGTTGGGACACTTGTAGAGAACTCCCTGCTCCTTTAGCAGACAGTGAAGACCTCCTTCACACAATGAATTTTCTCACCTCTCAGTGATGAAAACAGGGTTCCACTGACCTGTAATTGTTGTTCATCAAGTGGACTTTTGTGCAGGCACACATTCCTCCCACTGGCCCCATTTTGAACTCTCTGGAATCTTAGTTTCTTGGGGTCTACGGTGGCAGCATGGAGAGAATTGAGACAGTTTTATGGTAGCTTCCACACTCCATGCCGCTTTTGAGTTCTTTGATCATTGCACCTTCTGCATAGTTTTATGGCCATTTTATGGCCATTCAGGGGTGACTTTGCAGTCAGTATGGCATTGTGCTCCCTCATGGATCACTGCCTTGTCGTGGCGAGGGGGCTTGCGTGGTTCGATGAGGCTGTGGGCTATGCCGTGGAGGGCCACCCAGGATGGACAGGCCACAGCAGAGAACTCAGACCAAGCGTGATCCCCCTGGAGAAGGAAATGGCAACCCACTCCAGTATCTTTGCCAAGAAAACCCCATGGACAGTAACAAAAGGATAAAAGATATGACACCGGAAGATGAGCCCCTCAGGTCGGAAGGTGTCCAATATGCTACTGAGGAAGAGCACAGGGCAAGTACGAGTAACCCCAGAAAGAGTGAAGCGGCTGGGCCAAAGCCGAAAGGACGCTCAGTTGTGGATGTGTCTGACGGTGAAAGGAAAGTTCGATGCTGCAAAGAACAATACTGCATAGGAACCTGGAATGTAAGGTCTATGAATCAAGGTAAGCTTGACGTGGTCAAAAATGAGATGGCAAGAATGAACATCGACATCTTGGGAATCAGTGAACTAAAATGGACAGGAATGGGCGAATTTAACTCAGAAGACCATTATATCTACTACTGTGGCCCGGAATCCCGTAGAAAAAATGGTGTGGCCTTTATAGTCAACAAGAGAGTGAGAAAGGCAGTACTGGGATACAATCTCAAAAATGACAGAATGATCTCAGTCCGAATCCAAGGCAAACCATTCAATATCACAGTAATCCAAGTCTATGCCCCAACCACTGCTGCAGAAGAGGCTGAAGTGGACCAGTTCTATGGAGACCTACAACAGCTCATAGAACTAACACCAAAAAATGATGTCCTTATCATCATAGGGGACTGGAATGCTAAAGTAGGAAATCAAAAGGTAACCGGAATAACAGACAAGTTTGGCCTTGGAGAACAAAATGAAGCAGGGCAAAGGCTAACAGAGTTTTGTCAAGAGAACACGCTGGTCATAGCGAACACCCTTTTCCAACAACCTAAGAGGCGTCTCTACACATGGACATCACCAGATGGGCAACACCGAAATCAGATTGACTATATAATTTGCAGTCAAAGATGGAGAAGCTCTATCCAGTCAGTAAAAACAAGACCTGGAGCTGACTGTGGCTCAGATCATGAGCTACTCATTGCAAAATTCAGACTTAAATTGAAGAAAGTTGGGAAAACCACTAGGCCATTCAGATTTGACCTAGATCGCATCCCCGATGAATATACAGTAGAGGTGAAGAATAGGTTTAAGGGACTAGATTTGATCGACAGAGTGCCTGAAGAACTATGGACAGAGGTCCGTGACATTGTAAAGGAGGCAGCAATCACCGCCATCCCAAAGAAAAAGAAATGCAAGAAAGCAAAGTGGCTGTCTGATGAGGCTTTACACATAGCAGAGGAAAGAAGGAAAGCTAAAGGCAACGGTGAAAAGGAAAGATTTGCCCAACTGAATGCAGATTTCCAGAGAACAGCAAGGAGAGATAAGGAGGCTTTCCTGAATGAACAATGCAAAGTAATAGAGGAAAACAATAGATTGGGAAGGACTAGAGATCTGTTCAAGAAAATTGGAGAAATCAAGGGAACGTTCCATGCAAAGCTGGCCATGATAAAGGACAAAAACGGTAGGGACCTAACAGAAGCAGAAGAGATTAGGAAAAGATGGCAAGAATACACAGAAGAACTATACAAGAAGGACCTCAATGTCCTTGACAACCACGATGGTATAATCACTGACCTCGAGCCAGATATCCTGGAAAGCGAAGTTAAATGGGCCTTAGAAAGCATTACTAACAACAAAGCTAGTGGAGGTGATGGTATCCCAGCTGAGTTATTCAAAGTCTTAAAAGAAGATGCTGTTAAAGTGCTGCATTCAATTTGCCAACAAATTTGGAAAACACAACAGTGGCCACAGGATTGGAAAAGGTCAGTTTACATTCCAATCCCAAAGAAGGGCAATGTCAAGGAATGTTCAAACTATCGCACAATTGCACTCATTTCACACGCTAGCAAGGTCATGCTCAAAATCCTACAAGCTAGGCTTCAACAGTACGTGGATAGAGAACTGCCAGAAGTACAAGCTGGGTTTCGAAGAAGTAGAGGAACTAGAGATCAAATTGCCAACATTCGCTGGATTATGGAGAAAGCAAGAGAGTACCAGAAAAACATCTACTTCTGTTTCATTGACTATGCTAAAGCCTTTGATTGTGTGGATCACAATAAATTATGGCAGGTTCTTAAAGAGATGGGAGTACCGGACCACCTCACATGTCTCCTGAGAAACCTGTATAAGGGTCAAGAAGCAACAGTTAGAACCGGATATGGAACAACTGATTGGTTTAGCATAGGAAAAGGAGTACGACAAGGATGTATATTGTCACCTTGCTTATTTAATTTATATGCCGAGTACATCATGCGAAATGCTGGCCTGGATGAATCACAAACTGGAGTTAAGATTGCTGGGGAAAAGATCAATAACCTCAGATATGCAGACGATACCACTCTGATGGCAGAAAGTGAGGAGGACCTAAAGAGCCTCTTGCTCAGGGTGAAAGAGGAGAGCGTAAAAGTGGGCTTGAAGCTCAACATCAAAAAAACTAAGATCATGGCATCTGGCCCCATCACTCCTTGGCAAATAGAAGGGGAAGTCGTAGAAGTAGTGACAGACTTCACGTTCCTAGGATCCCAGATCACTGCAGATGGTGACTGCAGCCATGAAATTAAAAGACGCCTGCTCCTTGGGAGGAAAGCGATGGCAAACCTAAACAGTATGATAAAAAGCAGAGACATCACCTTGCCAACAAAAGTCCGCATGGTCAAAGCAATGGTATTCCCCGTAGTAATGTATGGTTGCGAGAGTTGGACTATAAGGAAGGCCGAGCGCCGAAGAATAGATTCTTTTGAACTATGGTGCTGGAGAAGACTCTTGAGAGTCCCTTGGACTGCAAGGAGATCAAATCAGTCAATCCTAAAAGAAATCAACCTTGATTGTTCCTTGGAAGGCCAGATCCTGAAGCTGAAGCTCAAATACTTTGGCCACCAAATGAGAAGGGAGCATTCACTGGAGAAGACTCTGATGCTGGGAAAGATTGAAGGTCAGAGAAGAAGGGGACGGCAAAGGATGAGATGGTTAGACAGTGTCATCGATGCAACGAACATGAAATTGAGCAAACTTCAGCGGACAGCGGAAGACAGGAGGGCCTGGCGTAATCTGGTCCATGGGGTCGCGAAGAGTCGGACTCGACTGTGCGACTGAACAACAAAATGGCATTGTGAGGTAGGTGGGCTGAGAGAGCTCTTTTGAGAACTGCTGTTGAGGCAACAGTTCTGAAAGAACTTGTGACTGGTCCAAGGTCACACCAGCAGCTGCATGTGGAGGAATGGGGAATCAAACCCAGTTCTCCCAGATTACAGTCCACACTCCTAACCACTACACCAACCTGGAAGATAATAGAAGGAGAATAGAAATAGAATTCTCTCTCTTACATTCCCATAAGAGAGAGAACACATAACGGTAGGCCTCTTATGGGATACTGGATTGTTTGTGAAGTGGACATACAGTGTTTATAGAGATTATCTTAGTACATCCAGCATCCAATTATGTATTTTGGCTTTTCTGTTATGGTCTTCAGGGGTTCCTGTCTCTATCAACTTTGAAAAAGGTTTTCTTATCTTGTAATAAGCAATTGGTTCGATATTTAAGTAACAAGCAAACACGAGACATTGATTTGTTTTTGCTCTTTATTGCGGTTATATACAGTGCGGTTGCTATTTGATTAACCCCCTGGAGGTTGGCAACTGTAACTTCCAGGAGCAGTGGAATATATGTTTTAAATAAATAAATAAGCAATTGATGTAGTTGTAATCCCAGGAGATCTCCAGCCGCCACCTGGAGGCTGGCAACCCTAACAATTTGCTTCAGACAAACAGACGTGATGAGGCGGCTTCCGCGGCAGACCAACAGCTGAACTTTGTGGTTCTTTTCTCCCCCCACGCCTTTTCACCTTGGTACGGCTTCTGTTTCCGAAGCTCCCGCTCCCGAAAATTCTCTGCCGAATCCTCTTTTTAGGAAGTGCTGAAGTTTCTTTGGCTTCTGCAAGCCGACGCGTCCCTTCGTTGGAGCTTTGCCAGTGATCTGTGGGGCCGCCATGTCGGCTTGTCAATTTACCGGCGCTTTCTGGCAGACGTGAGCCCTGTCACAAGCTGGGCTCTGGCGATGCCAGCCACACGCTTCTTTATTTTCGGTTGCAGATGAGTCATATCTTCTGATGAGGACACCAGCTTCAGAAGACGTTGGCCTCAGGCAGACATATGTGGAAAACCTACACACTTTCATCCCATCACACCAAGCATCTCGGGGAAAGCATCATGAGAATCTTTTACTTTGTGTTATTCATTAGACCGGAGATCTGGCATAAGGCTTGCCCCTCCCAGCGGATTAGGATTAGGCTCACTCTCTGCCAGTCTTGTGAGTAAAGGTAAAGGTAAAGGTTCCCTTGCTCAAAAGCCAGTCGAATCTGACTCTAGGGTTGCGGTGCTTATCTCCGTTTCAAAGCTGAAGAGCCAGCGCTGTCTGAAGACGTTTCCGTGGTCATGTGGCCGGCATGACTAAACACCAAGGCACACGGAATGCTGTTACCTTCCCATTGAAGTGGTACCTATTTATCTACTTGCAATTTCTTGCTTTCGAACTGCCAGGTTGGCAGGAGCTGGAACTAGAGACGGGAGCTCACCCCATCATGCGGCACTCACGGGTCTTGAACTGCTGAACTACTGACCTTCCACAGCCTGCAGTTCAGCGTCTTAACCACTTGAGCCACCGCAGCTCTTGTGAGTAGTGGCAGATATAACCATTAAACAGACTAAGCACGTGCCTTAGGGCACCAGGGCCAAAGGGGGCACCACAAAGTTGGGGAAAGGGTGAAAAGAAAAGAAAAAGAATGAAGGGCCGAGTACAGACTGGCAATTTGCCCCGGGATGGGACCCGGGCTGACAGCGACTCAATATCGGATTAAATGGAATGTTCACACAGGCACATCTGCCTGGCGTCCCCCACCCGGAGCTTACCGGAGCCCTCGCGCTTCAGTGCTGGATTAAAAAAACACCTGATAAAAGCCTTCGCAAATCCAAAAGCCTGCGTTCGTCGCGCGTTTCTCCGCTTCCGGGGAGTCTGAACGCGCAGCCGAAAAGCCGGGAGCAACCCGCGTTGGGCACGAGGCAGCAGCACTGTGATTGGCTGTGCTCCGCTCCACTGCCCAATGTGGTGCCGGCATTGCAGGGCAAAAAAAAAAAAAAATCGGCAAAATGCGCTTATGCGCATGAGCGCTTGAGCGCATGAATGCTCATGTGCACATACACCCATACACCCACAGCCGAATTAATGGGGAAACAGCGAATATAGCACACCTCCGGCGCGGCAGTCTGAACGCTCCCACGCGCCTCCGTCCCATATCTTCCGGCAGCGGCCCTCGCTGTGTGGACGGGAAAACCCGGTATAGTTTAATCCGGGGTTTTTTTGCAGCGAGTGGCTACCGGGGCAAATTGCCAGTCTGTACTCGGCCAAGATTTGTAAAAACAAAAATGATAAAACTAGTGCAAATTGATCATGACACACTTTAGGATTATCTTCTATTTTTTTGTTTGTACAGTATAGGGAATAGCTTCCAAGTTTGTACAGTATAGGGAATAGCTTTCCAAGTTTGCTTCAAAGTGCTGGTTCTTACCTTTAAAGCCCTATATGGCCAGGGACTGACATACCTGAGGGACCGCCTTTCCCCATATGTTCCCCCAAGGGCACAACGGTCAGGGACTCAACATCTCCTGGTAACTCCAGGCCCCAAAGATACCAAACTGGCTGCAACCAGGGCCAGGGCCTTTTCAGTGGTGGCTCCCACCTGGTGGAATGAGCTCCCAGAGGAGATCTGGGCCCTGCGGGACCTCTCACTGTTCCACAGGGCCTGTAAGACGGAGCTCTTCCACCAGGCTTTTGAGTAGGAGCTGCCACCACCACTGTACCATCACCGCACCACCACCGCCAAATGGAGTGGGGTACCATCGAGGAGCGAGATGGCCCTGAGATGAAGGATGGATGGCGGTGCTGTCTGGAACTTACTTTGCTACTCCGTTGTTCTGGGACCAGTGTTCCCTCTAAGCTGAGTTAGTGTGAGCTAGCTCACAGGTTTTTTTAGCCGCCGGCTCACACATTTTTGTCTCAGCTCAGGAAGGAGGGCTCCAGAGCAAACTAATTTATGCAGCAGCCAAACTGCTTGCTCACAATATTCATGCCAGTAGCTCACAAAGTAGAATTTCTGCTCACAAGACTCCATAGCTTAGAAGGAACATTGTCTGGGACCAGGACCCCATCTTGCTATTGAGAACTTTGGTGTCAACCAGAGCGCCTGCATTTTATTGTGTTGTTTAAATGATTGTTTTATTCTGGTTTTAGCTGTATTGACCTTGTATTAACCTTGGCATACGTGCCTCATTTGTTAGCCACCCTGAGCCTGTTTGGGGAGGGTGGGTTCTAAATCTAATCTCTCCTTATAAATAATTATCTTTTGGTTTCACAAGATTCCATGCGCTCCCATTGGCTGTAAAATGCCCTCCCTCAGCCATTGGCCCATCTCTCCATGGAGCCTGGAGAGGATGAGGTTTGAGGAGGGGTGGCACCTCAGACAGGTACGATGCCATAGACTCCACCTTCCAATCCAGCCATTCCCTGATGGGGAACTATTGTTGCCAATCTCCAGGTAGGGGCTGGAGATCACTCAAAATTACAACTGCTCTCTAGGAGGGAGGGGGGAGGAGATGGAAAACTAAAGGTAGGTTGATGGTTGGCTGGGAGGGAGATAGGGTTGTCAACTCCAGGTTGGGAAATTCCTGGAGATTTGAGGGGTCGAACCTGGAGAGGGTGAGTGTTGAGGAGGGGTGGGACCTCAGACAGGTACCATGCCATAGACTCCACCCTCCAAACCAGTCACTCCCTCCTGGGGAACCACTGTTACCAATCTTGGGCGTGGGCTGGAGATCACTCAAAATTACTACTGCTCTTCAGGTAGCAAAGATCAGTTCCTCTGGAGAAAATGGTGGACTCTGTCATTATACTCTGCTGAGATTGCCACAGCAAATTGTCACTGAGTGCCCAAAGCCGGGGCACTCTCCCAGAGCCTCTTTCTAGAGCCCGTTGTATTTATTTCCACAATGGGCCTTATTCCTAGTAAATAAATAAATAAATATTGTGTTATTATATGAATAATTTTTTGTATTGCTGCAACTTGCATTGTATATCTGGTCAGACAGGTCTACAACTAAAATGGACTGGGTCCATGTGGAAAGGAGGGGGGGCACCAAGATTGGTCAGTGCTTAAGGCACCAGTGAGCGTTCATCCGCCCCTGCTTGTGAGCAAAAATTCTACTTTCTCAGTGACGGGCATGAAAGTTGTGAGCGAGCGATTTGGCTACTGCATAAATCAGTTTGCTCCGGAGCCCTCCTTCCCAAGCTGAGACAAAAATGTGCGAGCCCGGAGGCTAAAAAACCACAAGCGGGCTCACACTCACTCAGCTTAGAGGGAACGCTGCCCCAGGCCCAACCGGCGTAACCCATAATGTGTGAATTCGAAGCGGCTAACATTCTGAGTTTCCTTGGGGATCTCTCCACGGTTTGTTTGTTTTTAATCCATTTTTCTCTTGAAACATAGATACATTTGAGGAAGAGCTTGCTAATTATGGAGCGAGCCAGGGAGCCCACCCATCACTAGTTATTAATTTTAAAAAAATATCAATGTGCATCATGTAAAATAGAACATAATCTTGGCTCGAGATAGTTTTACTCAGGGCTCTTTTTGGTAGCAGGAACTGCTTTGCATATTAGGCGACACATCCCCTAATGTAGCCAATCCTCCGAGAGCTTACAGAGCTCTTCTTACAGGGGCTGCTGTAAGCTCTTGGAGGATTGGCTACATTAGAGGTGTGTCACCTAATATGCAAAGCAGTTCCTGCTACCAAAAAGAGCCCTGGTTTTACTGTGATCACAGGAAGGAGCCCAAATGGAATACGCTATTGACATTTTTTTCCCATTCTTCTTCTTCTCCTCTCTTTTTCTTTTTTTTAAAAAACTATCATAATTAAAAAAGAAAATATTTCCCACAGGTTCGAGTGCTGTTATCGTTCGTAATCCGTACAGCTGGCATGTTGTGTTTCTGCGATGGTGGTACAGAACATCAAGGAGAGAGGTTCAGTTTGGCCGGTTGCCCGGGGGAATATTAGAGATGCCAGCCTCCGAGACAGGGGACAAAAAAGGTGGGGGGACTTAACCCTGAAACCTGGAATTCAGAACCTAAAAAGGTAAGTCAGACGGAATAGTGGGCCAACTCTTTGCTTAAGGGACGACTTTACTGAGAATGCTTTGGCTAAATGATCATTGGAAGGCATTTTCTGGACCAGAAATTATCATCACTGAAAAAACATTTGGCATGTGATGGCATCTTTGGAGGCCTCGTTTATACTTCTATTCTGTGCTGAGTGGTTTCACTTTGCAACAATTCTTTTCTGGTCCATCTTGTATCTATGTGGCATAATTGTATGATTGTACTGGAGCCAGTTTGGTGTAGGAGCCAGTTTCGTGTAGTGGTTAAGTGTGTGGACTCTAATCTGGGAGAACCGGGTTTGATTCCCCACTCCTCCACTTGCATCTGCTGGATGACATTGGGCAAGCCATAGTTCTGGCACAGCTGTTCCTGAAAAAGAGCAGTTTCTGTCCGAACTCTCTCAGCCCCACCTACCTCACAGGGTGTCTGTTGTGGGGAGGGGGAAGGAGTTTGTAAGCCTCTCTAATACTCCTTTGGGTAGTGAAGGGTGGGGTATAAATCCAATCTCTTCTCTTCTTCTTCTATTATGATATAAGCCAATATGTTCCTCATTGTGTCTGACCTCTGAAGAAGGCCTAAACAGGCCGAAACGCGTCAGATCAAGTCTATTGGCCCTTGTGTGCTAGATTCTGGTATTTTTACATGAAGTGTGATTGGGCCCTTAATATGCTTTTTAATTCTTTGTTAATAAATACATGCATTTTTTATACTATACACATTAAGTTTTTATTGTTGGCCCTCTGTTCCATTTGACTTACCTTTTTAGGTTCCAGAGCCTCCGAGACAGGCTGGGGATCCTATTTATTTGATTCATACCCCGCCCTCTCCATGAAGGCCAGCTCAGGGAGGCTTACACAATTTGATACGTAAATAAAAGTTAAGATCCACATAAAATCATCTAAAAGCAGTTCAATTATAAAACAGTTCAGTGTCGTAAAGTGCTAGAGATAATTAATTACTTAGCGATGGCGTACTTTATGAGAGCCTACAAAGGTCTAACTAAATATTCTGCTCCATGATCTTCCTGATACGACCGGCGGCGCAGCCTGTAGATGTCAAAGCCAAGGGCCAGGGCTCTAGAATTAGGATGGGTGGTGGTAATAGCGGTGGCGGCTCCTTCGTTAAAGGCCTGGTGGACGAGCTCTGTCTTCTGGAATTACAGCTCATCTCCAGACAATGGAGATCCGTTCCACTAGAGAAGATGGATGGTTTGGAGAGTGGAGTCTATGGCACTCTATGGCACTGTACCTAGGTTTGCCAGGTCCCTCGGACCTGTCGACGGGAGGTGGGGGGTGAACTTACTGGGAATGGGGAGGAATGCTGAAAATAAACATGATGTGCCTACATGACCTAGAAGTGACGTAGGCATGTCAGGGATGTTGGGGGGGTCGACACACTGGTTTTTGGGGAAAACTCTATGGTAGAATTAGTCTCTACCATAGAGTTTTGCCCAAAATTCAGAGTGCCCCCCCCCTCGATGTCACCAATGTGCCTATGTCACTTCCAGGTCACGTAGGCATGTTGTGTTTATTTCCGGCTTCTTGCTCCTTGAAGGGGGAATTGAGGGGGGACCACCACACACATCGGGGGTCTGGCACCCCTAACTGTAATCCACTGTGGCCCCTGATTTCCCCAAGCTCCACCCCCAAACCTCCAGGAATTTCCCAACCTGGAGCTGGAACTATGACCAGTGTCCAGAAGGGACTTGAAAACCCAACCAGGGATAGCCTAAACAAAGAGGAAGGAACTCATCGTCTCTTACATTAGAGAGGAACTTCATCCCAGGAAGAACACCATCTGAAGAAGAATAGCCTAGCTCCAATCTCTGTCTAAAATGAGCAGTAGGACTTCTGCTCTACCAACTGGTTTTCCCTGAGACTTCAGCAGTGAGGGCAAAGTGTACAACATCGTTTTAGTCTGATATACGACACCTTGGAGAGAGAAGGAAGGCAGCATGGTATAGCCAAGTCTCATCAGATCATGGAAACTACTTGGAGGGGAAAACACCAAAGAAGGCTCTGCAAAGGAAGGCAATGGCAAACCACCTCTGCTTCTCACATATCTTGAAAGCCCCTTGCTGGGGTGACTTATAAATTGATTGCAACTTGAGGGCACTTGTTTGCATAAGGCACCTTGGAGATCACAGAAGCTAAGTCGGGTGGGTACTTGGATGGAAGACCACCAAGGAAGACTGCACTTTGCCTCGAAACCCCTTTGCTAGGGTCGGTAAAAATTGATTGCAACTTGAGAGCATTGATGTTCAGAAGGCACCCTGTAGATTGCAGAAGCTAAGCAGGATGGGTACTTGGATGGAGGACCACCAAGGAAGACTCTGCAGAGGAAGGGAATGTCAAACCACCTCTACTTCTTCTTTGCCTTGAAACCCCTTTGCTAGGGCCAGTATAAATTGATTAAAGCTTGAGGGCACAGATGTTCATAAGGCACCTTGGAGATCGCAGAAGCTTAGCAGGGTGGGTGCTTGGATGGAGGACCACCAAGGAAGACTCTGCAGAGGAAGGCAATGGCAAACCACCTATGCTTCTCCTCTGCCTTGGAACACCTTTGTTGGGATCACCATAAATTGATTATAATTCGAGGGCTGTGATCATAAAGGGTGTGATCAGACAGCAACATCTGGGAAGCATCCCACAGCTGTCGGTAACCCATCTGCCACAGAAGCAGAGTTAAAAGACACCAGGGAAAATCCGGTAGTAAACAGATTGCGACAGGCCACAGATGGACTTTCCCCTGTCTGATCGCTCCAGCACGCTCTCATGGCATCAAGATGGTCTGACCAGGGCATCCCAACTCTGTGCCATTGTCCCCCCTTCTCAGTATGCGAATCATCACAAACTCCATAGGGAGCCCTCAGCGCAGAGGTGCGTCATCGATTCCTCATTTAAGCACATGGGAAACAAATGGCAACAAAAACAACCACCACAAACAACTCACCCGCAGTTGTGTCTGATCACACAGTGACGGGCTGTGTGCCCGCAGCTTCAAAGGGAGGTTTGATCGTGCAACTGTGGGTCAAATTCCTCTGCAGGTAATAGCCTCGCTGCCCCCATTTCCACCTTGCTTTATCTGGCGTGTGCGACCGCAATCCATGTGAGCAAAAGCTTTCCAGAAACAATCGGTCCTATATTATAAAGCTGATCTGGGGTGGCAAGATTTGATTCACACCAAAATCAGTTGGCTGCAAGAACTGCCACTTCAAGCCTCTGCCAATCCCCTGGCTGTGTTGGGTGGCTGCTGGCCTGAGTCCCGCCCATACAGCAAGCAGCCACACTCTTGCCCTCGGTCTACAGGCAGCCGCCGAAGAGGATGGACTTCACAGCCAGTCATCCGTAGCCACGACAGGAGCCGGCTGGGCTGTGAGAACAGGCAGGGAGAGGCCTCCGGAGGTCCCCGTGGCACCTTTCCCCAGTCACCCGCTGAGATGCGCATGTAGGGAAAGGCCTCCGTGCCACACTTCCCCGCCCTGGCAGACACACAGAGAATGGCCCCTGCATCCCTCACCCATCTTTTCCAGCCCGCCCCCTGAGAAAGAAGTGCGAGAAAAGGCCTCTGGAGGCCTTTGCGCCACACTTTCTTGCTCCCCCGCTGAGCCACACGTGCAGGGAGAGGCCTCCGCACCCCCCTGACTTTCCTAGCCCCCCCGGTGGAAGGGTGGGGACATGCTTCCATAGAGCCCCCTCCTTTCCCCACTCGCCCACTGAGCCAGTGCTGAGCTGCAGAGCCTCCCCCTTCCCTGGCCCTGCCTCCCTCGTTCTCTTCCCAGCATCTCTGGGTCTTCTCTCTCTCCTTTCCCTCCCTCTTTCTCTTCCTTCCTTTGCCTTCTATCCCTCCCTCCCTTGGTCTCTTCTTTCCTTCTTTCCCATCTCTTTGCATTCTTTACCTCCCTTCCTTCCTCCCTATCTCTTTGCATTCTTTCCCTTCCTCCCTCTTTTGCTTCCTTCCTTTGCATTCTTTCCCTTCCTCCCTCTTTGCTTCCTTCCTTTGCCTTCTATCCCTCCATCCCTCTGTCTCTTCTTTCCTTCTTCCCTATCTCTTTGCATTCTCCCCCTCCCTCCCTCTTTCTCTTCCTTCCTTCCTCCCTGTCTCTTGCTGTTCTGTCCCTCCCTCCCCCTCCCCCTGCCCCATCTCTTTGACTTCTTCCCCTCCCTCTTTCATCCTCTTTTCCTCCCTCCCTCCCTCCCTTTCTCTTCCTTCCTTCCTTCCTTCCTTCCTTCCTTCCTTCCTTCCTTCCTTCCTTCCTTCCTTCCTTCCTTTCTGTCGTCTGTCTGTCTGTCTGTCTGTCTGTCTGTCTCTCTCTCTCATTCTATCTTTCCCTCTTTCTCTCTTACTTTCTCTCTCACACTGTCTTCCCTCCCTCCCTCCCTCCCTCCCTCCCTTCCTTCTTTCCTTCTAGTGCCCGTTGACCTGCATCTACAATGGGCCTGATTCCTAGTGCATTAATAATGCCCAATAAATAAATCATTTTGCTTCCCTAGTAAAATAGTTCAAAGACCTCTTTTAAAAATATTGTGAGTTCAGAGCCAGATTAACGATCCCAGAATTTATCCCAGATATGATTGGCAGTTATACCACCTCTGGCACCATGCGTTCAATCTGAAGTCTGTGACGGCAGCAAATGTCATGGCACAGGACAACACAGCTGCTTCCATGCATGTCTACAGCTTTCCAGCTCTGGGTGGTAGAATTACTTTCGGAAGCCATCGCTGCTGGGACAGATAGGCACTGTTATATTAATAGATGATGGACAGAGGTAAGTTTTACCCAAATGGGAGCAATCAGATCTCTGCCCTCCTCTGCCGTTTGCTTATCTCTGCCTTCACCCTGGAGGATGCTGCAGGGTTATTTTTCTGCTCCAATTATTTAGGGAGAGTTGTGCAGAAGGCGAGAGCCTGGCGGCTGGGCCTGGGAAAGGTGATGGTTTTGCTATCTCTGAATTCTGCAGGGAAGGACTTCCTGACCCTCCTTTGTTAATGGGATCGTTGGGGTTTTTAGGCAGGCAGGTAACCTTACAGAGCCTAGGTAGTGAAAGTTTCTGAGGATAGCTGTTTTGGTCTGCAGTGGAACAGCCAGATTCGAATGCCGTACATCCACAGGAAGTGGAGGTGGCTACAAGCATGGACAGCTTCAAGAGGAGATTGGATAAACATATGGAGCAGAGGTCCATCAGGGGCTATTAGCCACAAGGTATAGATCTGAACATTCTGTCTGGGGCAAGTGATGCTCTGTATTCTTGGTGCTAGGGGGGGCGGGCAACAGTGGGAGAGCTTCTGGAGTTCTGGCCTTGCTGGTGGACCTCCTGATGGATCCTGGGTTTTGGCCATTATGTGACACAGAGTGTTGGAAGACTGGTTTGATCCAGCATGATCATAAGCACATAAGAGAAGCCAATATTAGATCAGGACAATGGCCCATCCAGGCCAAAACTCTATCACACAGTGGCCAAAAATACCAGGGGCCATCAAGAGGTCCACCAGTGGGGCCAAGACACTAGAAGCCCTCCCACTGTTGGTCCTCCTCCTGAAGCACCAAGAATACAGAGCATCACTTGCCCCAGCCTGAGAGTCCCTATCTATACCTTGTGGCTAATAGCCACTGTTGGACTAGTTGACTCAGACCACTGGTCCATCTAGTCTAGCATCCCATCTCACATAGTGGACAACTAGTTACCGTGAAAGCCCAACAAAAGGAAATAAAGTCCGAGGCCTTCCCCTGATGTTGGCTCCTGGCACTGGGATGCAGAGGCTGACTGCCCCTGAACATGGAGGTTTCCTTTAGTCAGCAGGACTAGTGGACCCCGATTGACCTCTCCTCCATGAATCTGTCTACTTTCCCCCCCTTGAAGTTAAGCTATGTCTATGGCCATCACCACAGCCTCCAGCGGTGACATCTGCATTTTAATCATTCCCAGTGTAAAGAAGTAATCCCTTTTGTTCAGACTGAATCCACTGCCCATCAGTTTCAGTTTGTTGTCGTGGTTAAGTGCGCAGACTCTGATCTGGGAGAACCAGGTTTAATTCCCCACTCCTCCGCTTGCAGCTGCTGGATGACCTTGGGCAAGCCGTAAGGGCAGTTCTTGGGAGAGCTCTCTGTAATGCATTCTGTGGAAGTGTAATGCAGCCATAAAGAGCCTATGTTATGTTTCATTCCTAGACAAGGATTGAAATCCCGCACTTCTGATTGGTTGTCTAGGAATCACCGTCCAATCCGGACGAACCAGAAACTCTTGGGGGGAATGAACCTTATTGGTTCATATCCAAGTAATCGCGTTGGTGTCAGGTAACCCTGCCATAAGGGTGGAGGGAGGGGTGGAGGTGTCAGAGGGTCTGCCTGTGTATTGTCTGGTATGTGGGGAGGTGCCGGGGTTGCCTGGGTAATGCAGCAATTCACACCCCGGGTTATCTCCAGATGGCCAAATAGCCTTGAATGCCAGGCTGTTTTCTTCTTCCCTTTTCTTATCAGGTGTCTGACAGTTGGTTACTTTCTGTAAATAGGCATGGCTACATTAGCCGGGAATGTTTAAAAGGAGCAAAGCTCCACTGCTTGTTTGTCATCTGTTAGGTCAGTTGTTAGCTGTTCTGGTTGACTTTGAGCGGTCGCTGAATAAAGCTGAATCACTTAGCTGAAATCGCGTTAAGTGTCATACTGAACACTCTCTCCGCCCCGCCTACCTCCCAGGGTGTCTGTTGTGGGGAGGGGAAGGGAAATGAGTTTGTAAGCCGCTCTGAGACTCCTTTGGGTAGTGAAGGGTGGGGTATAAATCCAATCTCTTCTTCTTCTTCTACCTCACAGGGTGTCTGTTGTGGGGAGGGGAAGGGAAAGGAGTTTGTAAGCCGCTCTGAGACTCCTTTGGGTAGTGAAGGGTGGGGTATAAATCCAATCTCTTCTTCTTCTTCTACCTCACAGGGTGTCTGTTGTGGGGAGGGGAAGGGAAAGGAGTTTGTAAGCTGCTCTGAGACTCCTTTGGGGAGTGAAGGGTGGGGTATAAATCCAATCTCTTCTCTTCTTCTTCTACCTCCCAGGGTGCCTGTTGTGGGGAGGGGAAGGGAAAGGAGATTGTAAACTGCTCTGAGACTCCTTTGGGTAGTGAAGGGCAGGGTATAAATCCAATCTCTTCTTCTTCTACCTCACAGGGTGTCCGTTGTGGGGAGGGGAAGGGGAAGGAGTTTGTAAGCCGCTCTGAGACACCTTTGGGTAGTGAAGGGCAGGGTATAAATCCAATCTCTTCTTCTTCTTCTTCTACCTCACAGGGTGTCCGTTGTGGGGAGGGGAAGGGAAAGGAGTTTGTAAGCCGCTCTGAGACACCTTTGGGTAGTGAAGGGCAGGGTATAAATCCAATCTCTTCTTCTTCTTCTTCTTCTACCTCACAGGGTGTCTGTTGTGGGGAGGGGAAGGGGAAGGAGTTTGTAAGCCGCTCTGAGATGCCGAGTGAAGGGGCGGGGCATAGATCCAATCTCTTCTTCTTTTCTTCTTCAATAGATGCCTTTTGGCCAAGATCACCAGGACCTCTGGAGCAGATTGTCTCCAATATGTGGACGACTCCCAGCTTCTCATCATCTAAGTGAATTCCACACCTTAATAACTCCAGTCGCTGTAAAGGGGAAACGACATTCCTGTATCAGTGTGTGGCACAGCTCTCCCTTATGATCTTTCCAGTCTACATCCCGGCCTCTTCTCCATCTCATTTCCCTTTTTTTTTTTTTTTTCAATTTTTCGCTTTCCACTTCCCCTCCCCTTTTCCCAGGGACCGAATTTTTCACTCAGTCACGTCCTTTTCCGTTGCTCGCTCTCCGTCTGATCTCCGAAGCCTCCGCTCCCTTTCAACTGCTTAGTGAATAGGGACTCAGGCTGTGATGGGGAAGCTCTCTTCTGGATGTATTCGGATGCCTCCGTACATCAAAGCTTTCCATGCCAGGAGTCTAATGAGTCACCTCCTAGGAAACAGCAGGCCTGCTCCGGAGAGGGTTTTTTCCCCCACACGCCCACTCTCTCTCTCTCTCTTCAAACACAAGCCACATCTTACCCCCTGATAAATACCCCAGTAGGGGGTGGTAATTAAGGAACCTCTCTGATGATGTCCTTCCTGACCCGCCTGCCTTTCGTAATTAAAATGATCTCTGGAAGAGCCGGCTTCAAAGTTAAGTTCCCCAGCGGCTGATCTTCAAATACTAAACCTGGCCCTCGGGGGAAGATTTACCCGGAAAGTTCCTGCTGGGCCGTGGGCCTGGAGGTAGGGCTGCCAACTCCAACTTGGGAAATTCCTGGAGATACAAGGGCAGTACTTGGGGAAGGGGAAATTTGGAGAACGAAGAAGAAAAAGAAACTGGATTTATACCCTGCCCTTCACTACCCGAAGGAGTCTCACAGCTGTTTACAATCTCCTTTAAGAACATAAGAACATAAGAGAAGCCAATGTTGAATCAGGCCAATGGCCCATCTAGTCCAACACTCTGTCACACAGCGGCCAAAATATACCAGGTGCCATCAGGAGGTCCAGCAGTGGGGCCAGGGCACCAGAAGCCCTCCCACTGCTGCCCCCTCCAGCACCAAGAATAGAGTGCATCACCTGCCCCAGACTGAGAGTTCCCATCTATACCCTGTGGCTAATAGCCACTGGTGGACTTCTGCTCCATATGTTTATCTAATTCCCTCTTGAAACTGTCCATGCTTGCAGCTGCCACAACCTCCTGTGGCAGTGAATTCCATATGTTAATCACTCTTTGGGTGAAGAAGTATTTCCTTTTATCTGTTCTAACTCGACCGCTCAGCAATTTCATAGAGTGCCCACGAGTTCTTGTATTGTGAGAAAGGGAGAAAAGTACTTCTTTCTCAACCTGCTCAATCCCATTCATAATCTTATAAACCTTGATCATGTCACTTCTCAGCATTTTAACCTTTCTTCATAGGGAAGGTGTTCCAACCCTTTTATCATTCTAGTTGCCCTTCTCTGCACTTTTTCCAATGCTATAATATCCTTTTTGAGATGTGGTGACCAGAACTGTACACAGTATTCTAAATGAGGTCGCACCAATGATTTCTACAGGGGCATGATGATACTGGCTGATTTGTTATCAATTCCCTTCCTAATAATCCCCAGCATAGTGTTGGCCTTCTTTATTGCAGCTACACATTGTGTAGACATTTTCAGCGAGTTATCCACTACGACTCCAAGATCTCTCTCTTGGTCCATCTCTGCCAGATCAGACCCCATCAACGTGTATTTATATTTAGGATTTTTGGCTCCAATGTGCATCACTTTGCACTTGGCCACATTGAACCCCATTTGCCACGTTGACGCCCACTCACCCATCCTCAACAGATCCCTTTGGAGTGCCTCACAATCCTCCCTGGTTTTCACCACCCTGAACAACTTTGTGTCATCTGCAAATTTAGCCACATCACTGCTTACTCCCAATTCCAAATTGTTAATAAACAAGTTAAAAAGCATCGGACCGAGTACTGATCCCTGTGGTACCCCACTGCTTACCACCCTCCACTGAGAAAGTTTCCCATTTATACTCACTCTCTGTTTCCTATTTATAAGCCAGTTTTTGATCCACAAGAGGACTTGTCCTTTTATCCCATGACTATTGAGCTTACTTAGGAGCCTTTGATGAGGAACTGTATCAAAAGCTTTCCGGAAGTCAAGGTAAATAATATCTATTGGGTCCCCCTTGTCCACATGTTTGTTCACTCCTCAAAAAACACTAACAGGTTAGTGAGACAAGATCTTCCCTTACAGAACCCATGCTGAGTCTGCCTCAATAGGTTTTGTTCATCAATGTGCCTACTAATTCTTTCCTTAATAACAGTTTCCACCAACTTACCCGGTATCGATGTCAGACTGACTGGCCTGTAATTTCCCGGATCTCCCCTGGAGCCCTTTTTAAAGATGGGAGTGACATTAGCTACCTTCCAGTCCTCAGGAATGGAGGCAGATTTTAAAGAAAGATTACATATTTTTGTCAGGAGATCCACAAGTTCACATTTGAGTTCTTTCAGAACTCTCGGATGAATGCCATCCGGGCCTGGTGATTTATTCGTTTTTAAATTGTCCATCAGTCGGAGGACTTCCTCTCTTGTTACCGCAATCTGATTCAGGTCTTTCAAACCCCCTCCCGAAATCGGTGCTTCTGGAGTGGGCAAACACTTCTCCTCTTCCACAGTGAAGAAAGAGGCAAAAAATGCATTCAGCTTCTCAGCCATTTCCCTATCATCCTTCACTACTCCTTTTACCCCTTGGTCATCCAAGGGCCCCACTGCCTCCCTGGCTGGCTTCCTACTTCTAATGTATTTGAAGAAAGTTTTATTGTTGGTCTTTATGTTTTTTGCGATATGCTCCTCATATTCCCTTTTTGCTTGCCTGATCACAGACTTGCATTTTATTTGCCATAGTCTGTGTTCCCTTTTATCAACCTCACTAAGACTAGCTTTCCACCGCTTAAAGGAATCCTTCTTATCTTTTACAGCTTCCATTACTTTATTTGTTAACCATGCAGGCTTTTTTCTATACCTATTTGTACCTTTCCTAACCTGCGGTATATATTTTTTCTGAGCTTCTAGGATTGTCTTTTTAAATAGTCTCCAAGCTTCCCCAATGGTTTTGACCTTCTCCACTCTTCCTTTCAATTTCTTCCTCACATGTCCCCTCATACCAGAGAAGTTACCCCTTTTAAAGTTAAAAGTGGTTGCATCAGTCTTTTTGGGCAACTCCCTATCTGTACAAATGTTAAACTCAATGACATTATGGTCACTGTTCCCAAGTGGTGCAATCACTTTTACATCTCTCACCAGGTCTTGGGTGTTACTTAGGACCAAATCCAGGATCGCCTCTCCCCTTTCCCTTCCCCGCCCACAACAGACACCCTGTAAGGTACATAAGAACTTAAAGAAGGCAGTCTTGGATCAGGCCAATGGCTCACCCAGCCCAACACTCTGTCACCCAGTGGTTAAAAATACCAGGGGCCATCAGGAGGTCCACCAGTGGGGCCAGGACACTAGAAGCCCTCCAACTGTTGCCCCCTGCAAGCACCAAGAATACAGAGCCTCACTTGCCCCAGACTGAGAATTCCTATCTATACCTTGTGGCTAATAGCCACTGATGGACCTCTGCTCCAGATGTTTATCCAATTCCCTCTTATAAGAACATAAGAGAAGCCAATGTTGGATCAGGACAATGGCCCATCCACTCCAACACTCTGTCACACAGTGGCCAAAAATACCAGGTGCCATCAGGAGGTCTAGCAGTGGGGCCAGGACACTAGAAGCCCTCCCACTGTTGACCCCCCATCAAGCACCAAGAATACAGGTACAGGTAGGTGGGGCTGAGAGAGCTCATTTGAGAACTGCTCCTGAGAGAACAGCTCCAAACAAACTTGTAACTGAGCCAAGGTCATATCCACAGCTGCATGTGGAAGAATGGGGAATCAAACCTGGTTCTCCCAGATTAGAGCCCACACTCCTAACCACTACACCAAACTGGCTCTCAAACTCAGCAGGGTTATGAGGCCACATAGAGTCCACCCTCCAAAACTGCTGTTTCCTCTTGAGGAACTAATGCCTATAGTCTGGAAATCTGGTGTTGCCGGATCCAGGCTGGGAAAGACATGGAGATATGGAGGTGGACCCTGGGGAGGTCAAAGACCTGAGTGGGGTGCAATGCCATCGAGTCCACCCTCCCAAGCAGCCATTTTCTCCAGGGGAACTGATCTCCATAGCATGGAGGCGAGCTGTTATTCTGGGGGATACACATGCACCGCTTGGAGGCTGGCAACCCTCCTGTGGAGCTATTACACTTTGAAAGAGTGAGATCTGGTGAAACAATGTCGTCCACCCCTTGGTATGGAAAGAAAGGTAGAGAAAAAAGAATTATTGGAAAAGGAGTGCCTTATCATAATAGTATACATGATGGTTGTATTGCATTTCCTTATTTATTTATTAAATAAGGTTTCCAGTCCACCCTAAAAGGGGCTGCAGTGGCTCAGTGGTTAAGACACTGAACTGCCAACCAGAAGGTCGGTAGTTCAGCAGTTTGAGACCCGAGTGCCGCATGACGGAGTGAGCTCCCATCTCTGGTCCCAGCTCCTGCCAACCCAGCAGTTTGAAAGCAAGAAATTGCAAGTAGATAAAGAAGTACCACTTCGGCGGAAAGGTAACAGCGTTCTGTGAGCCTTGGCGTCTAGTCATGCCAGCCACATGACTGCAGAAATGCCTTCGGACAGTGCTGGCTCTTCGGCTTGGGAACGGAGATGAGCAGCGCAGCCCTAGAGCCGGATCCGACTGGCAAGGGAAACCTTTACCTTTACCTAGTCCACCCTCCCCTATAGAACGGGGCTCAGGGTGATGTGCATAAAAAACAACAACATTCATACATAAAAATTATAGTTAAAACAATAAAAAATAAAACAATCAATCTAATTAGATGGTGCTAAAACTTCTGAATGTGCCAATACTTCACCAGAGGGGACACACAAGAGACAATAGTGCCAGCCAGATGGAAACCATCGCTCAACCTCAACCAAATGCCTGGCGAAACATCTCTGCCTTACAGCAAACTGCATTAAGTCCCGCAGGGCACAGATGCTCCTCGGCAGAGAGTTCCACCAGGTTGAGGCCAGGGCAGAAGAATCTAGTTCTTGTTGAGGGCAGTCGGATGTCCCTTGTGTTGGGGACTACCCGTAAGTTATTATCTGCTGAGTGCAATGCCCTCGGCGGGGTGTACCAGGAGAGGTGGTCCCGTAGACACGTGGGTCCCAGACCGCTAAGGGCCTTAAAGGTTAACACCAAACCCTTGAACCCGATCTGGTACTCTACCCAGAGCCAGAGCAGCTCACGCAGCACAGGTTGAATGCGTGTCATTTGTGGGGTCCCCTTGAGGGCCCGCACCGCCGCATTCTGGACCAGGTGGAGTGATGCGGGAACATAGCCTATATGCAGTCAGTGCAATGCTTTCTGCTGCCACGGAGTTGCATATAGCCTCAGCCTGGACCAGAAAGTCAGCTGCGGTTTCAATGCGTGCAGTAATAACTGTTACTATTAGCTGTTAATAAAACCCCCGCTGCTTTAAATACTGACTGATTCAGCATCTGTGGGAGCCGCTCACCTATGTACTGAACAGACAGTTCTCCACTGAAGCCGGCTTTTCCCCCCCTTCTGCTTCCTCAAAGAGCTATTTCCTTTGGGTGTCATCCAGCTTTGGCCTCAAAGACATCTTTCTCACCACCAATGTTGCTAGGGTTGCCAGTCTCCAGGTAGGGGTTGGAGATCTCCAAGAATTACAGCTGATCTCCACACTACCTCTTTCTTTCTTTCTTTCCTTCTTTCTTTCCTTCTTTCTTTCTTTCTTTCTTTCTTTCTTTCTTTCTTTCTTTCTTTCTTTCTTTCTTTCTTTCTTTCTTTCTTTCTTTCTTTCTTTCTTTCTCTCTCTCTCTCTCTCTCTCTCTCTCTCTCTCTCTCTCTCTCTCTCTCTCTCTCTCTCTCTCTCTCTCTCTCTCTCTCTCTCTCTCTCTCTCTCTTTCTCTCTCTCTCTCTCTCTCCCCCCCAGTGTAATTTGACTCCTCCCTCCCTCCCAGTGTAATTTGACTCCTCCTTCTCTCCCTCCCAGCATAATTTGACTCCTTTCTTCCTCCCTCCTTCCCAGTGTAATTTGACTTCTCCCTCCCAGTGTAATTTGACTCCTCCCTCCCAGTGTAATTTGACTCCTCCCTTCCAGTGTAATTTGACTCCTTCCTCCCTCCCTCTCAGCATAATTTGACTCCTTCCTTCCTCCCTCCCTCCCAGTATAATTTGACTCCTTCCTCCCTCCCTCCCAGTGTAATTTGACTCCTTCCCTCCCTCCCTCCCTCCCAGTGTAATTTGCCTCATCCCTCCCTCCCTCTTTCCCTCCCAGTGTAATTTGACTCCTCCCTTCCTCCCTCCCTGCATAATTTGACTCCTTCCTTCCTCCCTCCCTCCCAGCGTAATTTGACTCCTTCCTCCCTCCCTCCCCGAGTAATTTGACTCCTCCCTCCCTCCCAGTGTAATTTGACTCCTCCCTCCCTCCTTCCCTCCTTCTTCACTTTTCTACTTCTCCTAAAGAAAATGGCTGGTTCCGAAGGTGGACGGCATGGCATTGCACCCTACCAAGGTCCCTTCCCTCCTTAAACCCCACCCTCCCAGGTTCCATCCTCAAATCTCCAGGTATTTCCAAACCTGGAGCTGGTGACCCTAGATGTTGATGAAGTCTTATTTATTTGTTTGTTTAAACAATTTCTATCCTTCCAAGGAGTCTAACTAGGGTTGCTAGTCTCTAAGTGGGGGCTAAAATTCTCCAGGACATACAAATGATCTCCAGAATACAGAGATCAGTTATCCTGGACAAAATGGCTGCTACAGAAAGTGGACTCTATAGCAGAGCTGTGTGTTCAGGACTACCCAAACCAAAAATGTCTTCCTCCCCCCCAAACACCATATCGGTATTTTTCAGGTACACTTCAGCAACCCAAATGTAACCAAACCCCCCTCCCCCCAAATGCTGGATATATTCGGGAATTACCAGCAAACCCAAACTGTTGCGAGCCAGGCCAGGAATGCTGTAGGGCACACTATTAGAGCATGGAAGAAGTAAGACAAGAGCACCAACTCAAGAAGTGTAGTCAAGATCCAGTCCAAGGTTAAGCACAGAGTCAGGAGTCTAGTCTAAGAGTTAGTTCAGACAGCAAGGTCTGAGAATCTGAGGGTTACTCATGAGCAGGTTCAGGAGCAAGACGAAGGCTGAGTCAAGAAATGGTCTGAAAAGTCACAGGGTTGAGGCAGGATCCAATCCAGTGGTCGCAGCATCAGAGGGATTTTAACTTGTTGTTTCCATACCGAACAGCCTCCTTTGACTGGTTTTTATAGCCATATGCTTAAGGGTCATGCTTGCAGCCAACTGCCCCAGAGAAATCCTGCAACTACTCAAACAGCTGGCATCGAGCCACGGGGTGTGCACTTTGTCGTCTCTCCTGTACTTCTGCTCATAGGCTCTGTCTGCGGCACTCTAAGGGTGTGGGTGATACTGGTGGGCTGGAAATGAGCAACTGAGTTTCATCTGTTGAATCAGGGCTGGAGGGTATTGGTGGCTCTGCACCAGCAGTTAGCTGCGAATCCTGACAAGACTGCAGCTCACCTTCCTGCTTGCCAGCTTCGGCTGACTCAGAGCTGGCTACATGGACCACCTCTTCTCTTGACGAGTCCTCACTCTCACCAAACCCTGGCTGACCCATGACACAACTAACAGCTGGCGGGCTGGAACAGATTGCTCCCACCACTCAGCTGTCTTGGGGCTTTCTTCTGCAGTTCCTTTAAACACCCCCTGTTTAAAGGGACTGCAAAAGACAGCCTGCAAAACATCTGAGGGGGGCACTCTCCCCGCCGGCTCAGCTGGGGCTTTTTTTGGGCTGTTCAACTGAACTGCCAAAGACAGCCCAAGTGGAGCCTGTGGGAGAATTCTCCCTGCAGGATTGGCTGTTTGGTAGGCTTTGTTGGGCAATGAAGTTGATGGGCAGTAGATTCAGGACAGACAAAAGGAAATCGTTCTTTATACAACAAGCAATTAAAATGTGGAATTTGCTACCAGAGGATTTAGTGATGGCCATAGGCATAGACAGCTTTAAAAGGGGATTAGACAGATTTATGGAGGACAGATCTATCAGTAGCGACTACCACGGTGACCAAAGGAGAACCTCCACATTCAGAGGCAGTAAAACTCTCAATATCAATGCCAGCAGGCAATGTCAAGGAAAGGTCTCGGCCTCTATGCCCTGTTGTTGGCCCTCCAGAGGAACTGGCTGGCCACTGTGTGAGACAAGATGCTGGACTAGATGGACCACTGGTCTGATACAGCAGGGTTGTTCTGATATTTCTCTCAAGAGAAGACCTCAGCCTCTATGCCTTGCTGTTGACCCCCAGAGGAACTGGTCAGCCACTGTGTGAGACAGGATGCTGGACTAAATGGACCAATGCTCTGATTCAGCAGGGCTCTTCTTATGTTCTTATGAAGGCCTCGGCCTCTATGCCCCATTGCTGGCCCTTCAGAGGAACTGGTTGGCCACTGTGTGAGACAGGATGCTGGACTATATGGACCACTGGTCTGATCCAGCAAGGCTTTTCTGATGGTCTTATCAGGGGAAGGCCTTGGCCTCTCTGCCCTGCTGTTGGCCAGCAAAAGGAACTGGCTGGCCACTGTGTGAGACAGGATGCTGGACTAGAAGGACCATTGGTCTGATCCAGTAGGGCTCTTTTTATGTTCTTAGGAAGGCCTCGGCCTCTCTGCCCTGTTGTTGGCTCTCCAGAGGAACTGGTTGGCCACTGTGTGAGACAGGAGGCTGGACTAGATGGACCACTGGTCTGATCCAGCAAGGCTCTTCTGATGTTCTTCTTAAGGTAAGGCCTTGGCCTCTCTTCCCCGTTGTTGGCTCTCCAGAGGAACTGGCCAGCCACTGTGTGAGATGAGATGTTGGACTAGACGGACCACTGGTCTGATCCAGCAGAGCTCTTGTTATGTTCTTATTTTTTTTTTTTTAAATAACTCTCCTAAAAAGGAGAGAATTTTATTTTTTTATAAGAAAAGGGTAGGATAGATAGATGGGAAAAGAAAAAAGAGCAGAGTGAGTTTTTTTCTGTTAGTAAAGGTTAATTTTAGATAAAATTTCTTCCAGTTGTCGGCATCCATCACAGTTGAAGGATCTTCTTTTCAGCTTTACAAAGTCCAAATCAATTCTGTTAGTAAAGTTAGTAAAGTCCACTGGGGTTAGATATTAATCAAATCTTTTCAGATGTTGCACGAACAAATTCCTTTTTAAGTCTCTCCAATTATCATTAAGTCATTTGAACTTTAGTGCCTCCCATTCCGTCACTTCCCTCCCCGGGCCGCCGTCTTCTTCAAAAATCCAAATTTTGAGTGCTGCTTCCTCCTCTATGCTGGCATGTCTCTTCAGAAATTTTTTAATCCATCTTCTTTCGCTTCTTTTTTTCTTGTTGTTTCTGGCAGTCAATTCTCGCTGGCTCCATTAACACTCAAGATGAAATTAGATCTCCATTACTTGCTAAGCTCAACACCCTTTTCAACTGGCAGAGTATATCCTTTTTTTTAAAGGCGGAGTAGTCTTTGAAAGCCTTATCCGCCTCTTCTTTTTATTTATTCGCTCCACTGCCAGATAGAGGTGTCAAGACCTTCGTCAAAATAAATCTGAGATCTTCTTTCCCTTCTTCATCCATAGCTTGGAACTTTAACATCGAATTAATATCCATACATTTTCTGCCATCAACCTTGTTAATTCCAACATTTGTTTTTATAGTCTGATGAGAACAATTTCCATTTTAAAAACATTTCATTGATATTCCACATTTACTCCAGCAGGTGGCGCAGTATCTCAGTCTCTTGTGATTGACAGCTAGCTCTGGGGGGGTTTGATTGGAACGGAAGTCCCTCCTCTCTTCTCTTCCGTTCTGAACAAGAATTTCCCCAGCATCGACATTTTATTTTTTATTTACTTTTTCAAAGTTCGTGTCACATCCCCCAGAAAGCAACTAAAGCCGCAATCTTCCGTACAACCCCAACGGTGCTTTCACCAACATTTTTTTCTTGTTACCCCCCTTCGCGTTTCCTTTAAAAATTCGCTTCTTCGGAGAGGGTGGAAGCTCCTCCCTCCTCCCATACGCTTATCCGCTTGCGGGGGTTTTAATTTTCGCTTCAATATAGATCTTCAACTCACGATTAGATGCCATTTCTTCTTTTCATGGTAATTCATCCGCTTTTCCTCACTCCTGGAAGTCGGTAGGGCTGCTAAGTCCCATTCGGGACGCACTACGCGGCGGGGCCGATTGGGGCGGGGAGAAAGCCTCAATTTCCCGGCAGTTTGCCGGCAAAGAGGCTACTCCCCTATGCGCCCCCGGTTCAGAGCCTTTGACTAAGGCTCACTAGGGTCTTTCGCAAACGCGAAGACCCCCCCATTCCGCGCGTGGGCTGACCGCCTCCGGGAGCGTCCCGAGAAGCGGCCGCCATTCGCAGCACCGAAACCGAAACCTCCTGTTATGTTCTTATTTTTAACACAGAGGGTATAACACAGAAAATAGCAGCTGTTCTGAATGTCTGACTTGTTTTTCCCCACCTCCATACCAGCGGGCAAAAATACACAGCTATATCCTCATCAACAACCACCACAACACGATGAAAAGTACCGTAGACATAGATTGGCTCGATCGGATCTGTTTGCTGTCTTGCATTACAAATACATCTTCATCTTATCAGCAATTTATGGTCATCATTTTTCCGCTGGCCGTATTAATTTTGACAACAATTAGTCCTGATTTTCTCTCCCCGGCTTGATTAAGCCCTTTTCACCTTCTTGAGATTTTTTTTTTTTTGTCGAATAAGGTCACTTTCCACCCAGCTTATTAACAAGTACATAGTAGATAAATTAGTTTGTGGACCTAATTGCAAAATTGATTTTATGGTGTGTGAGAGGATGCTCTGGTAGAACTAAAATAGCTTTGGATTAGGTGCTCTGATCTTCATTATCACAACTGTCAGAGACCAGTTTTTCGTTCCCATCTCTCCAGTCCTTCTGGCCATATTTACTTGTCCCTCCCACCTGTACTATTGGCCTGATCCAACACTGGCTTGATCCAACATTGGGCTGATCCCACATTTGCTTCTCTTATGCTCTTACTTCTCTCCACCTTTTACAGCTTCATCTTCTGCCTCTTGCTTCTAACTCTGATCAACCCATTTCTCCTTCCTTTCTTTTCCAATCCTAACCCTCAAGCTTCAAGGTCCATCAGAGACTCCTCTTCTGAAATCATTGTTCTGAAATCAGTTTTTCACGCCCTGCTGTTGGCCCTCCAGAGGAACTGGTTGGCCACTGTGGGAGACAAGATGCTAGGTTAGATGGACCACTGGTCTGATCTAGCAGGACTCTCCTTATATTCTTGTATCCTCCCCCTTCAGTTCAGCTTCAACTACCATTCAAGGCCACCTAGAACATGCCCGTGCGAGAGAGAGTTTGGCTCAGTTCAGACATAACATGAAACCAAGAGTTTTTGCTTGTTTGCTTGCTTTTAGTAATGGCTGGTTTGTGAAACAAGGATTCATCTCACAGATGATAACTCAAGTTTTGGTCTGACTCAACAAACTCTGATTCCATTGCCTTACTCACTTTCTTCTGCTCTTCCTATAGAGATCTGTTTGGCAACGTGGTGCAGGGTAAGCAGCCAGATTAAGCCAGTATGTCCTTCTGTGTGTATGTCATGGAAAACCACAGTTGAGACATTCCATGATTGATAAACCTTCATACTATGCTTCATCTTAACTCATCTAAATGTACTTAGTGCTGTGGTTTGTAAGATTACACTAATTGTGGTGATTTGCGATAACACATGACTTGGTGTGACATTTAACCCAAGATGGGGGGAGAGAGGGAGAGGGAAGCAGGGGAAGAAGAAGGGAGGGAGGGAGGGAGGGAGGGAGGGAGGGAGGGAGGAAGGAAGGAAGGAAGGAAGGAAGGAAGGAAGGAAGGAAGGAAGGAAGGAAGGAAGGAGAGAGGTAGGGAGGGAGGAAGAAGGGAGGGAGAGGAGAGAGAGAGGAAGGAATGAAAACACACAAAGGAAGGAGGGAGGGGAGAGAGAGATGAAGGAATGAAAACACACAAAGGAGGGAAGGAGGGAGGGAAGGAGGGGAGAGAGACAGGGAAGGAGGAAAGGAAGGAAGGAAAGAAGGAAGGAAGGAGGGGAGAGAGACAGGGAAGGAGGGAAGAGAGAGAGAGGAAACAATGAAAACACACAAAGGAAGGAAGGAGGGAGGGAAGGAGGGGAGAGAGACAGGGAGGGAAGGAAGAGAGGGAGGGAGGGAGGATGGGAGAGAGACAGGGAGGGAGGGGAGAGAGAGGAAACAATGAAAACACACAAAGGAAGGAGGAAGGGAAGGAAGGAGGGAAGAGAGACAGGGAGGGAGGGGAGAGAGGGAGGGAGGAAGGAAGGAAGGAGGGAGAGAGACAGGGAGGGAGAAAGGAAGGAAGGAAGGAGGGGAGAGAGACAGGGAGGGAGGGAAGGAAGAGAGGGAAGGAGGAAGGAAGGATGGAAGGGAGGAAGGATGGAAGGAGGGGAGAGAGACAGGGAGGGAGGGGGGAGAGGAAAGAATGAAAATACACTAAGGAAGGGGGGAAGGAGGGAGAATAGATTGCACAACTGGGAATGAAAAACAGTGAAACCTTCCCTTATTCTTTTCTCTGTTTCCCAAAATGAATTTCATGTCTGTTTAGGCTCAGATGCATTTTTGTGTGACCCAGTTGGCCACACCAGTATTTGAACAAATGACATGAACAGCCTTTTTTTTTTTTACCATTTTGCTAAGTGAGTCTCCGACTTTCTCCAGCAATGAGAATCAAATGGCGCCCCCCGTTTCTGTGCTCCAGACCCTAATTGGTTTCAGTGGGGTTGCTCGGAGGGTCAGACGGACCTGCCGTCGCGCTCTTTACCACGGGGCAGCTTGTCAGGGCATGATTAGCTGTTACTTGACTTGGGCAAATGGCTACATCGCCCATCAATTATTTTGGGGTTGGGGTTGGACGAGAAGCATGCTAAGTTCAAAGGAGGAGTGCAGGAAATCTGGGGAGACGGCCCTCCCTCAAGCTGCGAATTGAATTTTCTAGCATGTGGTAATCACACACGGCCCGATAATGAAGGGTGTGCAGCAGGGAGAGAAATAAGGCAAGAGTTATGCAGTTGTCGTTGTGGCAGAGTACCAGATGCCTTTCCAGAAATGTGGGGAATGCGTTACGCACCTGATATTGGCATTATTTCTCCAGTAAGTCTTCTCCTGTATTAATCCTCTGTGGCTATCGAATAACCATGATTACTGTCCAATGCTTGGCTTCCGATCGGCTTGACACTGGGCTTTGCAAGCGCTCTGCTAAAAACGAACCAAGTTAGCCCCTTCGCAAACCGAGCACCCTGCTTGCCTTTTTTTGCCGTCAAGTCACAGAGGCAAGAGACAAAGAGGGGAGGTTTGGAATCACCTGCCTCAGCATTGCATTTCTGGCCCTTTCTGCCTAATGAGGGGGAAAGTTTGATGTAGTGGTTAAGTGTGTGGACTCTAATCTGGAAGAACCGAGTTTGATTCCCAACTCCTCCACTTGTAGCTGCTGGATGACCTTGGGGCAAGCCATAGTTCTGTCTGACCTGTTCTTTAAAAAGAGCAGTTTCTGTCAGAGCTCTCTCAGCCCCACCTCCCTCACAGGGTGTCTGTTGTGGGGAGGGGAAGGGAAAGGAGTTTGTAAGCTGCTCTGAGATTCCAAGTGAAAGGCGAGGTATAAATCCAATCTTCTCCTCCTCCTCCTCTTCTCTGATTTTTGGGAAATGAGTTTGTTTGAAACTATAAGCCTTTACCCCAGTTACCTGGTGTTCTAAAGGTAGTAAGAGTATAATCTTTGATTCTCTGCCATGAGGTAAATTTTGTGGTGCACAAGTAGAACATGGAGACCATGGAGCCAGGATTTGTATCAAAACAACAGAGGAGGAGGAGGAGGAGGAGGAGGAGGAGATTATTGGATTCATACCTCACCCTTCACTTGAGTCTCAGAGCAGCTTTCAATCTTCTTTTCCTTCCCCTGTGAGGTAGGTGGGGCTGAGAGAGCTCTTTCAAGGACTGCTCTTGAGAGAACAGCTCTGAGAGAACTTGTGACTGACTCGAAGTCACTCCAGCATCTGCATGTGAAGGAGTGGGGAATCAAATCCGGTTCTCCCAGATTAGAGTCCACACTCTTAACTACTACATCAAACTGGTTCTCAGAGGGTGCTACATCACTCTACATGTGTAGAGGTGTTATCTCCTCGAATGGGATGCCTCTCTTTGCCTTAAGCTGGGAGCTGCCCTCTGATCCCTCCTCTCTGTCTTTCTTTGTCCTCTCACTCGCTCAACATGGCCTTCCGTGGAGACACATGTCTCTGCAGGTCTCTCCTGTAGATACAATGCCCTCATATTCCCACACATGGGATGCCGGATTAGCTGGCCATTTGTGATGGTGAAAGTACTCTTCAGGTTAGGCTTCTCTCTCTACTTTTGACTGCTCCTGAATGTGAACTGGATTTACTTGAATAAACGTAAGTTTTTTACCTTCTTACCTTGGGAGATTTATTCATTGCATTGAGTCTCACGCTTCTGTGACCGGGCAAAACTCTGCTGTATTAACCAAATATCCCAATACCTGCAACCGATGAGAAAGACAGGAAAAAGCGTGTGGAGCTCTGGCCTACATTGGCACAGGAATGATGCTTTCCTATCATGGCAGAATCCAGAGAAATCTGCACGTGCACAACTGCGACACAATGCATCTCAGAGGAGAGCGGTTTTCGATAATTAGATGACTTGGTAAAGGACAGAAGTTACTGAACGCCATGGCGAATCAATACCCCAAACTGCTGGGGTGTGGTCCATCCAAAGTGAGGCGCTTTTTAGTCCCATCCATCTCAATGGGAACATTAAGTGTGAGTTTAAAAACTCTTCCAATGCATTGATGGGTCTCAAAAGGATTTGACTTTTGACTCCAGCAAGCACTTAGTTTATTATTAAGCATTCTGGGTCAGAGGCAGGTCCGGGACTGGAGAATCTTGGACAAAAATGGCCTTAGAGCTCCAGGTAGATGAGATCAGTTTCTGCCTGCTCCAGAAGAAGAAGAGGAAGAAGGAGGAGGAGGAAGAGAAGAAGGAGAAGAGGAAGAAGAGGAGGAAGAGGAAGAGGAAGAAGAGGAAGAGGAGGAAGAAGAAGAAGAAGAAAGAGGAAGAGAAGAAAGAGGAGGAGAAGGAGGAGATTGGATTTATACCCTGCCCTTCACTCAGAGTCTCAGAGCGACTTACAAACTCCTTTCCCTTCCCTTCTCCACAACAGACAGACAGCCTGTGAGGTAGGTGGGGCTGAGAGAGCTCTTTCAAGAACTGTCCTTGAGAGAACAGCTCTGACAGAACTATGGTTTGCTCAAGGTCATCCAGCAGATGCAAGTGGAAGAGTGGGGAATCAAACCCAGTTCTCCCAGATTAGAATCCATGCACTTAACCACTGTACTAAATGGGCTTTTAAGAACATAACGTAAGAACATAAGAGAAGCCAGTGCTGGATCAGGCCAATGGCCCATCCAGTCCAACACTCTGTCATACAGTGGCCAAAAATACCAGGTGCCATCAGGAGGTCCAGCAGAGGGCCAGGACACTAGAAGCCCTCCCACTGTTGCCCCCTGCAAGCTCCAAGAATACAGAGCGTCACTTGCCCCAGACTGAGAGTTCCTATTTATACCTTGTGGCTAATAGCCACTGATGGACCTCTGCTCCAGATGTTTATCTAATTCCCTCTTGAAGCTGCCCATGCTTGTAGCTGCTGCCACCTCCTGTGGCCGTGAATTCCATGTGTTAATCACTCTTTGGGTGAAGAAGTCCTTTTATCTGTACTTCCTTTTCCAGCGGTGGCTTCTGTGGGGTGGAGTATCCTTTCTGTGCAGGTCAGAAAGGGACTCACATTATCAGCATTTTGACGGCCATGCAGGACCAAATTATTTCGACAGGCCTTCCAGTAGGTAGAAGTTTTTGGTCGCATGGTAGGTTTGCCAGGTCCTACCTGGCTGCTGGTGGGGGGCTCCAGGGTCCGTTCTGGGATCTCCTGGTATGCACACCACAATGACGTCACCAGGAAGTGACTTCATCGCATCACCGACATTGGGGGTGATGCTCTAGTTTTTGAGCCCAGTTTCACCATAGAGTTTTGCCCAAAAACTAGAGCATCACCGCCCCCTGATGTTGGCAACATGGTGACATCACTTCTGGGTGATGTCATTCAGGCCCGAAGCTGCAGTGAGATATTTTGGGGCCCTGCCCTTTTAATTAGAAGTCCTGCCCCACAAATAGCCATGCACAAAACCTTATTTTTAGGAGATACCCCTGCTTCCTGTTGCTGGTAGTGGCCAACATGAGATTGGCTTGCCCTCAGACTTCCCTCTCCTTCCCACTTGTGGAATTTGGAGGGCAGCATCATGGGGCCCAGGAAAAGACAGCTCTGAGGGCATTTAATTGGCATGTTTCCCAAAGGCTCATGGGAATGCGTCTGAAAGACTCATCATGACCTAAGTGGTATACTGAAGGACTGGGCTAGCAGAAAGAGGGACTGTTGGAGATATATTGAAGGTACCACCCTTGAGTGCCCTTCAAGCTTTCTTGCCCTGTGGGAGGGAACTTGGAAAGCATTTAAATGCCTTCTGCAGGCAATTAAATGCCCACTGAGTTGTTGTTTTTTCCCTAGGAAAGAGCTAGAATGGAAGGGCTAGAAACAGGATCAGTGTCTGTTCCTTATTTATATTGGTAAACCGATACGCTATTTATCGCGGTGGTATCAAGAAGAGGATTAATCAAGGGTCAGCAAATTTGTTAAACGGGCACCAGTCAGGGAGCTAGAAGCATAAATCAGTTCCAGTTATTGGAATGCATAAATAAGGAACAGACACATGTCTACATGATGTAGTGTACTTTTGCTCCTGAAGAAGTTGTTCGACGAAACGAAGTATCATTCCGGAGTCTTCGTTATATCTTTACTATGCACATTTCTTCATTACATACCGCGTACTACATTCATATGTCTTATCTGTTCATTAGATATATTGTATAATTGCCTGGTTTGTAATATACTTATTGAGTATTTCTCCATATTGAGTACTGCGTTTCTTATATCGATTTATAAATTGTATTATTATTTAGCATTTATTTCTCAGCCTTTTTTCGGCCATCATTTGGGGGCAGAAAATCAGCATCTGGAGGGAAATACGGCCCTGACCTGGATGGATCAGGATAGTACAGTCTTGTCAGATCATGGCAGCTAAGCAGGGTCAACTCCGGTTAGTACTTGGATGGGAGGCCACCGAGAAAGTCCCGGGTTGCTACGCAGAGGCAGGCAATGAACTTGTGACTGACCCGAGGTCACACCAGCAGCTGCATGTGGAGGCATGGGGAATCAAACCTGGTTCTTCCAGATTAGAGTCCATGCACTTAACCACTGCACCAAACTGATCGCCATGTTGATCTGCTATAGAACCATGAGATTCACGTCCAGAAGCACCTTCGAGGCCCACAAGATTTTCGGGATGCAAGCCTTTCGCGAGTCAAAGCTCCAACAGAAGCTTATACCCTGAAGATCTTGTCATCTCTCCGGTGCTACTGGACTGGCATCAAGGTGTTTGGAAGTAATTAATTAATTAATTAATTAAAACCTCTCAAGCAAGGCAAAGTTGGCAAACACAGGTAACTGCAACCGTCTGGGCCCGTTCACACATTCCCTGTCCCTCTCTCCCCGGCCTCTCCCATTAAATCTGCTACCATGCTATCTGATGATTTTCAAAGAGTTCAGATAATGAACCTGTTCTCCACCTTTCAGCACTCAATGGTCCTCTGCTCACAAACACACAAAAAAGAACACTGTTGCCCTGTGGATGAGGGTGAAGCACTTCTTCCCTCACTCTCCTTAGAGAGCCAGTTTGGCGTAGTGGTTAAGTGCGCAGACTCTAATCTGGGAGAACCGGGTTTGATTCCCCCACTCCTCCACTTGCACCTGCTGATGTGACCTTGGGTCAGTCACAAGCTCTGGCACAGCTGTTCTTGAAAAAGAGCCGTTTCTGTCAGAGCTCTCTCAGCCCCGCCTACCTCTCAGGGTGTCTGTTGTGGGGAGGGGAAGGGAAAGGAGTTTGTAAGCCACTCTAGGACTCAAAAGTGAGGGGCGGGGTATAAATCCAATCTCTTCTCTTCTTCTTCTTCTTGTCCTTCCGCCAAAGCAGTCGCTCGCCCCAAGCTCTTGTCCATGCTGTCTCCGGCCGCTTAATTTATCATCACGACCCCTTTCTCTCACAGCTTTATGTTTCCTTCCCCCCCTCCTCAAAGGGCGCTACCCTCCCTGGGACTCCCCCCCCACTTCTTAGATGATCATTTTTTACAAAAAAACCCCTTGTATTCGGTTATTCCTCGGTACCGTTTTATCCCTTTCCTCCCTTTCTGTGTAATCTTTCAATATCCACTGGCCAGACGCCTGCCCGCCAATCTTGCTTTTATCTCCCTGCTAAGCCTGAGACAACACGACTTCATGCTGTATGTTTCGTTCTCTGACTGCTGTCGTGCATCATTGTCTCTAAAGCCGGCGCCTGTCCAAAGGCCTATTTTGAGCCGCCTTTGTTTAGTTTTGATATGACTTTTCTCGGTGACCTCACCTGTTACCGTGTCGGCGAAGGACTGATGCTTCGGTGGCTTTCTCGTGGCATTTCTCTCACGGCCATCACTTCTTCTTCTTCTTCTTAAATCCCCTCATTCTTTTTAGAAATAATGAGTCTTAATCAAAAATGGTGAGAACGATGGAACAGAATTAATGGGGGGGGAGGTATTTGATTTGTCTTACTTTGGATTGACCCACGGGCCAGTATTACAGGAGGAGGAGGAGGAGGAGGAGGAGGAGAAGAAGAAGAAGAAGAAGAAGAAGAGGAAGAGGAGGAGGAGGAGAAGAAGAAGAAGAAGAAGAGGAAGAGGAGGAGAAGAAGAAGAAGAGGAAGAGGAGGAGGAGAAGAAGAAGAAGAAGAGGAAGAGGAGGAGGCAGAGGGAGACTGGATTTATACCCCTCCCTTCACTACCCAAAGAGCAACTTACCATCGCCTTCCCCTCCCCACAACAGACACCCTGTAATACCATAATACATTACAAAGGATGAAGGGGGAACATCACAGGCTGTTATGGGTAGCAACCCCACCTTTGCAATAATCTGTAGCTCTACCATGTAGTGGTTAGGAGCATGGGCTCTAATCTGGGAGAACCCACGCCTCCACATGCAGCTGCTGGTGTGACCTTGGGTCAGTCACAAATTCGTTCACAGCTGTCCTCTCATGAGCAGTTCTCGAAAGAGCTCTCAGGGCCCCACCTACCTCACAGGGTGTCTGTTGTGGGGAGGGGAAGGGAAAGGAGATGGTACGCTGCTCTGAGATTCCTTCAGGTAGTGAAGGGCAGGGTACGAATCCAATCTCCTCCTCCTCCTCCTCTTCACAGGAACTTTGTGTGCAGTGTGCATTCGTGATTCTTTTAATTTGCATTGCAACCATTGCAAAGATGGACAGCCTGTTTTTCCCACCTTAATTTCCCACCTGAATTATGTCTGCAAACTCTCTCCTTTAGGATTTTTTTTTTTTAAGGAGGCAATTGACTCTTCCTTTCTTCTGCCTTTGCCGTAATCTTCTCCAGTGCTGTTGTCCATCGAGATCAGGTTTTCTCCACCAACATGTGAAACAGGAATGTCTGGCTACTTCTGGGCTCACATCCCCCAGTCTGTCTTTGGTCATCCTTAACCTTCATTCTACTGCTCCGACCTCACTAAAATGATCTCAAAGCTGTTGCTTGCTCAGCTCTGTTGCCTAATTCTCTGGCTCACAGCCAACCATGTTTACTTTTGAGGAGTGTGGAAGGGCTCTTCGGGGTCATCTAGTCCAACCCCCTATACTATGCGGGAAATTCACAAATACCTCCCCCCCCACACACACACACACACCCAGTGACCCCAGCTTCATGCCCAGAAGACGGCAAAAAAAACAAACCAAAAAACCCACCAAGATCCCCAGCCAAACTGGCTTGAAGAAAAATTGCTTTCTGACCCCAAACGTACAATGCCACGGAGTCCACCTTCCAAAGCTGCTGTTTTCTCTGTCACCAGGAGAGCAGTTGTAATGGTGAGAAATCTCCAGGTGAGGTAGGTGAGACTGAGGCCAATTCCACACAAAGAGTTCCGCCGCTGTCACGCCTCCCTTTGCCCCGTTCCCATAGGTCAATTTCCCACTCGAAGCCACACAGCCGCATTTTGATCCACGGCATCGCCCAATTCTCCCCGCTGTTTTGCAATCCTCAAAAAACAGGATCACGAAAACGCGGGAGAAATTGGGCCAAGCCGTGGGTCAAAATGCGGCCGCGCGGCTTCGCGTGGGAAATCGACCAATGGAAACGGGGCAAAGGGAGGCCCCACTGTTGGACCTCCTGATGGCACCTGGTATATTTTGGCCGCTGTGTGACAGAGTGTTGGACTAGATGGGCCATTGGCCTGATTCAACATTGGCTTCTCTTATGTTCTGATGTTCTTATGAGGCATGACGGCGGAGCAGCTCCTTGCGTGAAAATCGGTCTGAGAGAGCGCAACTGGCCCTGGAAACTTCCACACAATATTCCCTCTTAGCTGTGGAGACTTGTGAGCAAAAATTCTGCTTTGTGAGCTACCGGCATGAAAGTTGCGAGTGAGCGATTTGGCTGCTGCATACATTAGTCTGCTCGGGAGCCATCCTTTCCTGAGCTGGGACAAAAATGTGTGAGCTGGAGGCTAAAAAAAGGTGAGCTAGCTCACACTAACTCAGCTTAGAGGGAACACTACTTAGGGATTCACGTTTTGGTCACTGTGTGACACAGCGTGTGGGACTGGATGGGCCATTGGCCTGATCCAACATGGCTTCTCTTATCATACAATAATAGAATAATAGAGTTGGAAGGGACCTTCAGGGTCATCTCTGTCCAACCCTCTGCACAAGGCAGGAAATTCACAAATATCTCCCTCTCCACACACCCAGTGACCCTTGTTCCATGCCCAGAAGAGTATATGGATGTAAATGTTCCCTGCCACTGAATGCTCATTAAGTTAACATTTAAAAAAAAAAAAAAAAACAGCCTCCAGTAGCTTTGATTTTGGGCTCCTGGATCACGGTCAGCCACAAATAAGCTAACTGGCTCGTGGGCTGAGCCGCATACCAATCATTGCCCCGTGTCTCTATATGTGGCTATTTATATCCCAACCCAGGTGTATTATTCATTATATATTTTCTGGGAGTCGGCCAAAGGTGCGTGTTTCAGAGAAGCGCTCATTTAATCGCTGCTCTCGCCCAGAAGTCCACTATTATGCCAGGATCCTCTCTATTCACACTAATCCTCCAAGGCCCGAGACAGAATAATTGAAAATCTGGAAAGGCTCCCAGAGCGAGGCTAAAGGAAATCAAGTATTCTGTGCAGGGTTCATTGAGAGGTATATTTCAGTCGGCTACAATGATATTGTCCGTCGTGGAGAAAGAGGCGGACCTCTTTCAAGGCGCAAGGAAATCCCCAGGCTGGTTCACGGAGGCCTGTGTTTGCATGTCCCCGACATAGCGAGGAAGCTCTGCCTGTGCATTTGAATCAGGCACACATGCGCATCCGGCTCGAGAGGCTCATCTGGCTTCCGCCAAACTTGATAGATGCATCTGTTGATGCAGATGCGACCGCTCGTCATTTGGGATTAGCAAATGTTCCCCGTTTTGTTTATCACAATGTATATATATATATATTTTCTTGTCGGCAGTTTCATTTCTATGCATGGCTTTCCGTTGCTTTGCTTTTGGTTTTTGTGTGCATTTGTATTGTCCACAGGAATTGTATGGCTCCGATGTGCATTTATGTGGTATCTATACATACGGAGTAGACCATCATTACAGACTGATTTGAGTCTAGTTACAAGGGAGTCGTTACCGGCTAGATATCAGGAGAAACTTCCTAACTGTAAGAGTGGTTGAGCAGTGGAACAGCCTGCCTCGGGAGGTGGTGGATGCTCCTTCCCTGGACGTTTTCAAGCAGAGGCGGGACAACCATCTTTTGGGTATTGAAAAGTACTGAGACTGACGAGTGATTTCAGCTCTCACATACTTTATTAGTTGCAGAACAAGACAGAGAAGCCGGCTCGCAGGCTGGCTTTTATCCCCAAAAGAACCCACACCCCAACACACACCACACCCCGTGATTCACTATTTACAGTGATTGAGTTATTATTATTATTATTTTATTATTTTTTATTTGATTTATATGCCACCCTTCCGCAAGGGCTCAGGGCAGCGACAAGGGCTCAGGGTTATCTCCTGCTCCTCGATTGGTGGGAAGATAGAATCCTGCAGTCCATTGTCTTTGGGAGTGAAGCTCAGGCCCTTCGCCTGGCCGCATGGCGGACCGGTTAGAACCAGTCCAAGCACATGGCTGTCCTGAGCCTACTTTTCCAAGTGGATACATTACAGGTATGTTGTAGGTATGTAGGGCTATCTTTCGACCATGCTCCTGTAGAGTGCAGGGGGTTGGACTAGATGACCTGCAAAGTCCCTTCCAACTCTAACATTCTATGGTTCTAGTAGTGCCAACAAGATTTTCAGGGAATAAGCTTTCATTAAAAAACAAACAAACAAACATCAGAAGAGCTCTGCTGGAACAGACCAGTGCTCCTTCTAGTCCTTCTTCTCCTCCTCCTCCTCCTCCTCTGAATGTGTCTTGGCCCCGGTTCGTATTGCAATGGGAGACCACCAAGAAAGTCCAGGGTCTAAGCAGAGGGAGGCAGTGGCAAACCACCTCTGAATGGCTCTTGGCCCTGGTTAGCCCTTGGATGGGAGGCCACCGAGGAAATCCAGGGTTGCTCCCCAGAGGCAGGCAATGTCAAACCACCTCGGAATGGCTCTTGGCCCTTGGATGGGAGACCACTGAGGGAGTCCAGGGTGTTATGTCCTGAAGCAAGAATCTGTCCTATCTTTTTACATGTTAAACTTCAGACATAAAGAGGGATTGTAATCTGTCGCATTCCCATTGGTCGGTTTCTGTGAAACCTTGTAAATAGCCAATCGTACCTGCACATGGCATTTTGGAGGGAACAGACCTCATTGGTCTTTATCCTTGTTTTCCTATTGGTTGCTAACTTATTTATGGGTGTGGCTTGGACAGCCCAGATCATTTAAAAGGGGAGCTGCGCTCCACTCTTCTGTGTGTGTTGTTGTTGAGTTGAGCTGCTGTTACAATAAAGCTGAAATCACTTTTGCTGAAATCCAATCGTGTCGAGTTGCATACTTAACACAGGGCTGCTCCCCAGAGGCCGGCAATGGCAAACCGCCTCTGATTGGCTCTTGGCCCTGGTTAGTATTTGGATGGGAGACCACCAAGAAAGTCCAGGGTCTAAGTGTCAGCCAGCTGCCCTGGATTGGAACATGGGGGGATGCTTCTGCCTCTTGCTTCCTGCTCTGTGTTTCTGCCGCTGTCTTATCTGCCCAGTGTCCTTGACGTTGCTTTCTGCCTGTCTCGGCTTTCCCACTGAGAACGCAATGGCTGCTGTTTCCCTGTGCTCCCAGGTGTTTGCTTATTGGTTTAAGGGAATCGGGGGGGTCATTTGAAAGGGGTATAACTGGGGTTCCCGGTTATTATTCCTGGCACAAGAGTTCATGGTGTCTAGTACTAACCTCAATAAACTGAGCTTCATGAAGAATCATTGTTGAGCATTTCGACTGGGACCCCCTGACACTAAGCAGAGGTAAGCAGTGGCAAACCACCTCTGAATGGCTCTTGGCCCTGATTAGCATTTGGGTGGGAGGCCACCAAGGAAATCCAGGGTTGCTCCCCAGAGCCAGGCAACGGCTGACCACCTCTGAATGGTTCTTGGCCCTGGTTAGCATTTGGGTGGGAGACCACCGTGGAAATCCAGGGTTGTTCCCCAGAGCCAGGCAACGGCTGACCACTTCTGAATGGCTCTTGGCCCTGGTTCGCATTTGAATGGGAGACCACCGAGGAAATCCAGGGTTGCTCCCCAGAGGCAGGCAATGGCCGATCACCTCTGAATGGCTCTTGTCCCTGGTTAGCATTTGGGTGGGAGACCACCGAGGAAATCCAAGGTTGCTACCCAGATCCAGGCAATGGCCGACCACCTCTGAATGGCTCTTGGCCCTGGTTAGCATTTGGATGGGAGACCACCGAGGAAATCCAGGGTTGTTCCTCAGAGGCAGGCAATGGCCGACCACCTCTGAGAGCCAGTTTGGTGTAGTGGTTAAGTGTGCGGACTCTAATCTGGGAGAACCAGGTTGGATTCCCCACTCCTCCACTTGCACCTGGCTGGATGACCTTGGGCAAGCCATATTTCTGATAAGAGCTGTTCTTGAAAAAGAGCAGTTTCTGTCAAGAGCTCTCTCAGCTCCACCTACCTCACAGGGTGTCTGTTGTGGGGAGGGGAAGGGAAAGGAGTCTGTAAGCCGCTCTGAGACTCCTTTGGGTAGTGAAGGGCGGGATATAAATCCAATCTCTTCTCTTCTTCTTCTCTTCTTTTTCTCTGAATGGCTCTTGGCCCTGGTTAGCATTTGGTTGGGAGACCACCGAGGAAATCCAGGGTTGCTCCCCAGAGGCAGGCAATGGCCAACCACCTCTGAATGTCTTTTGCCTTGGAGGGCCTACGGGGTCACCATAAGACACCTGAGAATTGACGGCGCTTTCCACCACTGTGGCCACCAGACTAGTCTATCTCTATGTCATTTCATATAATGGCAAGTTGAACTGCTTTACCCATCTTTCGAAAAGTGATTTCAGTCTCCCCCCCCACACACACACCCCGAAGCAAAACCTTTTGTCGTATCAAAGCCAGCCATTTGCTTCTTAAATCTTTTTTTTTAAGAATGAGAGACAAAGCGGAGCGGGGTGGAAAGAGAGTGATCCGACCGTTTCCTCGTGGTCTTCTCCTTTCCGCTCATCCCGAGTGCTCCGTCACCGCGGAAGGCATCCTACACGACACAAATCGTACTGACAATTGTTTACTCTCGTTGACTAGTTTAACACAAAGGCTATGACTCATTTTTTTAAAGAACGGTTGTTCACCTTATGGATTCCATAAAGGCAGGCTCTCGGCTGGAACGACATTAAGCCGTCATAACGTTCTCCTCGAGGAAATGAGCTAGCAAGCAATTATGGGAAGCTGTTTGCTACTTAGGGATTCTGTTTTGTAAAGCGGGATGTTAACATCTGAATTGAAACAATTACGCCCCGTTGACTTGTGAATCGCTTCCTGAGGAACATTCAGCAATTTTTTTTAAAAAAAATCACACCTAAACAAGATACTTTGCCCCCCAAACCCGATTGCAAAGAATCCCTTCACAAATCACCCCACTCACTCAAGCAATTAAAAATGGAAGACCTCAAAATACTCACAGGTTAAGGTAAAGGTTTCCCTTGCTCGAAAGTTGTCAAATATGACTCTAGGGGGCGGTGCTCATCTCTGTTTCCAAGCCGAAGAGCCAGCACTTTCCGAAGACGTCTCTATGATCATGTGACTGGCATGACTAGATGCTGAGGCGCACAGAACACTGTTACCTTCCCACTGAAGCAGTACCTATTTATCTACTTCCCATTTCTTGCTTTCAAGCTGCTAGGTTGGCAGGAGCTGGGGCCAGAGATGGGCACTCACTCCATCACGCGGCACTAGGGTCTCGAACTGCTGAACTACCGACCTTCTGGTCTGCAGCTCAGCATCTTAACCTCTGAGCCACTGCGGCACCTTAACTCGCAGGATAGCACAGTTTAAAATGGCTTCCAAGCTAGAGGCCAAGTAACACATGAATGATCTTGTAAAATATTTCAGCAAATGCTTAATGCTGCACATGAAATGTCCCATTAAAGTCAATGCATCTATTCATGTGGTTAAAATGAGGCATGTTTGGGTCCCTGACAGAGAAGGTACCAGATACGCAGACAGGTTCTTTTGCATCTCCAGTGTAAAGACTCTCAAGTTGGGGAGGTGTTGAGGGAAACACAACAACTTTTTTTTTTCATATAGAACCTTGAGAGGTACCTGAAAGGTACCTGAGATAATGTCTGACTTAATGTAAGGCAGATCCAGGTCTTCAATTGTCCTTATAAGCATTGGAGTGAGCAACTCAGCATGCTTGGACACTGGGGGGCGCTACATCACTCTTAGGGTATATAGGTGTTATCTCCTTGAATGGGATGCCTGGTCTTAACCAGGGAGCTGTCCTCTGACCCCTCCTCTCTCTCTTTGTCCTCTCCCTCACTTCACATGGCCTTCCATGGAGACACATGTCTCTGCAGGTCTCTCCTGTAGAGTCAGTATGAGATGTCCAGGTCTAAAGTTGCCTGGATTATAACTGATCACCAGATTACATAGAATACTACTGAGACTGCATTTAGAAGTTGGTTATAGATTTTTCAGGTTCTTTAATTAGGAAGATTTTCTTCAGCCTTTTCACAAGCTTCATTAAGGCCAGATCCCCTGAGACTTCTTTGTTACTTTGCTTGCTGTGTGCAATGAGGTCCTTTTTTGTTGTTGTTCAGTCGCACAGTTGCGTCTGACTCCTCGTGACCCCATGGACCACCTCACACCAGGTCCTCCTGTCTTCTGCCGTCCTTCTGAGTTTGCTCAATTTAATGTTCATTGCATTGATGACACTGTCTGACCATCTCATCCTTTGCCATCCCCTTCTTCTGTTACCTTAAATCTTTCCCCGCATCAGGGTCTTCTCCAGTGAGGGCTCCCTTCTCATTTGGTGGCCAAAGGATTTGAGCTTCAGCTTCAGTATCTGGCCCTCCAGGGAACAGTCAGGGTTGATTTCTTTGAGGACTGACTGATTTGATCTCCTTGCAGTCCAAGGGACTCTCAAGAGTCTTCTCCAGCACCATAATTCAAAAGCATCTATTCTTTGGTGCTCGGAACTCAGAAGTCTACTCAAGGGGGCTTACTCACAGGAAAGTGACCTTTGGACTGCACTGATAACAATGATAATAATTATTGTATGGCATGGTGTGTGGAATAGCCAGGAGATCCTAGGATTGTCTGGCAGCCACAAGTTCTAGTTCTTAGCATTGTGCTTTGTGAACTAAACTTTTTTGTAGAGGCTTAGAGAGCTCTGAAAGAACTGTGAGTGGCCCAACATTACCCAGCTGGCTTCATGTGAAGGAGTGGGGAATCGAACCTGGTTCTCCGGATTAGAGCCCACCGCTCTTAACCGCTACACCGAAATGGCTCTGCTAAATCCTTTTTAGAAAAACCCACGGAAGATGAGGTAAGCCTTGAGAAGAAGTTCTTTGGGAACAGGATGATGTCCCCCAAGGGAATCCGAGGTCTGCACTCTTCTTAAAGCTTCCAGCGATGGCTATTTTCTCTAAAGAAAGTATCGGAAATATTAAAGCTAGACGTTTCCCCTCGGTGTCTCTCTCCTACTGTGCGACTAATGTGCCTTTTTGATTTCCACGGTATGAAAATCCTTTGGGACGTTTAAGACAGTTCTGTTGCCCAACCCAATCAGGCCTCGCTGGCCTCAGAAGCGGATTAGTGTACGATCGGTTCCCACTGCTCTTCCGTTCTATATCTACTGAGCTGCCCCTGCATGGTTTATGATACTAAATCTTATATTGCGGGACCGTGTAGGAAGCTTTCTCTAACCTGGTTTCCATACTGTCGATAGAATTCCAGGAGACATCCTTGGGAGAATAAAAAACAAAAAAGAGAGAGAAAGATGATGAGACCGAAGAAATTGAGGCAGATTTCACTTGTCACTTCAAACGGTTTATTGGTTTTCAAACTGAAGGCATGCAGCTACCCTCAAAGTCCAGACGCAACTAAATTATGACGTCGTCCTAACTATAGGAACAAATGCGCTTAGCGGCGTTCAAGCCACTCAAACGAATATCGGCAGGGAAGCGACCGGGTAGGCGAGGGACCGGGGAAAAGTCTGCAGCTCAGAGGTAGAGCACCTTTGTTGCATGCATAGTTTCAGTCTCTGATCTCTCAGACGACGAGTCTGGGAAATAAATAATTCTGCCCGAGACTCTTCTGAACAATTGCCAGTCATGATAGATGAGGCCAGGCGAGACAGACTTGTGGCAAGTTTCAGGTCTGCGGACTGTGAATGGGTAGGCCTGTCAGATCTCACGCTATGTCCTCCTGCTGACCGGCCGTGTTGTCTGCTGCTGCTCAGAGCGGCGGTGGGGGGGGAGGAATAAACCCAGAAATGCTGCCAGCTTCTCTGCTGGTACATTACTTCTCAGAGTAACCCAGAAGTGACAATGGGTAGCTCTAGGAATTGGTGGAAGCTCTATGGTTTTGCCGCAGAGCTTCTGGAGATTCCTAGAGCCAGGCCCATAGCCAGGAATTTGTGGCTCGTGGGGCAATTTCCACACACACACACACACCCCCGGTGGGGCTGCCATTATTTTAATGGCAATCCTCCCTCAAGCCTGACTCCAATCCTCCCTCAAGCCTGACTGCTGGCGGCCACCCCTCTCCCTCCCCTCCTGCAAGATTTAAATGGCCTTTCTGGTTTGAAACTTTTATTAGAAGATATGAGATTTGCAAGGATTGAACTCTTTTGTCAGAACTGAGGGCGACAGGCGGGAAAGATGCATGTAGTTACAATCACACATTCCATTCGTACACATCAGCCATCCTGCACGGACCGTGAGAGACATAGGGTCCAACTCTAGCTAACCAAAGTCATTTCTCTCAAGGACACCTTCCCGTGCGAAAGAGTCTCTTGAGGGCTCCATAGAAAAGTTACACTGGCAAGCAAGCCTACTCCTACACGCTTACACTCTCTCCCCTCCCCTTAGGAATGTAGTGTCAGGAGAGGGTGGAAGGTAAGAGCATCAATGCTACATTGATGCCCAGGAAGGGGAACAAAAGGAAGAGGTTGAAACAGGAGGAATAGCCAAGCAATACACATCCAACTGTCAAGGCACTATGTGACAGGTACATATGGTCAGCCAGCCCAAGCCTGACAGCTTTTGAGAAGAAGTGGGAACCCATCTGCAGGCCCCGCCCATGTTCTTCTAAAAAAATTTCTTCTTAAAAATCTAAAAAAAATCTTGTGGGGCTGGTTCTTTAAGGAAGGGGGCAGAGCCCCCAATAGTCCCATTGTAGCCACGGGCCAGCCTAGAGCTACCTATTGTCATCTCCGGGTTATATCTGGACGTGACATAGTGACACTACCATCACATGCCCCCCATGCTCCCCCATGTCCATACAGATCCCCATACGGACTCCCAACCCCATGTTACAAATGTGTGTACCCTCTGTTCTTGGCCTATGTCAGAGGGAAAGTTTATGTCAGAGGGAAAGATTTTAAAAAAATAATAATACTTAACAGGCATTGAGAATAATTTTGGTGTAGAGCCAGTTTGGTGTAGGAGAGCCAGTTTGGTGTAGTGGTTAACTGCATGGACTCTAATCTGGGAGAACCGGGTTTGGTTCCCCACTCCTCCGCTCGCACCTGGCTGGATGACCTTGAGCAAGCCGTAGTTCTGATAAGAGCTGTTCTTGAAAAAGAGCAGTTTCTGTCAGAGCTCTCTCAGCCCCACCTACCACACAGGGTGTCTGTTGTGGGGAAGGGGGAGGGAAGGGAGTTTGTAAGCTGCTCTGAGACTCCTTTGGGTAGTGAAGGGCAGGGTATAAATCCAATCTCCTCCTCCTCTTCTTCTACCTCACAGGGTGTCTGTTGTAGGGAAGGGAAAGGGGAAGGGAAAGGGAAAGGGAAAGGGAAAGGGTTTGTCAGCCGCTCTGAGACACCTTCGGGTAGTGAAGGGCGGGGTATAAATCCAATCTCTTCTTCTTCTACTACCTCACAGGGTGTCTGTTGTGGGGAGGGGAAGGGAAAGGAGTTTGTGAGCCACTCTGAGACTCCTTTGGGTAGTGAAGGGCGGAGTATAAATCCAATCTCCTCTTCTCTTCTTTATTATTATTGTAATCACACCAACATACAAAACACCAACAAACGCACAAAACATACAAATTAGGGGGGACTCTTTATGCCTTTGTACTATCTGTTGTGTACTTCTCACAGTATCCATTTATATTATATATTACATGTTAAGTCAACATAATTTGTCTATCAAAAATTCATATAGTCAGGGCTCTTTTTGTAGCAGGGATTCCTTTGCATATTAGGTGACACATCCCTAATGTAGCCAATCCTCCCAGAGCTTACAGAGCTCTTCTTACAGGGGCCACTGTAAGCTCTTGGAGAATTGGCTACGTTAGGGGTGTGTAGCCTAATATGCAAAGGAGTCCCTGCTATAAAAAGAGCCCTGCATATAGTTATAAATAAATTGCATGATGTCTGCAATTCCACTATAAGTTTATATAGTTCGTCTACTGTATTTTTCCGGCCAAATATAAAATCTTGACCTTGTGTTATGGAATTTTTCTTCTTATTGTTCTCCAAGAATAAAGTCAATTTGTCCATCTCCACAGTTTCTAAAATTTTGATGATGATGATGAGGTAGTTCCATGTTTTCTCCAATATTTAGCGTACAGTATTCTTGCTGTAGTTAATACACATATAATCAGATTAAAAATCTTGGGTTTTTTTTATAATTTCCTGGTCTTACATTTAATAAAACATAATTCAGGAGTAAAAGGTATAATACAGTTTAACATGTTTTGTAACGTTTTGTGGATCTAGGCCCAATACTTTTTAACTCTTCCACACGTCCACCACATATGAAAAAAAAAAGCTAACAACTTTTTTTTTTTTTTTTTACATTCTCAACATTAGACAATTCAGGATAAAATTTTGCTAGCATCTCTGGAGTCATATACCATCTATAAAAGATTTTATACACATTTTCTTTACATGCAATTGCTTTAGTAATTTTTACTTTCTTTTTCCAAACAGGCATTGATTGTTGGGGAATGACCCTCTCCAACTGGGCTGCCAAACTCCAGGTTTGGAAATTCCTGGAGATTTGAGGCTGAAGCCTTCAGGAGGGACAAGGATTACGGGAGGGACCTCATAACATCCACCCTCTAAGGTAGCGACCATTTTCTCCAGGGGAACTGACCTCTATATTCTGGAGATGAATTGTAATTCTGGGAGATCTCCAAGCTCCGCCTGAGAGCCAGTTTGATGTAGTGGTTAAGTGCGCGGACTCTAATTTGGAAGAACTGGGTTTGATTCCCCACTCCTCTACTTGCACCTGCTGATGTGACCTTGGGTCAGTCACAAGCTCTGGCACAGCTGTTCTTGAAAAAGAGCAGTTTCTGTCAGAGCTCTCTTAGCCCCACCTACCTCACAGGGTGTCTGTTGTGGGGAGGGGAAGGGAGAGGAGTTTGTAAGCCGCTCTGAGACTCCTTTGGGTAGTGAAGGGTGGGGTATAAATCCAATCTCCTCCTCCTCCTCTCCTCCTCCCTCCTCCTCCTCCTCCTCCTCCTCCTCCTCCTCCTCCTCCTCCTCCTCCTCCTCCTCCTCCTCCTCCTCCTCCTCCTCCTTCTTCTTCTTCTTCTTCTTCTTCTTCTTCTTCTTCTTCTTCTTCTTCTTCTTCTTCTGTAGTTTGGCAACTCAAATTCTTTCTTTTACTAGTGTTGCCGAACTCATGGCTATCTTTTAATAGGGAGATGCTCAAGAAATCTTACTGAACAAGGTTCAAGTCCGGTGGCACCTTGAAGACCAACAGCATTTTATTCAAGGTGTAAGCGTTTGTAAGGCACACTCCGTCAGATGATGAAATGGAATTACAGATCATAGTTGTATACATACAACTTGCTAAATTAGCATGCAAAACAGTGAAGTGTTTTTTAACAGATAAAAAAGAATGACAGAAGAACGTACCAGAACTGTTTTTATTGAATATTTTACCAAAAAATTGTAAAAACAACAACAACCCAGGATTGTTATCTTATAATACATGTAGTAACAACAGCAAGAATGTTGTATGCTAAGTATTGGAGAAGAAATGAGGCACCTTCAAGAGAAGAAATTTTAAATAAAATGCTTGAGACTGCTGAGCTGGATAAACTAACTTTAATCCTGAAAGGACAAAGAGAAACACATGGTCAAGGTTTTATAAAAGGATTGAAGAATACAGTCATTAAAATATATAGACCTACAACCTCTTAAAAGAGCATAGAACTTTATTTTTTAACATATGCGAAAGACTGCTGTAAGAATACAAGGTGGAACATGAAAAACAAATATGGTATGAGGTACTTAAACATGTAAATTGATGAGGTAATGGAATCCCCCCCCATCTATGTATGTATGTGTGGTTGTCTGATGTTTGTCTTGTTGTTCAGTCGCACAGTCGAGTCGGACTCTTCGCGACCCCATGGACCAGATCACGCCAGGCCCTCCTGTCTTCCGCTGTCCACTGAAGTTTGCTCAATTTCATGTCCGCTGCATCGATGACACTGTCCAACCATCTCATCCTTTGCTGTTCTTTTTCCTTCAATCTTTCCCAGCATCGGGGTCTTCTCCAGTGAGTGCTCCCTTCTCATTTGGTGGCCAAAGTATTTGAGCTTCAATTTGAGTTTGTCTTAATAAAAAATAAAGTGTTTATTTTTTAAAAAAAATAGAATGACAAGCTTAGTTTCTGGTTATCATCTGTTTGGGTTCAACTGGGGGGGGGGAAACAACATAGGTAATATGATCTGTAATTCCATTTCATTGCCTGATGAAGTGTCCGTCCACGTGAAAGTTCACACCTTGAATAAAACGTTGCTGGTCTTCAAGGTGCCACTGGACGCTAACTTTGTTCTATCGCTTCACACCAACATGGCTACCCACTTTGATCTATCAAGAAATCTGATGTTAGAGAAACCAGCTCGAGTTCCTTCTCTGGTCTACATCCCTGTTTGTTTAGCTTCTTGTTCTAGGCCCCCTGGGAAGCCGGATCAGTGACTCTTCAAGGCCGGAAGGATGTCGGCGATGCTGCCTTCCTTCGGAAGATTCCAGCTCCACGATTCATGGCCGGAAGATCTAGCTCCAGAGAATTTGTGTGCGAGGACCAAGGGCATATTGCATCTTGTTATTGCCTCGTAGATCTTGGGCTGAGCAGCTCGCGCTTTGCTTGACCCAAACCGCTGCACGAATCTTCGAATATATCTCTGCTTGTTACTCTGTTGGGAAAACTGAAACTACCTCGGGGGCCTCTGATGCCGGAGGACTTTTATGGTGATTTGTAGCGTACAGTTCCTGAACTTCTGTAAGAGGGTTCAGAGTAAAGCGCTCATAAAAGGTTTGAAGCACTCCAATAATTTCAAATCATTTCTGCACAGCGGAGAGCAATTTAAAATGGGTTGAAGTGCTTTAATATTTTTTTGTTATAAGTGCATCAATTTGGAAATAAGTCGGGCTCTGTGCTTTTAAGCATGCTTTGAGACACGCCGAACTTAAAAAATTTAGCATCCAAATGGAAAATAAATGCTGTGTGGGGGGGAAAGAGACGATAACAGTTAGCCAAGTACAAAGAATTTACAGCTACGGTGAAGATAGATGCTTGGTAATTAAGAGGGACAATAAGACTGAAGCTGTTTATGACCAACTGTACCATTAAAGCGACATGGCGGACATGAACAGGAGCATTTCTTGTTGACTGACAATGGAAGACGTATAACTGCATGTGTTACAATGTACTTTGGGTACTTTCAAGGCCTTGAGTGGTCAGGAACCCACATACCTTTGGGACCATCTCCTCCCCAGAAGAATGCTCAGATCAGCTGATAACGACTTGCTGGTGTAGTGGTTAAGTGTGCGGACTCTAATCTGGGAGAACCGGGTTTGATTCCCCACTCCTCCACTTTCACCTGCTAGATGACCTTGGGCAAGCCGTAGTTCTGATAAGAGCTGTTCTTGAAAAAGAGCAGTTTCTGTCAGAGCTCTCGCAGCCCCACCTACCTCACAGGGTGCCTGTTGTGGGGAAGGGAAAGGAAAGGAATTTGTAAGCCGCTCTGAGACTCCTTTGGGTAGTGAAAGGCAGGGTATGAATCCATTCTCTTCTTCTTCTTCTTCTTCTTCTTCTTCTTCTTCTTCTTCTTCTTCTTCTTCTTCTTCTTCTTCTTCTTCTTCTTCTTCTTCTTCTTCTTCTTCTTCCTGTCCCTAGGGAGGTCTGGCTGTCCTCTACTAGATCCAGGGCCTTCTTGTTCCTGGCCTTGACCTGGTGGAACTGTCTGCTGAATAACACAAGGGCCTTGGAGGATCTGATGCAATTCCGCAGGGCCTGTAAAGCAGAGATGTTCCACCAGGCTTTTGGTTGAGGGCAGCAATGGGAGGTTAAGACTCGTACCCTCTCTCTTTTTTCTTATATGTGTCCCACGTAGCCTTCCCTGCCCTGCCATGTGGGGACTGCTGTGTGACTAGCAATGGAGGATTGTTTATCACCATCTGACTGGTTTTAATTCCTTGTTATTATCAGTAATTTTAATTATGTATTAGTTGCATTTTTTTAAATGTCTACAGGGTTGTAAAGTGCCCAGGCCCTGCACTCCAGGGTGGGTGATTCATAAGTTTAATGAGATAAATAAAGATAACAGTTGAAAGAACCATTTACATAAAGTCCTATATGGCATCGATGCACAAATCTGTGCCCCGTGTGCTCCTGGGATCGAATGAAGGAACACACAGTTGGAGCCCAGCGACTCAGATAAAAATCTGTTTATTGCAATAACAGGAAAATACAGGACTGGATACCTTCCAACGTTCTCGCTAAGCTGTGGAGTCTTGTGAGCAAAAATTCTGCTTTGTGAGCTACTGGCATTAAAGCTGTGAGCGAGTGATTTGGCTACTGCATAAATTAGTTTGCCCTGGAGCCCTCACTTCCTGAGCTAAGACAAAAACGTGTGAGCTGGAGGCTGAAAAACTGTGAGCTAGCTCACACTAACTCAGCTTAGAGGGAACACTGCTTGGCACCCAGTAACACCAAGCTGGATTCTGCCCCAGCCAGGAAGAGCAATAGGTCTTATACCCAAATGATATTATTATGATCCATACATCAAGAAATCCTTAACTGGTGCCAAACAAATAGTATCATTTGAGCTGGCACTTCTCTATTGGTGCACCCCCTATGCTGATCAGAATTACAAGCCTTCGGGGAGTGCGGGATACAAATCCAAATAAATAAAATAAATAATAATAAAAAATAAGTATTTGTGTCTGCTTAGCTGGTCCCAGAACAATGAAGAACTCCCGGGAACACTAACATCTTCTTTTAGGCATCATTTAGAACTCATCTATCTCAACATAGTACCAGGTAGTTTCCTGATAAGGTGCAATAGTTCACATAGGACTCTGCCCTTGGCAGACTTCCCGGGACCTGGTGCCTTTCTGTACAAAGAAAGATGTTGTTTGGGAACACCTAGCCTGAGTTCAGAATGGCAATTTGAAGCGAAAGCGAGTCATGGCAAAAAAGCTCCAGAACAAACTGTTCTGGGTTTTCCCGGTCACACTGCGCCAACTGATGCGGGAGCATACCGGGAGGAGGTGCACGGGAGCGTTCAGACTGCTAGCCCAGAGGTACGGCTGTAAATGGCTTTTTCCTGGTAATGCGACTATGTGCGCATGTGCGCTCAAGCGCATAAGCGCATCAGGGTGATTTGGGGAGGATCCCGTTGTGCCAGCACCACATTGGGTGGTAGATCAGAGCACATCCAGTCATATTGCTGCTGCCTCTCCAGGGCAATCAAGTGCACCTTGCACAGAAACACCCGGCGGACATTATTACCACGGGTTGCTCCTGGCTTTTTGGGTTAGTGTTCACACTTCCCGGAAGCAGAATGAAGCAGGATAAATGCACTCTCTGGGATTTGCTACCACTTTCACCAGATATCTTTTAAACACGGGAGCGAAGCAGAACAGGATGGGTTGACTACGGGTGGGGAATGCCAAACAGATGTGATTGTGTGAACGCCCCCTTTAATCCAGTTGTGAAATGTTGCTGGAACATGCCTATCTTGGGACAAACTGCCAGTCTGAACGCAGCCCTAGATTATCTATAATTATTGTTACAACACACATATTTCACTCTTGGGTTTCCTTCAGCTGGGGCGCTTGTATTCTCCAACTATGCTGTTAACCTTAGGCACATCCCTTCTATTGCTTTCTAACTATTGCTAAAAGCTCTTAAATTCTACTTCCTTTTTCTGGGAAAGAATAAAACCATAAAGCATATATATTTTTTGCTCTAAGTTTCTTCTGTCTGGGCTAAATACTAGGATCTGAATATAGTGTGGTCAGACTAAAAAACTAGGGGTGTACAAGACAGGAGGAATGTCAGGAATCACATTAATAAATCACATCCAATGATCCCTTGTCCTACAGCATTAACCCAGTGTTACCTTGTTAATGTTTGATCCTACATTCATGTGTAAAGTGCCATCAATTCACTGCTGACTTATGGTGACCCCTAATGGGGTTCTCAAGGCAAGAAACATTCAGAGGTGGTTTGCCATTGCCTGCCTCTGCATAGCAACCCTGGACTTTCTTGGTGATCTCCCATCCAAATACTAAGCAGGGCTGGCCCTGCTTAGCTTCCATGTTCTGATGAGATTGGGCTAGCCTGGGCCATCCAGGTCAGGGCATGATCCTACATGAACCTCGCCATTCCTTTAGGTCACACAGCCTTCTTTTTGCTTTGCTTAACATATAATTCATCTTAATGTTGTTCCAGAATTGGGAATTTTTGTTTCTGTATGTCATGTTAACCAATATAGAGCTGTCTGTGAGTGAAGTGCCATTAAGTTGCTTCTGACTGAGACCCTATGAGTTAATGACCTCCAAAATGTCCTATAGTTAACAGTTTTGCTCAGGTCTTGCAAATAGAGGGCCAAGGCTTCCTTGATGGAGTCCATACATTTCATGCTCTTTTCCTGCTGCCTTCAACTTCTCCTAGCATGATTGTCATTTCCAGTGACTCTTGTCTTCTCATGATGTGACCAAGGTACAATAGGGTGATTCCGCCCTAGACTATAAATCCTGGTTCAACCCTGTCCCCGAACTTACATTCTGTGCTACACTTGAGTTCACCCCTGTAATTATCTTGGGGTGTTTTTACATTCTACACTACACCTGAGTTCACCCTTCGAATTATCTCAGGGCATTTTTACATTCTACACTACACCCGATTTCACCCCTGTAATTATCTCAGGGTATTTTTACATTCTACACTACACGTGAGTTCACCCCTGTAATTATCTCGGGGAGTTTTTACATTCTACACTACACCTGAGGTCACCCTTCGAATTATCTTGGGGCATTTTTACATTCTACACTACATGCGAGTTCACCCCTGTAATTATCTCAGGGCATTTTAATATTCTACACCACATGAGAGTTCACCCCTCTAATTATCTCAGGGTATTTTTACATTCTACACTAGATGTGACTTCACCCCTGTAATTATCTCGGGGTGTTTTTACATTCTACACTACATTTGAGTTCACCCCTGTAATTATCTTGTGGTGTTTTTACATTCTACACTACACGCGAGTTCACCCCTGTAATTATCTCAGGGTATTTTTACATTCTACACTACACTTGAGTTCACCCCTCGAATTATCTTGGGGCATTTTTACATTCTACACTACACCCAATTTCACCCCTGTAATTATCTCAGGATATTTTTACATTCTACACTACATGCGAGTTCACCCCTGTAATTATCTCGGGGTGTTTTTACATTCTACAGTACACGCAAGTTCACCCCTGTAATTATCTCGGGGTGTTTTTACATTCTACACTACACCCGAGTTCACCCCTGTAGTTATCTCAGGGTATTTTTACATTCTACACTACACTCGAGTTCACCCCTGTAATTATCTTGGGGCATTTTTACATTCTACACCACACCCAATTTCACCCCTGTAATTATCTCGGGATATTTTTACATTCCACACTACACACGAGTTCACCCTTGTAATTATCTCGGGGTGTTTTTACATTCTACAGTTCACGCAAGTTCACCCCTGTAATTATCTTGTGGTGTTTTTACATTCTACACTACACGCGAGTTCACCCCTGTAATTATCTCGGGGTGTTTTTACATTCTACACTACACGCGAGTTCACCCCTGTAATTATCTCGGGGTGTTTTTACATTCTACACTACACGCAAGTTCACCCCTGTAATTATCTTGGGGTGTTTTTACATTCTACACTACACGCAAGTTCACCCCTGTAATTATCTTGGGGTATTTTTTGTTTCCACATTCCATTGAGGTCACCCCAGTTTTGCCCCACACTTGTCCTGGGATAAACGGATGCTGTTATAACCAGGGATAAATATCAATACCTTGGTTTTGTGTTGCGAGTTGAACTCTGATAAAATCAGGGATGAGATCTCAGTTTAGTCATTTTAGCTACTACGGAAAGTTCAGGTTTGATTTGATCTAGAACCCACTCATGTGTCTTTTTGGCAGTCCAAAGTAGTGGTGTGCAAGGGAAAAATATTTCTGTGTGTGTTAATTTGGGTATAAAAGAGTCGACTTTATTCAGCATTTCTGAATATTCCCAAATACCAGTATCAACACTGTATTCTGATTTGGGAAACATTAGGTTATTCCAAATATATTTGGCTCCATTATACCCTATGGGGCCACTATAGTCAATGGCAAATCTCCTAGGGCATATTCAGTGGGTTGTCCGGGGGGAACCGGTGGTCAGATTCAGTATGTCAGCTTCATGTCTATGTGTACAGCCAAGTTTTGAACCAACAGTTAGGAAAACTGAATCCACATCATTCTCTTGCTGAGCAGGAAAAATCTGTTGGGTGAACCTGTACATGTCCTCTCTCAAACTTAAGCTACTGGGAAGAAGATACATTTGGTAAGTTTACTAGGGGGAGTTAAAGTAGTTCCTCGAAAGATGATCTCTGCATAGATGCAGACACTTTGGATAACGACAGAAACGGCAGATTTTTTTTAGTAAATACATCCCCCAGCATCCCTGTCAGAGCTATGTCACCCAATAACAGACATCCCCTTTGCTACCCACCGGCTTCTCAATTATGTCAGGCCTCTAGAACAAATGAGTCAGAATACAAATTAATCAATACCTCGCATAACTCATGCTGGGTATGAGTACAGGGCGGCCTAATCCTTATGCTGTAAATTGATTTCTGAAATAATAATAGATGGAGAGAGAGGGTGAGGACTTCTCTTCATGCTCTGCAATGCACGTTGAGGTATGAGTTTCTTCCTCCCCCCCCCAATTCAAAAACAATTCACTTTCCCTGACTGCGTTGTCGTCTTGATTGGCAGGCCTGTGGGTCGTCTTCTGTACGGCAGATGTGTGGGGGATGTATATGGCTCAGATAAATACCTGGCAATATGTTTCCCTTTCTTCCTTTGGTGAAAGAGAAAGGTTCCGTGAATACTGAAGGTTATTCTGAATTCAAAAAATAGTTCTGTCGGCCCAAGGGGGGGGGATCAATGTACCCCGAACACAGACAAGAGAAACATTTTTAGGAAGTGATTTATTAGGAAGAGATGGCAGTGATGTAAATCTGTTTATACCGATGGTTTGGAAAATTACAACCTTCTGCAGCTGAAATTATTCTCAATCAATGCAGGGCAGACATCATATCGCTGGTGTAGCATAGGAGAAAATAGCTCTACTGCAAGGAATAGTGGGATGTCCACTAACAGATCTACTGCAGTTAGAACATAAGAACATAAGAGAAGCCAATGTTGAATCAGGCCAATGGCCCATCCAGTCCAACACTCTGTCACACAGTGGCCAAAATATACCAGGTGCCATCAGGAGGTCCAGCAGTGGGGCCAGGACACTAGAAGCGCTCCCACTGCTGCCCCCCCCCAGCACCAAGAATAGAGTGCATCACCTGCCCCAGACTGAGAGTTCCCATCTATACCCTGTGGCTAATAGCCACTGATGGACTTCTGCCCCATATGTTTATCTAATTCCCTCTTGAAACTGTCCATGCTTGTAGCTGCCACCACCTCCTGTGGCAGTGAATTCCATATGTTAATCACTCTTTGGGTGAAGAAGGACTTCCTTTTATCTGTTCTAACCCGACTGCTCTGCAATTTCATGGAGTGCCCACGAGTTCTTGTATTGTGAGAAAGGGAGAAAAGGACTTCTTTTTCAACCTGCTCAGTCCCATTCATAATCTTATAAACCTCGATCATGTCACCCCTCATCCGTCATTTCTCCAAGCTGAAGAGCCCCAAGCGTTTTAACCTTTCTTCATAGGGAAGGTGTTCCAACCCTTTTATCATTCTAGTTGCCCTCCTCTGCACTTTTTCCAAAAAAAACCCCACCCCAACAACTTCAAAGCATTTTAGAAGAGGAGGAGGTAGAGATTGGTCATATAACCAATGCTCCCTCTAAGCCGTGGAGTCCTGAGAGCAAAAAAATCTACTTTGTGAGCTATCAGCATTAAAGTCGTGAGCAGGTGATTTGGCTACTGCATAAATTAGTTTGCTCTGGAGCCCTCCTTCCTGAGCCAAGACAAAAATGTATGAGCCAGAGGCTAAAAAACTTTGAATTAGCTCACACGAATTCAGTTTAGAGGGAGCACTGCTTACAACCCCGCCATTCACTACCCAAAGGAGTCTCAGAGTGGTTTACAATCTCCTTTCCCTTCCCCTCCTCATAACAGACACCCTGTGAGGTAGGCAGGGCTGAGAGAGTTCTTTCAAAAACTGCTCATGAGAGAACAGCTCTGAAATAACCCGTGACTGACCCAAGGTCATGCCAGCAGCTGCAGGTTGAGGACTGGGGAACCAAACCCAGCTCTCCCAGATTGGAGTCCGCGTTCCTAACCACTACGTCAAACTGGCTCTCTTTTAACGGGGGGAGGGAGAATTGGGTTAGGGAATTGGTCATGAGGAAGGAAGTCCCCAAATCTTTCACCTGCAGGGCTGGACCTAGGCACAAATTAAGTGAACTATTGTGTAGGGTAGGGGTCCCGAATGTGAAATCCAGCCCCCCCCCCCGGTGCCAGCCAACACCATTCCCGGTGCCTGACAAGTGACTTCAGAAATTGTTCACTTCTGCTACAAAAAAAGCACTGCCTATAGTGTCCCTTGGAGTCAGTGCAGTCCTGACTGTTCCATAGCAATAGTTTGTAGTATATTGTTAAGCTATGACTTCTTCACCCAAAGAGTGATTAACATATAGGATTCACTGACACAGGAGGTGGTAGCGACTACAAGCATGGGCAGCTTCAAGAGGGGATTAGATAAACATCTGGAGCAGAGGTCCATCAGTAGCTATTAGCCACGAGGTATAGATAGGAACTCTCAGTCGGGGGCAGGTGATGCCCTGTATCCTTGGTGCTTGGGGGGGGGGGCAAGAGTGGGAGGGCTTCTAGTGTCCTGACCCCACTGGTGGACCTCCTGATGGCACCTGGTCTTTTTGGCCACTGGGTGACTGGATGGACCATTGGCCTGATCCAACATTGCCTTCTCTCATGTTCTTATGTTCTTATGACCAGGAGTGAGGGTCGCAAACACAGGACCACAGAAAGCTGTAGCACAGAACTGGGGGGCTTAGCAGTGGCATGGATACAGGCACCAACTCTCATCCTAATTTCTCTGAGACTGGTAATTGTATCTGTCTCCATTGTCATTTGAAGCATTTCCCATGTCTTTACTATTCAAGGTGTCTCTGGCCTTGGAATCCTAGTGTCATGGCTCCTGGCTCAACCGAGGCTGACTATTCCTCAGACGGGGAAGAGGCAGGGAGCAACCCAGCCTCCTCTGGAGTCAGCCCAGAAGAGGAACCTTTGCCTGCACCTGAGGGAGAAGAGGCCCCACCTATTGTACAGGAGGGGCAGCAAGGTGAAGAGTTTGAGGTGTGGTCGGAGGAAGGGCCTGGCCCAGCCCCCCAGCTGGAGACACCTGGAGGCCAGATTCCCCACCTGGCTCACCTGAATGGCCCAGGCGCAGGGCATGCCAGCCTCTGAAGGTGCAGGAGAGAAGGAGGAGTGCCAGACTTCAGCTGTTGCAGAGGCAACGTGAGGGGCTGTGAGTCTTTGTAGGTCGCCTCCCAGGGAAGGGAGGATCCGGTCATAAGCAGCCATGCTCACCTGCCTCGGTGCAGGTGCAATCGTGCGATCTCGGACCTTGTCCTAGCTGCCAGCCTCTGCTCCTCATTCCTGAGAACTCTGATTGGTCTCCCAGCATTTCACCCCCTGGAACTGTTTCTTGGCTTGGTTTGGACATTGCATCTAGTTTAGATATATTGTATTTGTGGCAACTGGCCAGAGCCAGTACACCTTGGGAATGGGGAGGAATCCACTCCTTCTTTGAGTGGGATTTTTGGGAGGGGGGGAATAATTCTTTCGAAACACTGAATGGAACAAAAATGGCTGCTCTTCTTGGGCCACTGCCTGTTTTCTGAGATGAAAATGTTCCCCAACGAATGCTCATGTGTGGATTTTCATGAGCAATTGAATTTCAAATACCAGCTTAGCCCAGTTGAGCATTTACAACAGTGTCTGCACCCTCTAGGGTCGCCAGGTCCATTATGACAACCATCAGGTGAAAGGGGGGGGGGCTTACCAGGAGAAAGAGGAAGGCCCAGGCCACATCACTGGTTTCACACAGGAAATGACATCATCACACTGTGACATCACTGTGACATTCTGACATTTGGCCAGAAACTCTATGGTAAAATGGTTTCTATCATAGAGTATTTTATTCAGCTATTTGGTTTAATTTATTTAATCTTATCCCCCCTCCCCCACAAGTGGTCTCAAATACCCAAATACTCCTAGATGTCCCCGGTGTGATGACATCACTTCCTGTGCAACACCAGTGACATGGTATTTGGGCAGAAACTCTACAATGAAATGGTTTCTATCCCAGAGTTCTAATTTTCTTTAGTTATTTGATTTAATTAATTTATTTAATCTTATCCCCCCTCCCCCACAAGTGGTCTGTAATACCCAAATACCAGAGTGTCTCCTGATGTGATGACATCACTTCCTGTGCAATGCCAGTGATGTGACCTTTTTCTTTTGACCAGTGGCTGGGAGGCAGGGCCCAGTAGTTGGAGACACCCGCCTCCATCGGGGATCCGGTAATGATAATGCCTTCTGTAGACACGGGACCATTTGTTTGAACTTTTAACACCAAGGCTCAAGAAGCAAATATTTCAACCAAGGGCAGGGACTCAGCTCCCTTATTGCAAAATTCTCTTTGTCTAATGGGTTTTATTAATGACTAAAGAAATCCTCAATGTGGAGCATGATCTATTTATCTGTAATCGGTTATTGTTGTCTGGGTAGTGGCTAATGGGCCCGGCAAGGACTGCCATTTCTTTCCATTAAGAAAAGGGGGGGGGGACAGTGAGAGCTACTGTTGGACGGCGACTTAATTTGACAGCATTTATTTTAGCGGATTGGCCTTCTGCTCCCCAGGATTAGCTTGGGACTCGGAAGGCAGAGTGAGATGTTGAAAAATTTCTGGGCCAGTTGCACTGAAATTAGAGAGGTGTGCAATAGGTCTTCTGGTTGTAATTTTAAGGAGGCAAAATCACCTTTGGGAACGGAAAGAGAGCATCTGGTTGCGGGGAGGACTGTCCCTTGTGCAGGAATGGGAAAGCGCACGTCTGTGTTTTGCTAATCGTTTTATAAAATGAGCTGAGCGCACTTTTCACAAAGCAGGATAATCCCCGTGACCCTGACAATGCGCTGTGGTCTGTTTTGCACTATTTGGGTACTTGAGTTGTCTTTCAAATGTTGGCCTAGCTCTTCTGAGAAAGCAGAAGATACCACAAAGTTAGGGTGATGCATAAATCAGCCCTCTGTGATTAGACCGTAAGTTGATTGCAAAAGGAGACAGATACTCTCAAATGCTTAAGAACAGTTCAGTTCCCCAACGCATGAAATTGTGTTTAATTGCATTACCAAATATTCTTTCCATGTGTGTTCTCATGTCATTTTCCACATGTCTGTTCCCACTCTTCATTCTGGATAATGACATGCAAATGGGGCATTTTGACCCTTCTCAGATGTTCCACAGAATCATAGAGTTGGAAGGGACCTCCAGGGTCATCTAGTCCAACCCCCAGCACAATGCAGGAAATTGAAAAATACCTCTCCCTCACACTCCCAGTCACCCCTGCTCCATGCCCAGAAGATAACCAAAAAAAAAAAAAAAAAAGGATCTTCGGCCAAACTAGCCTGGAGAAAAATTGCTTCCTGACCCCAAAGTGGTGATTAGCATTTCCCTGGGTGTGTAAGGGCCACAAGAACTAAGCACTGAAGCAACCCTTCCTGCCCTCCCTCCTCATGAAACTGCATATCTTGTCTCTTTCTGATTTCACCTTGAACATCTGAAGCTGCCTTATACTGAATAGATATATATAGATATAGATATATATCTCACATATATATATATATAGATGATAGATAGATAGAAAGATGATGATGATAGCAGAAGGAGGATGAGATTGGATTTATACCCCACCCTTCACTTGGAGTCTCAGAGCGGCTTACAAACACCTTTCCCTTCCCCTCCTCACAACAGACACCTTGTGAGGTAGGTGGGGCTGAGAGAGCTCTGATAGAAACTGCTCTTTTTTCAAGAACAGTTGTGCCAGAACTTGTGACTGACTCAAAGTCACATCAGCAGGTGCAAGTGAAGGAGTGGGGAATCAAAGCAGGTTCTCCCAGATTAGAGACCACGCACTTAACCACTACACCAAACTGTAGGTAGGTAGGTAGGTGGGTGGGTGGGTGGGTGGATGGATGGATGGATGGATAGATGATAGATAGATAGATAGATAGATAGATAGATAGATAGATAGATAGATAGATAGAGAGAGAGAGATAGATATAGATATAGATATAGATATAGATATAGATATAGATATAGATATAGATATAGATATAGATAGATAGACAGACAGACAGACAGACAGATAGATACTTATATTCACCTTGAACAACTAAAGCTGCCTTATACTAAGCCAGAACCTTGGTCCATCACAGATGCGGTTCAAAACCACATTCAACTACGCCGGGGCCAACACTGTACTGACTGCAGAGTCACCCCCGAATGGCCATAAAACAGCCATAAACCTATGCAGACGGCCACAATAAAACCAGAGATCAACCCAAGTGAAAGCGGCTTGCAGTCTGGACACAGCCATAAAATGGGACACTCAATCAGAGTGGAAGTGGCACGCAACGTAGACAGGAATTTCTGTTCCAGTGTGGGTTTGGTAAGACAGCGGAGCAAATGCTAGATGCAGGTCGGGCCACAGTCAGCATCGTCGACTTGGACTGGCAGCTGCTCTCCAGAATCTCAGGCCGAGGTCTTTCACATCACCTGCTGCCTGGTTCTTTAGCTGGAAGTGCAGGGGATTGAACCTGGAACCTTCTGCATGTCGAGCAGACGCTCTGCTGTTGAGCCACAGTCCCCTTGTTCTCTCTGCCGGGCTGATTCACGTTTGTTCGGGAGAATATGTAGATCTGAGCGGCCAATATTTCATACATGTATGTCCTTACAGTGCTTACCGCCAATGATTACTCTCCCCTCCCTTGGCCCTCCATTTCCCCATCCAGGGCAGGGAATTATCTATGCCAGCCCTAATTTCTCACAACGAAGGAACGGGGAAGGGCCTACACATACTGACCCCCCCTAGGCATTTTCCCTCATCTCTCTGGCAAAGATCACAGAGGGCTAGGGGAGGGAGCCTAAAGTGGCGCCCAGCTGTGACATCACATTCTCCCCAAACTCCGCCTTCCCCAGGAACCGCTCCTAAATCTTGTGGAACTGGCCAAGGCCATGCTGTGGACTCTTCTCCTCCCCATCTTTCTGCCCCAAAGCACTTGACCAAAACCAAAAAAGTATGCTGGGACCATAGCCGATGTTCCCTCTAAGCTGTGCAGTCTGGTGAGCAAAAATTCTACTCTGTGAGCAACCGGCATGTAAGTTGTGAGTGAGCTATTTGGCTACTGCATGAATTAGTTTGCTCCGCAGCCGTCCTTCCCGAGCTAAGGCAAAAATCTGTGAGCTGGAGGCTAAAAAACTGTGAGATAGCTCACACTAACTCAGCTTAGAGGGAACAGTGCCCATAGCTATTGTGGGGCCCTCGGGGCGATGCCCTCTCCCAATGCTGCCCTGCCCCCCCATTCATTCCTGACCCTTTGAATGTTGGCAGGAGGAGCTAGTCTGCCCAGCCAGGGGCTCCAGAGCAGGTGGCCTTCCTTCATGTCCTGGTTGGGAGGCTCTGGCTTGGTGAGTCACTTTGGTGCAGTGGTTAAGTGCGCAGACTCTAATCTGGGAGAACTGGGTTCGATTCCCCACTCCTCCACTTTCACCTGCTGGATGACCTTGGGCAAGCCATAGTTCTGGCAGAGCTGTTCTCTCAAGGGCAGTTCTCTCATAGCTCTCTCAACCCCACCTACCTCACAGGGTGTTTGTTGTGGGGAGGGGGAGGGAAAGGAGTCATGATCATTGTCTTCTTCTTCTTCTTTGAAAGCTTTGGGGGATTGTGTGTAGAACCTGAGTGCCAAGCACTTTGGGAAATCCACATTCACACTGTCAGTCCTTCTGCCAGAGCTGTTCTTGAAAGGGCAGTCCTCGAAAGAGCTCTCTCAGCTCTGCCTACCTCACAGCATGTCTGTTGTGGGGAGGGGAAGGGAAAGGAGTTTGTAAGCTGCTCTGAGACTCCTTCGGGTACCGAAAGGTGGGGTATAAATGCAATCTCTTCTTCTCTTCTTCTTCTTCATTTGGTGCATATGCATATTCAGGGGTCTTTTCGTAGAAGAACAGCTGCAGGAGCTCATTAGCATATGGTATGCTAATGAGCTATTAGGCTATTAGCATATGCCACGCCCCCTGACATCATCGGAAGTGATGTAAGAAGGGGAAGCAAGGGGGGGGCGGCATCTTCAAAAGCCTCCCCTTCCCTTCCCCAGCTGGCCTGGGTGGGGGAGCTAAGAGAGAAGGAGTTTAAAGTTTAAACTCCTTCTCATGAGAGTTGGGCCACAGGAGGAGGAAAGAGGGAAGGAAAGAGAGAGAGCAGAGAAAAGGAAAGAGTGAAAGAAAGAGGGAAAGAAAGAGAAGGAAAGGGGAGGGAAAGAAAGAGAGGGAAGAAGGAGGGAAACAGGGAAAGGAGGAAAAAAGAGAAGAGAAGAAGTTGGGAAAGAAAGAAAGAGAGAAGAGAAGAATGAGGGAAAGAGGGGAAAGAAAGAAGGAAAGGAGGGAATGAAAGAAATTTGGCGGCAATTCAGCCCCATTATATCCTATGGGCCATTGAACTCAATGGTGAAAACATAGCGCATATTCTGGGGGCTGGAGGGGAGGGGTTTGAGGGAGAGGCTCCAAACTCACAGGATAGCTGTTGGAGCCTCTTCCCAAGATACCCACCAAGTTTCAAGAACATTGGACGAGGGGGCCCAATTCTATGGGCCCCCAAACAGGTTGCCCCCATTCCCTCCATTGTTCTCTATGGTGGGAAAAAAAGTTATATTTTTCCCAACATAGAGAACAATGGAGGGAATAGGGGCAACCTGTTTAGGGGCCCATAGAATTGGACCCCCTGATCCAATGTTCTTGAAACTTGGTGGGTATCTTGGGGAGAGGCTCCACCAGCTATCCTGTGAGTTTGGAGCCTCTCCCTCAAACCCCCTCCCCTCCAGCCCCCAGAATATACCCTATGTTTTCACCATTGAGTTCAATGGCCCATAGGATATAATGGAGCTGAAATTGACATTCGGCTGCCTGAAAGACTCTCCGGGACGCTGGCTGGGGGCAGGGCTTGGCTCCTGAGCTCCAGGAGCTGCGCTCCAGTGCGCTCCCCCCCAAAAAGACCCCTGTGCATATTTTTTCCTGCGTGTGTTTCCACCCCCCCTCGCGTTTGCCTTTTAAAGTAGCAATTAGGAAAACATGGTTCCTTTTTCATAGGTACTTTAAAGGGATCGACACCAAACAAAACAAAAATAACTGCCCATTATATCCAGTGTGACACATAAGCATATCACCTGCAACGATGTGCATCTCAGTGCAAAAGAAAGGATGTGAGAACTTGCTGCATGCATGCTTTATTTTCTCGTGAATACTATCCATTAAACTCGAAACTGGTTTTGAAATGTTACCTTTCTAATTACAAATTTACAATATTACACTTCAGTGCAGAATAGAGAGATTCAACTACACCCAAAGTCTCTTCTTGCTGGCAACTGTGAGGAGTGGAAATGCTGCAGAGCCCAGATGTGAGATGGGACTCCGTGCATAAGAACATCAGAAGAGCCCTGCTGGATCAGACCAGTGGTCCATCTAGTCCCACATCCTGTCACACACAGTGGCCAACCAGTTCCTCTGAAGGGTCAACAACAGGGCAGAGGGACCGAGGCCTTCCTGAGAATACAAGAAGAACCCTTCTGGATCAGACCAATAATCCATCTAGTCTAGCATCCTGATTCACACAGTAACCAGCCAGTTCCTCTGGAGGGCCAACAAACAGGGTATTGAGGCTGAGGCCTTCCTAAGAACACAAGATGAGCCCTGCTGGATCAGACCAGTGGTCCATCTAGTCCAGCATCCTGTCTCACACAGTGGTCAACCAGTTCCTCTGGAGGGCCAACAACAGGGCAGAGGGGCCGAGGCCTTCCTAGGAAATGGATTACAATTGTCCACTGAGACTGTGGCTAATGATAGGAACTGCCTGGCAAGGTCTCGAGGCAGCAAGAGGAAGGCTGTGGGCTTAACAAACATGGGAAACTATAAGTGTTTATACACAAATGCTAGAAGTCTCCGAGGTAAAATCGGGGAGTTGGAATGCTTGGTGTTGGGGGGGAAATAGACATTGTGGGTATTTCAGAAACTTGGTGGGATGAGGAAAATCAGTGGGATACGGTGATTCCTGGTTATAAATTATATCGGAGGGATAGGGGGGAAAGGGTTGGAGGTGGGGTGGCTCTGTATGTCAGAGAGGGTGTACCGTCCAGTAAGATTGAGAGGGTAAGAGAATTGGATTCGCTTCTGGAAATGCTATGGGTTGAAATAGTGGGTCCAAAAGGAGGCTTAACAGTGGGAGTTTGTTATCGCCCACCAGATCAAAAGATAGAGGAGGATTATAAAATGATGAATGAATTAAAGATAGCGGCTAGACGAAATAACTGTGTTGTAATAGGCGACTTTAACTACCCACACATTGATTGGGTCAATATGAGTTCTAGTCGGGAAAAAGAGATTGCGTTCTTAGACACTCTCAATGACTGTGCTGTGGAACAGATGGTCACAGATCCTACCAGGGGAGAGGCGATCCTGGATTTGGTCCTAAGTAACACCCAAGACCTGGTGAGAGATGTAAAAGTGATTGCACCACTTGGGAACAGTGACCATAATGTCATTGAGTTTAACATTTGTACAGATAGGGAGTTGCCCAAAAAGACTGACGCAACCACTTTTAGCTTTAAAAGGGGTAACTTCTCTGGTATGAGGGGACATGTGAGGAAGAAATTGAAAGGAAGAGTGGAGAAGGTCAAAACCATTGGGGAAGCTTGGAGACTATTTAAAAAGACAATCCTAGAAGCTCAGAAAAAATATATACCACAGGTTAGGAAAGGTACAAATAGGTATAGAAAAAAGCCTGCATGGTTAACAAATAAAGTAATGGAAGCTGTAAAAGGTAAGAAGGATTCCTTTAAGCGGTGGAAAGCTAGTCTTAGTGAGGTTGATAAAAGGGAACACAGACTATGGCAAATAAAATGCAAGTCTGTGATCAGGCAAGCAAAAAGGGAATATGAGGAGCATATCGCAAAAAACATAAAGACCAACAATAAAACTTTCTTCAAATACATTAGAAGTAGGAAGCCAGCCAGGGAGGCAGTGGGGCCCTTGGATGACCAAGGGGTAAAAGGAGTAGTGAAGGATGATAGGGAAATGGCTGAGAAGCTGAATGCATTTTTTGCCTCTGTCTTCACTGTGGAAGAGGAGAAGTGTTTGCCCACTCCAGAAGCACCGATTTCGGGAGGGGGTTTGAAAGACCTGAATCAGATTGCGGTGACAAGAGAGGAAGTCCTCCGACTGATGGACAATTTAAAAACTAATAAATCACCAGGCCCGGATGGCATTCATCCGAGAGTTCTGAAAGAACTCAAATGTGAACTTGTGGATCTCCTGACAAAAATATGTAATCTTTCTTTAAAATCTGCCTCCATTCCTGAGGACTGGAAGGTAGCTAATGTCACTCCAATCTTTAAAAAGGGCTCCAGGGGAGATCCAGGAAATTACAGGCCAGTCAGTCTGACATCGATACCGGGTAAATTGGTGGAAACTGTTATTAAGGAAAGAATTAGTAGGCACATTGATGAACAAAAACTATTGAGGCAGACTCAGCATGGGTTCTGTAAAGGAAAATCTTGTCTCACTAACCTGTTAGTGTTTTTTGAGGGAGTGAACAAACATGTGGACAAGGGGGACCCAATAGATATTATTTACCTTGACTTCCGGAAAGCTTTTGATACAGTTCCTCATCAAAGGCTCCTAAGTAAGCTCAATAGTCATGGGATAAAAGGACAAGTCCTCTTGTGGATCAAAAACTGGCTTATAAATAGGAAACAGAGAGTGAGTATAAATGGGAAACTTTCTCAGTGGAGGGTGGTAAGCAGTGGGGTACCACAGGGATCAGTACTCGGTCCGATGCTTTTTAACTTGTTTATTAACGATTTGGAATTGGGAGTAAGCAGTGATGTGGCTAAATTTGCAGATGACACGAAGTTGTTCAGGGTGGTGAAAACCAGGGAGGATTGTGAGGCACTCCAAAGGGATCTGTTGAGGATGGGTGAGTGGGCGTCAACGTGGCAAATGGGGTTCAATGTGGCCAAGTGCAAAGTGATGCACATTGGAGCCAAAAATCCTAAATATAAATACACATTGATGGGGTCTGATCTGACAGAGACTGACCAAGAGAGAGATCTTGGAGTCGTAGTGGATAACTCGCTGAAAATGTCTACACAATGTGTAGCTGCAATAAAGAAGGCCAACGCTATGCTGGGGATTATTAGGAAGGGAATTGATAACAAATCAGCCAGTATCATCATGCCCCTGTATAAATCATTGGTGCGACCTCATTTGGAATACTGTGTACAGTTCTGGTCACCACATCTCAAAAAGGATATTATAGCATTGGAAAAAGTGCAGAGAAGGGCTACTAGAATGATAAAAGGGTTGGAACACCTTCCCTATGAAGAAAGGTTAAAATGCTTGGGGCTCTTTAGCTTGGAGAAACGACGGCTGAGGGGTGACATGATCGAGGTTTATAAGATTATGAATGGGATTGAGCAGGTTGAGAAAGAAGTACTTTTCTCCCTTTCTCACAATACAAGAACTCGTGGGCACTCTATGAAATTGCTGAGCAGTCGGGTTAAAACAGATAAAAGGAAATACTTCTTCACCCAAAGAGTGATTAACATATGGAATTCACTGCCACAGGAGGTCGTGGCAGCTGCAAGCATGGACAGTTTCAAGAGGAAATTAGATAAACATATGGAGCAGAAGTCCACCAGTGGCTATTAGCCACAGGGTATGGATGGGAACTCTCAGTCTGGGGCAGGTGATGCACTCTATTCTTGGTGCTGGAGGGGGCAGCAGTGGGAGGGCTTCTGGTGCCCTGGCCCCACTGCTGGACCTCCGGATGGCACCTGGTATATTTTGGCCGCTGTGTGACAGAGTGTTGGACTAGATGGGCCATTGGCCTGATTCAACATTGGCTTCTCTTATGTTCTTATGTTCTTATGTTAACATATGAAGAGCCCTGCTGGATCAGACCAGTGGTCCATCTATTCCAGCATCCCATCTCACACAGTCGCCAATCAGTTCCTCTGGAGGGTCAACAACAGGACCTAGGGGCCAAGGACTTCCTGTGAACATAAGAACAACCCAGCTGGATCAAGCCAGTGGTCCATCTAGTCTAGCATCCTGACTCACACAGTAGCCAGCCAGTTCCTCTGGAGGGCCAGCAACAGGGTATTGAGGCTGAGGCCTTCCTAAGAACATCAGAAGAGCCCTGTTGGATCAAACTAGTGGTCCATCTAGTCCAGCATCCTGTCTCACACAGTGACCAACTAGTTCCTCTGGAGGGCCAATAACAGGGCAGAGAGACTGAGACCTTCCTGGACCTGGGATTCAGTGAATTCATGCTTCTGAATATGGAAAGTCCCCTCAGCCACCAATGCTAGTAGCTACAGTTGCCAGCCTCCAGGTGGATCCTGGAGAGCTCCCAGAATTATAACTGATTTCAAGACAATAGAGAACAGTTGACCTGGAGAAAAAGACTGCCTCGGCGTGGGGACTCTGGCATGATAGCCCACTGGGGGTCTCCCTTCCCCAAATCCTCCCCCACCCCAGGTTCCACTCCCAAATCTCCATGAAGGACCATCCTGTGACTCCACTATGCAAAAATCAGACAAGTATCTTTACTGAGAATAAATTAGACTGAATTTAGGAAGCAGGCTCCCCCCCCCCAAAAGTAGAATCTCTGTTGTTGAGGGCACCTGTTTTTTATCTCCTTCAGAACTGGAGGGCCTGCTCAGTTCTAATACTTCCTTGTTCACCTCACTGTGGTATGAACAGCCAGAAACCAGGATGATACCAACACCTCTAGACCAGCATCATGCAAAAATGGACTCTGAAACCCAGAGAATATAGAGCATCCCTGCCCCAGACAGAGTCTTCCTTCTATACCTTGTGGCTTAGAACGACTGTTTGACCTCTGCTCCATATGTCTATCCAACCGCCTCTTGAAGCTGTTTACACTTGTAGCCACCACCGCTTGCTGCGGCAATGAATTCCATGTGTGAATTACTAAGAGCATAAGAGAAGCCAATGTTGGATCAGGTCAATGGTCCATCCTGTCCAACACTCTGTGTCACACAGTGGCCAAAAATACCAGGTGCCATCAAGACGTCCACCAGTGGTGCCAGGACACTAGAAGCCCTCTCACAGTTGTTCCCCCAAGTTCCAAGAAGACAGAGCATCACTTGCCCCAGATCGAGAGTTCCTATCTATAATAGCCACTGATGGACTTCTGCTCCATAAATTTATCCAATTTCCTCTTGAAGCCATCCAAGCTTGTAGCCATCACCACCTCCTGTGGCAGTGAATTCCATGTGTTAATCACTCTTTGGGTGAAGAAGGACTTCCTTTTATCAGTTCTAACCCGACCGCCCGGCAATTTCATTGAGTGCCCACGAGTTCTTGTATTGTGAGAAAGGGAGAAAAGTACCTCTTTCTCTATCTGCTCTATCCCAGGCATAATCTTGTAAACCTCAATTATGTTGCCCCTCAGTCGCCATTTCTCCAAGCTAAAGAGCCCCAAACCCCTCAACCTTTCTTCGTAGGGAAACTGTTCCAGCCCTTTTAATCATTCTAGTCGCCCTTCTCTGCACTTCCCCCAGTGCTATAATATCCTTTCTGAGGTGTGGCGACCAGAACTGTACACAGTACTCCAAAGGAGGCCGCACCGTCGATTTATACAGGGGCCTTTACGATACTCTTTAAGAGAAGAAGGACTTCCTTTGATCGTTCCTACGCCCGCTGCTACTGAACTAGACGTGTTTCTGCAAGACCTCCAGATCCTGCTTGAAAGTTGGCAACTGTAGTGCAGCAGGATCCTGTTTAGATGTTTCACTTCTTCTTCTTCTTTTTTTAAAAAAACACAACACCTTTTTTTTTGGCATTTCTCTGATAAAAACAATCTATTCCGGATATTCAAGTGGGTGGCCGGTGACTGTTCTCTAGACAACTTGTGCGGAGGTGGCAGAAGTCTGCGGGTGGTACAAAGTGCAGCGCTTCTTCTTCTTTTTTCCCCCCCTTTCGGCAGAAAGCGCCCGTCTCCTGCGGTTCGAGCCCCCACAACGCGATCCTCGTGTTTGCAGAGGTGGCTTTCTCCCAGTTTTCTGTTACTGTGGCTCTAATTGGGGATTATGCAATCACAACACGAAAGCGCGCGGATGGTATGCGGTGCCAAATTAAAGACTTCCCACACAGGGTTCATTAAGAACCAAAGTTTGCTAATTAATTAATTAGGCCTGCGCGATTCCCGGGGATTACAATAAAATTAGCATTTGAATCTGGGTGTTATTCTCCCCACCCCCACCCCCATCAAGCTCGCTTCTGAAGACACTTCTTTCCGGCATTGTGACAACTCGCCGATGGTTGCGCGATCACTCAGGAGAAGTGTTAAAAAAGCCATTTTTCTTGTCCATAAACAGTTAAGGGAAGGGGGGGAAAGGAAGTATAATGCTTGCGAACATTCTGGTCCGTGGTCGGCTGCAGCAAATAGGAACACTGGCTCCTTTGAAGGCAATTAGGGAGAGCAATATTTTAAATGTTCTATTTTTGCTGCAGAATAAGCTTTCCCCCCCATGAACAGAAGTGAAACAATTCCTCCTCCTCCTCCTCCTCCTCCTCCTCCTCCTCCTCCTCCAGTAGAACTGAGACTAAAAAGTTGATCATAGGCTAATAACAATGCAGTACTCTCAGCCCGCTTTAGGTAGAAATGACTCAAGGGGCCATTGTCCTTATCCAACACGGCTTCTCTTTTGTTCTTAAGAACAGATGTTTGTGAGTAGCTATTAGCCACAAGGTATAGATGGAACACTCTGTCTGGGGCAGTGATGCTCTGTATTCTCGGTCCTTGGGGTGAAAGAGTGGGAGGGCTTCTAGAGTTCTGGCCCTGCTGGTGGACCTCCTGATAGCCCCTGGTTTTTGGCCTCTGTGTGACACAGAGTGTAGGACTGGATGTTGGCCTGATCCAACATGGCTTCTCTTACATTATGTCGGGGGTCATGATGCTCTGTATTCTTGGTGCTTGGGGAACAAGAGTGGGAGGGATTCTGAAGTTCTGGCCCCGCCGGTGGACCTCCTGATGGCACCTGGGTTTTGGCCACTGTGTGGCACAGAGCATTGGACTGGATGGGCCATTGGACTGATCCAACATGGCTTCTCTTATGTTCTTATGAGCTAGATCAGGGCCCACAACCTATTGAGCCTGTGGGCACCTTTGGAATTCTGATTCAGTGTGGTGGGAGCTTACAGTAGCCCCTGTCAGAAGAGCTCTGTAAGCTCTTGGAGGATTGGCTACTTTAGGGGTGTGTCACCTAATATGCAAAGGAGTTCCTGCTACAAAAAGAGCCCTGTATTATAGACAGATAGACTGCTTAGGACTGCTACAGTTTTACATGGTGTTTTCCTTGCGTGCAGTTCAGGATCAGTATGCTATGTGAGCAAGCCCCTTTGGTACATAAAAGAAAGGTCTCCTCCATGTACAATATTGGTGTCCTTCTCTTAGGAAAGAAAATGAATCGGCAGCTGCATGTCTATACATGGAGCCCAGGATGGTGTCAACATACCCTCAGGTGGGGCCAGGCCATAGCCAGGATTTTGTGGCTTATGGGGCATTTCCCCCTCCTCTGGTGGGGCTGAAATTCTCAGTGCAGAAAGAAAAGCCATTTAGCCAATAGAGACCTGTTACCAGGAGAGATCTCTAAACTGCAAGCTGTCGACCGCTTCAGATGACAGTTCTCAGCTGCTGCAAGTTAATCATTGCTGCCAGCCTAAGCAACAATTCTGATCACAAATCGGTAGGGTGGTGGTGATGACTTCTACAGTCAAGAAAGCCAACACTTCAGCAGAAAAAAACTCTCTTCAAGGAGACCAGTTTCTTGATACAGAGTTAGAAGGTATCCTAGAGGTCACCTACTCCAACCCCCTTGGCCAATGCGGGATTTAGTCAACTACATCACCCCAGTCTGTTTAAAGAAGCACACACTTTTAGACATGTTTTTAAAATGATAGGAAAAAGGCACTTACGGGAGAAATTCTTGAGGGGCTGTGCCTTTCAGAAAGGGGGCAGAGCCCCACCCCCAAACCTCACCACAGCTACGGGCCTGGCTGAGGCACCTGCCAGATCTCAGGGCTTCTGACAGGGCCCTCTGTGGCTGACCCACTGATGTGCTATTTCCCTGCCAGCTCCCTTGTGAGTGCTCTGCCACCCAAGCGGCCAACTGCACGTGGTGCCCAGTGCCAATCAGGAAAAGGAGGTGTGGCCAGTGTGAGCTAAGGTGCCAGCCTCCAGATGGGACCTGGGGATCCTCTGGAATTACAGCTCATCTCCACTCTTCAAAGATCAGTTCTCCTGGAGACAACGGATGCTCATGAGGGTGGAGTCTATGGCACTGCACCCCACTGAATTCCCTGTTCTCCCCAGGATCCACCCCCAAATTGTCAGGGATTCCCCAGCCTGGATCTGGTAGCCCTACCCCCCCAGCCCCACTGGTGGCCAGGGGGCGCCTGGTGTGCCTAGTGTGAAGACAGCAGCAGGAGGACTGGCGAGCACGGTACGGAGGGATGTGCAGGTAGTGAGGCACATGAGTGAGTGGCAGGGTTGTTGTTCTCCAGGTGGGGCCTGGAGATCTCCCGGAATTTACAAGGAGGAAATGGCTCCTTCGAAGGGTGGATTCCAGAGCAAAATACCCTCCTGAGTTCCCTCCTGGCCCTAGACTCCGCCCTCACCAGGCTCCACCCCTCGAATCTCTGGTTATTTCTTCAGACACAGTTGGCAACCGTAGTGAGCTAGTTTGGTCTAGTGGTTAGGAACCTGGTCTCTAATCTTTTTCTGTTTTAAATAATTTTATTATTTTCAGAAAGAAAAGAGCGAATACTCTACTCTGGGAGAGCCGGGTTTGATTCCCCGCTCCTCCACGTGCAGCTGCTGGTGTGACCTTGGGTCAATCACAAGTTATTTTCAGAGCTTACATGGTCAAGATTGTATAAATGGTTGGGAAATTACAATAATTAAACTATATGGTCATACTAGGAAGAAGGCCTGTTGCGGAACTGAAGACAACGGGCACTAGCTTGGTCGTCCAGGCGTGGACCACCGTCTCCACCCCCCCCCCCGGTGTGGTCGAGGCCCTGGCCAGCCAAGACTCCTGGCCTCGTCCTCCCCACCACCACCCCTGCCCGATCAAGCTTCCCAGGCTCACCCCCACACACACAATGGGCGCCAGCCTGGCCGACCATCTGTGGACCACCATCTCCTTCCCAGCACCCCACCCCCGGCCTGCTGAAGCTGGCCAGCCTCAACCCTGCCCCCTGTGCGGTTGAAGACTCGGCAGGCCAAGCTGCCTGGCCTCCTCCCTCCTCCCATCATCTCCTTTCTGCCCCCCTGCCCTCGCCATCTCCTCCCCTCGGCCCCCCAAAGCTGGCTGCCCCCCCCCCGCATGGTCGAGGCCCTGGCAGGCCAAAGCGCCTGGCCTCGTCCCTCCCCTCACCACCCCCACCCAATCAAGACCCTGGCAGACAAAGGTGGCTGTGCTCATCCCTCTCCCCGCAATGGGCACCAGCTGAGCTGGCTGGCTGCAGGGCCCATCTCCTTCCTTGCCCATCTCCTTGCCCATCTCCCCGCCTCTGCGAAGCTGCCCAGCCTCGTTCCTCCTCCCCATGTGTTTGAGGCCCCGGTGGGCCAAACTGCCTGGGCTCGTCCGCCCTCATCACAGGTGTTCTGATGGGCCAAGGCCTGTGACCTTGTCCCCTTGCTTACCGGAGGGGCAGTGGGACAGGCTGGGCCTGGCTCCCCGCCCAGCCTCGGGGCCAGTGGCATGGCGTTGTCTCCCCTCATCCCCAGACCACACTGGGGAGGCATGAGGGAATGGGCCACTGCTGCCTCCGTGCTCAGCCACCTCTGGGGTCTTTTCAGGCAGCTGGGCGGAGCCAGCACATGTTGGCCTGGCCCTCCTCTTGGCTGGCAGTGGCTCCTGGTGGCCACGGTTTGGCAGCGCCGCCACCATGGCCCCATCTGGGGCCTGCAAGCCAAGCAAGGGCCCCTGGCCACTGGAGCGTCCAGCCCATCTGGAGGGCCGAAGGGAAGAGAGGCCAAAATGCTGGTTGCAGCCTCTGTGGGCGGGACCACTCTGACGGAGGCAGCAATGCAGCCAATGGAAACAGACACTCTGTGAGTGGCACACCAGTGCACTAACCAAATCCGGAGCATGTGGAATGTTCTAGAGAAGTGCCACCACCGTTTGGCTTTTATAATATAGGGAGGTAACCAAGTTAGAAGATAATACAAACTATACTTTTAATTATAATGCAAACTATTTTTATAAAAATGTAAGGTGGAAAATATGAATTTTCAAAGTAGACAATGTACGAGGTAACAAAATAGTTAAAATAACGATGTAAATGGTACCCCAATTTTTTATGTATTGGTGTTCGTTTGTTGTTTGTTTTACAAGTAAAATCTTTTTTTAAAAAAATCAAGTTATTTTTTCAGAGCTGTTCTCTCAAAAGCAGTCCTCGAGAGTGCTCCCTCAGCCCCACCTACCTCACACAGGGTGTCTGTTGTGGGGAGGGGAAGGGAAAGGAGATTGTAAGCCGCTCTGAGACTCCTTCGAGTAGTGAAGGGCGAGGTATAAATCCCATCTCTTCTTCTTCTTCATCGTCATGGCAAGAGCGGTGATATAAAATGGGCCGGGGCTGTATTTCTCATTCATATTGAAACACACACAAACCCTCTATTCTTCTGAAAACAGATGTCTGCAAGACAAAAATGCCGGAGGTGGATTTAGAGATCAAGTATAACGCGGAGACAGATGTGTGTATTACCCTTTCCAAGTGATGTTTTCCTGTACATATGCAGGTACTTGTAGCTATGTCTTTTTTTTAAAAAAAACACAAAACAATATGGAAAGTGGCCCTTGGCTTCTGCGACAGAACACTTAACCAGCAAGATTCTCAAAGATCTGCCTGCCAAATTCCCTGATCATAATGGCTAGATAGAGTCGCTTACTTCAATGCCAGCAGCTATTCAAAACCCACTGAATACAGTCCGAGGACTTGCCAAACCATTCCCCAGAGGTGCCAACGATACTGTGTATCCTTGAGACCTCAAGGACAGAAGAACAGGAAGAAGAAGAAGAAGAAGAAGAAGAAGAAGAAGAAGAAGAAGAAGAAGAAGAAGAAGAAGAAGAAGAAGAAGAAGAAGAAGAAGAAGAAGAAGAAGAGGAGGAGGAGGAGGAGGAGGAGGAGGAGGAGGAGGAGCAGGAGGAGCAGGAGGAGGAGGAGGAGGAGGAGGAGGAGGAGATTGGATTTACACCCCACCCTTCACTACCCAAAGGTGTGTCAGAGCGGCTTACAAACTCCTTTCCCTTCCGCTCCCCACAACAGACACCCTGTGAGGTAGGTGCGGCTGAGAGAGTTCTGACAGAAAATGCTCTTTTTCAAGAACAGCTGTGCCAGAACTATGGCTTGCCCAAGGTTACCAGCAGCTGCAAGTGGTGGAGTGGGGAATCAAACCCGGTTCTCCCAGATTAGAGACTGCGCACTTGACCACTACACTAAAGCACTACATCAATCAGGTGGTCAGCAGTGTTTCCTCTAAGCTGAGTTAGTGTGAGCTGGGTCACAGTTTTTTAGCCTCCGGCTCACATGTTTTTGTCTTAGCTCAGGCAGGATGGCTCCAGAGCAAACTAATTTGTGCAGTAGCCAAACCATTCATTCCCAACTTTAGAAGAAGAAGAAGAGAAGAGATTGGATTCATATCCTGCTCTTCACTACCTGAAAGAGTCTCAGAGCGGCTTACAAACTCCTCTCCCTCCCCCTCCCCACAACAGACACCCTGTGAGGTAGGCGGGGCTCAGAGAGCTTGGACAGAAATGGCTCTTTTTCAAGAACAGCTGTGCCAGAACTATGGCTTGCCCAAGGTCACCCAGCAGCTGCAAGTGGAGGAGTGGGGAATCAAACCCGGTTCTCCCAGATTAGAGTCCGCGCACTTAACCACTACACCAAACAACTACCCCAATCAGGTGGTCAGCAGTGTTCCCTCTAAGCTGAGTTAGTGTGAGCTGGGTCACAGTTTCTTAGCCTCCGGCTCACACATTTCTGTCTTTGCTCAGGCAGGATGGCTCCAGAGCAGACTAATTTGCACAGCAGCCAAACCGCTCGCTCCCAACTTTAATGCCAGCGGCTCACAAAGTAGAATTTTTGCTCAGAAGACTCCACGGCTTAGAGGGAGAACTGGTGGTCAGCTGGGTTGGCCTGAAGCAGTAGAAGAAATTTAGAGTCCAGGGGGAACCTTTAAGACCCATAAAGGCTTATTTGAGGCATGAGCTTACGTGTGCTCGTCAAACACATTGGAAAGGAAGCTTGATTCCTATCCAGTGTTATCAGATAAATATCAGTTGAGACACATTGACGGAACACTCATGGTATGATGACATGGATGCGACTGCATGGACAGAGGTTAGTGCAAACCAAGAAGGACAGGTTAAGTGGCAGGTGTTTCCATGACCACAGCGGCCATAACCCTGCAGAAGAATTCCAGCTGCATTGTGGGTACAGGCTGGTTCACTAGGAACACTCCTCACACTAGCATTGCCTGAGAACTGGAACTATGGTAAGTTGTTTTTGGTTGGTCCTTGGGAGACCACATCTCCTGCTTTGGTGGGAGACCTCCTCATCTCACTGTCTGTGGCCCACCAACCCTCGACAGGCCAGCAGGGGGGATTTTTTTTTTAAGTGGCATTGTGCCACAATGTCACATCCGGTGAATACCCAGAAGTGATGTCGTATCGCTGGCGTGATGTTGGCATCGCCCTCTAGGATTTGGGCCAAACGCTATGCTTCTACCATAGAGTTTTGTTCAAACCCCAGAGCATCACGCTGACTTAATGCCAGTGATGCAATGTCATTTCCGGGTATTCATTGGAAGGGACATCCTGCTGTTGAGAGCCAGTCTGGGATAGTGGTTAAGTGTGCAGACTCTAATCTGGGAGAACTGGCTTCGATTCCTCATTCTTCTACTTTCATTTTGTACTTCACAGACAAATGTGACCTTTATTCTGACTGTGGGCCTGGGACTTCTCTGCTCCAACAGTTAATGCCACTCTGGTGTAGTGGTTAGGAGCGCGGACTCTAATCTGGGAGAACCGGGTTTGATTCCCCACTCCTCCACTTGCAGCTGTTGGCATGACTTTGGATCAGTCACAAGTTCTCTCAGAGCTGTTCTCTCAAGAGCAGTCCTCAAAAGAGCTCTCTCAACTCCACCTATCTCAGAGGGCAATTGTAAGCCACTCTGAGACTCCAAGTGAAGGGCAGGGTATAAATCCAACCCCCTCCTCCTCCTCTTCTTTCTCTTCTTCCTCCTCTTCCTCTTCTTCTTCTTCCTCCCCTTCCCCTTCTTTTTCTTCTTCTTCCTCCTCCTTCTCCTCCTCTTCCTCCTCCTCCTCTTCTACTTCTTCTGACATCCTGCCTCACAATCCATGCTCCTTCCCTCTTCTCCTGGTTGTCACTGGATGGGAATCCTAGTTCATGTCTGGATGGGAGAGAACCTGGAAAAGTTGTGTATTCTTCTCAGAGTTCCCCAGGTAAAGAAGAAGAAGAGAAGAGATTGGATTTATACCCCACCCTTCACTACCCAAAGGTGTCTCAGGGCGGCTTACAAACTCCTTTCCCTTCCCCTCCCCACAACAGACACCCTGTGAGGTAGGTGGGGCTGAGAGAGCTCTGACAGAAACTGCTCTTTTTCAAGAACAGCTCTTATCAGAACTATGGCTTGCCCAAGGTCATCCAACCAGGTGCAAGTGGAGGAGTGGGGAATCGAACCTGGTATTCCCAGATTAGAGTCTGCGCACTTAATCACTACGCCAGACTGGATGGAATATAAATATGATATAATAAAATAATTGAAAGACCAAGTCTGGTGGTGTGAACTGGCTCAAAGGGAAATGGTTTTGCTTTGAAACTGCCTTCCTTTCTATGGTGAGAACAGACTGCCGCGCAACCGCTGTCTTTGCAAGGTGTCTCCTTTTTTGTTCATAAGGTATAATCCTTGGGCCTCAGTCCTCCCACTCCACTGACCAACAGCTTCTGGAATTGTAATTGATTTGTTGTTGAGGGGTTGTGGCTCTGTGGCAGAGCATCTATTTGGCATGTAGAAGGTCCCAGGTTCAGTCCCTGGCATCTCCAGTTAAAAGGATCAGGCAGGAGGTGATGTGAAAGCCCTGTTCCCTGAGACCTTGAAAAGTCACTACCAGCCTGACTAGACAAATGGCCCATTCTGCATCTAGCATTTGCTCCGTTGTTTTACCAAACCCACACTGGAACAGAAAAAGATGCAGCTCAAAAGTACATTCAAATACCCCGGGCCAAGGCAGTACTGACTGCAGAGTCACCCCCTGAGTGGCCATAAAACGGTGGTAAATCTATGCAGAAGGTACCATGAAACCGAGAGATCAAAGGAAGTGAAACCGGTGTGCAGTGTGGAGGCTACCGTAAAATCCGACGATCAAAGAAATTGGGAGTGGCATGCAACGTAGCGGAGGACTTCTGTTCTGACATGTGTTTGGTAAAACTACGAAGTGAATGCTAGATGCAAGATGGGCCAATATTGACAGATCATGAGAGGGAGGGTGGGAAGGGTTGCCTCAGGGCTTACTTCTTGAGGCCTTTTCTTACATGCCCAGAGAAATGTCGATCGCCACTTTGGGGTCAGGAAGCAATTTTTATCTGGGCCAGTTTGCCCAGGGATCCTGAAGGTGTTATGTTTTTCCCTCCTGTGGGCATAGATTAGGGATCATTGGGGGTGGGAGAAGCTATTTGGGAATTCCCTGCATTGTTCAGGGAGTTGGACTAGATGACCCTGGAGGTCCCTCCCAACTCTATGATTCTGTGTTTCTATGACTGTGATGGACCAAGGGTCCGATTTAGTCTAAGACAATGACACATGGTAAATTATGATATGTGCACCAGTATGTGTGAGTCAGATATGGGGAGGGGAAGGGATTGCAAGCCGCTCTGAGACTCCTTCTGGTAGTGAAGGGTGGGGTATAAATCCAATCTCTTCCCTCTCTTCTTCTTCTCCAATGGAAGAACCAGTTGAGTTGGAGGAAGAACCCTTAGTCTGAAGGAACTTTCAAAATCTGTAGAAGACGATAGGATTAACGCTATTTTTACTCTAATGGTAAAGTAATCTAAGTGTTTAATGTACTTAGTTCTGAGTATTATCTTTACTTGTCTTTTTCCCTCCAAGAGGTAAATATCTAAAATGTCAGATAATCTTATTTTGATTGCAGACCAAGCTAGCTACTCATCTTTCACTACTCTAATCCGATCGCTGCCCTTTTATCAGCAATCGGTCCTAATCTCTTAATCACCCATTTTTTTCCCCAAACCGCCACAGTACAGCTATATAAAATATATATGGCTAAATAAATATGGATTCCTTTGTCGAAACTCGGTCGTCTCTCCCTGCACCCTCTTCCATAACATACATCCCTTTTTTGCCCCAGGTATGTATTACGTGTTTTGCATACATTATGTATCATACTCCCACTCATCCTATAAGGCAATTAATGCCATCCCATGTCAGCAATGACCTTCCACCCTCTACACTGAACAAAGGGGCCAGTCCCTACGACAAAGACAAAATGGACATAAGTCTGACATTAGAAACACAATTTTCAAATACCAGTGGGGGAACTGGATTAGAAAGAGAGACTGCTGAATTGCAGTTGATAATGAAGCTCAAGACCATGCATCCTCTTGGACTGAATCAAGACCTAGGCTTCCTGTCTCTCTACCAATGCTGATTTCTCTACGGCTACTGCCCTTCTGCATGCCACATCTGATCCAATCACGCCCGCTATTGTCATTTGCCTGCTACTGTCATTTGCATGTCACTGTCATTCCACATCTGAAATCACTTTGCTCTCCAGATGGACTCACATTCTAGCTATATCTGAAGAAGTGAGCAGTGATTCCTGAAAGCACATCCCCTGCCACATTTTTTTTTTTTTAGTCTTTAAGTTGCTATTGAACTCTCACTCTTTTCTACTGTATCATTTGTATGCCAAATTAAGGCCTCTCACACACTTTGAATGAATAATTAAGAACAGAGATCACTATTTGTGTATTCTTACTAAAGTGAGACTATTCTATCAGAAATGGAATGGAGTATTTCCATTTATGAAAGCATGAGAGATAAAAATAGAACACTGTTTGGGCTGGTCCAAATCTTGCTCTAGGATGCTCTTGGGCTGTGTTCAGACTGGCAGTTTGCCCCGCTATAGCCACGTTTCACAAGCGGATTAAAGGGGGGCATTCAAACAGGCACATCTGTCTGGCATTCCCCATCCGTAGTCAACCTATCCTGTTCCGCTTCACTCCAGCGTTTAAAAAAATACCTGATAAAAGTGGTAGCAAATCCCGGAGAGTGCCTTTATCCCGCTTCATTCCACTTCCAGGAAGTGTGAACGCTCAGCTGAAAATCCGGGAGCAACCCGCCTTTCACATAAGGCAGCAGCGATATGATTGGCTGTGCTCTGCTCTACTGCCTAATGCAGTGCCAGCACAACAGGAATCTCCCCAAATTGGCCAGATGTGCTTATGCACATGAGCGCATATGTGCACATAGCCAAATTACCATTGAATGCTCCTGCACACCTCCTCCCAGTATGCTCCCACATCAGTCGGCGCAGTGTGACTGGGAAAACCTGGAACAATTTGTTCCGAGGCTTTTTTGCCACATCTGGCTCCTGCTTCAAACTGCCAGTCTGAACTCAGCCTTGGAGTCTCTGTGCAATCAATATTAAAGAGCATTAAGCTTTTGAGGAGCTGGTATCCAGAATCACATATAGAGGTGTGCAAAAAAAAAAATGGTATTTTTTCAGTACAGGTATATTGAACCCCCCAAACGCAGGTATTTTCCAATATTCCCAAATCCTAATACTGGTATGGAGTTTGAATTTGGGTATAATGAGGAATCGATCTGGTTGTATCCAGGAGTCTGGGGGACTGTTTTTTGAGATAGAAGCACTAAACTTGCAGCATAGCTGCTGGTGCCTCTCCTAAAAAACCCCCAAATATGGTGCCCACATAATTCATTGTTTTCAATGGCAGGGAAAGAAGGCATTGCAAGAGATCACAATCCCTTTAAATGCCTTCTGCAAGGTGAACGTTCACTTCGATTGCATCTAAAGGGCTCACAGTCCTTTTAAATGTCTTCTCCAAGCCATAAGTTCACCTGGAAGGTGTTTAAAGAGACTGTGATCTCTTGAAATGCCCTTTAACTTTGGCTATTTGACATTCTCAAAAAATCCCAAATATTTTCAGGATTTGGGGGCTCAGCTATTTTGGATAGCTGAAAAGAGACTCAAATGTATATTCAGCTGAAAGAATAATCAGAAAATGCCAATAAGGTAGTTTTGGGCTATTTTTCCAGCTCAGTTATAACCAAATGCACATCCCTAATCATGTATGTTATAAGAACATGTTCAGAAGTTTGCTGGTGAAAATGTGGTAGAAAAGAAATTTCATTCCAACATTGCTGAGTTATCCTAAAGCTCAAAGACTGTAGTTGAAAGTTTATTACATATAAGCAGGGCCGGCTCGCCCACTAGGCGAGCTAGGCACTCGCCTAGGGCACCGGCCCTGTAGGGGCGCCAAAATGCCCCCACCCCCGTGAAAAGCCCCCCGGGCCGCCCAGCGCCGGCATCCTCGACTTTCCTGGGCGCCTCGCGGCTGCGAGGTGCCCAGAAAAGCCACTGCCGCTGCTGGGAGGGAAGGGGCGGGTGTTCTAAGCCCGCCCCTTCCCCGGGAGAGCTGCGCTGCCGCCACCACTGGGAGGGAAGGGGCAGGCGTTCTAAGCCCACCCCTTCTCCAGCTCTCCCGGGGGCCTCACAGCTGTTTTCTGCTAGTCCTGTGGTATCATCTGCATATCTCAAGTTGTTAATGTTCCTTCCACCAGTTTTCACTCCACCTTTATCTAAATCGAACCCAGCTCTCCTTATCATGTGTCCTTGAAGAGATAAGGAGATAAAATACATCCTCGTCTGACACCTTTACCAATAGGAAACCAGTCACTTTCTCCATATTCTGTCCTAACAGCGACCTCTTTTCCAGAGTATAGATTGTGCATCAAAACAATCGCATGCTGTGGCACGCCCGTTTCCTTTAAAACCAGCTGTAGCTTTTTGCAATTTACCCAGTCAAAAGCTTTGTTGTAATCTATGAAACACAAGCTGGTTTTCTTCCGAAATTCTCTCGTACGCTCCAGCGACCAACATAAATTTGCCATATGATCTCTAGTAGTGGAGACCTCGATGAAAACATTGACTCAGTGTGCGACTGCTGTGGAAAAGGCAAATTTCATGCTGGCTATAATTAGAACAGGGATGGAAAACCAAACCGCCGCTACCGTACTGCCCTGATTCAGTATAAGGCAGAGTCATATGTCAAATTATTATGGGTCCCCTTGATACACGGAGACCTCAAAAGTTCTGCAACCAATACAGATGCCAAGGAAGATACTTTCCTCCCCATTCTTGCAACCGTACTGAGGCTCAAGCACACCTCTAGAAACAGAGTATTTATATGTTTCAGACCGACTTTGCATCTTTTAAATTTACTCAAGTTGCCAGGCGGAGAACGTGGTTGCTTTTGTCTTCATTTCCTGACTCCTGTATAATTATCACAATCTCTATTTGAACATTTTTACTGCCTCGTCGGTGAAATAAGCTCCCCTCCAAAGCACATTCAAATTTATGCATTGCCGGGTGTGGGTTGTTGTGCGTTTTTTTTTTTAAAGCTTCTTTCATTCCTTTTGTTCTTGCTTTGTTACAAAGAGAACAATGGCAACGGAACGTAGAGGAGCAAATTAGAGCCGTTTATTCTCATTAACCGATCTCACAAAGGGAAACGAGAAAGAAAAGGAGGGAAGGAATACGGCTCATTCCAGATTTGTCAAACGGTGATTTATGCTGCAATAGGGGGACTTATGAAAATGTGACTCCGAGATTGCTTGTTGCGCACCGAAAACATGCCACAAATCAATTTGCCCAAATTTCTTCCTGTTTTGGAACCCAAGTGCCAGAGCTATCCCCATGATATAATTTCCATGTGTTGGGGTTTTTTACCTGCAGGGTCTAATCATCTGCTTTGCCAATAACTGCATCGCATGTTTCAATAAAAGGAAATCTCCCTAGGTTATATGAAGAGTTACAATAAAATAAGGGCACAGCGGAGAGAGAGTTATTTGCACAGCAGATCTGCGGAAATCAATGTCCTTGTGGCTACGATCCTAAAATATTTGCTAGGCAGGACGTATCATTCAGAATCCACGGAGACTGCTCCCCAGGTGAGTATTTGGGGGGCTGGGATGTGAATAACGTCTCCGTACCTTTCAAGGCCTTCCCAGTTTCTCTGTCTTCTCCATCATCTCCGTCCCAGAATCTAATTGCTAGTAATAATTTTTCTTTCTTCCTTTTTTTTTTTGGCCCAACAAAATTGCCAGTAATAATAGTTGTACAGGGGGTGGGGGGAAGGCTGCAAATATCTCAACAACCTCAGCTGCAAAATCCAGCTCCGGAACAGAATGTAGCACTGGGGTATGATGCACTTATGCAGATCTTCTCATTTTGCATCCAGTATTCCAGCTGCACAGTATGATTGAAGAATACGGGGGGGGGGGGGTTGGTTATTGCACAATCTCTGGGAAATGTCTACATGACAGCTCCCGTGTTACGGACTGTGCGGATTTGTTCTGGCTTGCCGCACCTCATGCTCCTTGTCTATAGTAAAGGTAAAAGTAAAGATTTCCCTTGCTTGAAAGCCAGTCGAATATGACTCTGGGGGCATGGTGCTCATCTCCGTTTCCAAGACGAAGAGCCAGCGCTGTCTGAAGACGTTTCCGTGGTCATGTGGCCGCCATGAATAGATGCCGAAGGTGCACGGAATGCTGTTACCTTCCCATCAAAGCAGTACCTATTTATTTACTTGCATTTTCTTGCTTTTGAACTGCTAGGTTGGCAGGAGCTGGGGCCAGAGACGGGAGCTCACTCCGTCATGCGGCACTCTCGGGTCTCGAACTGCCAGACTACAGACCTTCCAGTCTGCAGCTCAGCATCTTAACCTCTGAGCCACCATGGTCCCTTGTCTATACTTGCCATTATTTGCACATTGCCTGTCAGCAGATGGCTGTACGGGTACAGGGGCTGTGGACAGTTGTGACCTGAATAGCCCACGCTAGCCTGATCTTGGAAGCCAAGCAGGGCCATCACTGGAGACCCCCAAGGGTCTTTCTGGAGATGCAGGCCATGGCAAACCACCTCTGAATGTCTCTTGCCTTGAAAATCCTACGAGTTGCCATAAACTGGCTGTGCCTTGACAGCAAACATGGCAAAAGCTGGGGATTATTAGGAAGGGAATTGATAACAAATCATAAGAACATAAGAACATAAGAACATAAGAGAAGCCAATGTTGAATCAGGCCAATGGCCCATCTAGTCCAACACTCTGTCACACAGCGGCCAAAATATACCAGGTGCCATCAGGAGGTCCAGCAGTGGGGCCAGGGCACCAGAAGCCCTCCCACTGCTGCCCCCTCCAGCACCAAGAATAGAGTGCATCACCTGCCCCAGACTGAGAGTTCTCATTCTATACCCTGTGGCTAATAGCCACTGGTGGACTTCTGCTCCATATGTTTATCTAATTTCCTCTTGAAACTGTCCATGCTTGCAGCTGCCACGACCTCCTGTGGCAGTGAATTCCATATGTTAATCACTCTTTGGGTGAAGAAGTATTTCCTTTTATCTGTTCTAACCCGACTGCTCAGCAATTTCATAGAGTGCCCTCGAGTTCTTGTATTGTGAGAAAGGGAGAAAAGTACTGGCCCCACTGCTGGACATTCAACATTGGCTTCTCTTATGTTCTTATGTTTATGTTCTTATGGCCAGGGAGGGGGAGCTCACCACCTCCCAGGACAGCTGACTCCACTCTTCCACAACTCTGACTGTAAAAAAAAAGTTTTTCCTAATATCCAGCTGGTACCTTCCCGCACTTAATTCAAACCCATTCTTGCGAGTCTTCTCCTCTGCTGCCAACAGGAACAGCTCCCTGCCCTCCTCCAAGTGACAGCCCTTCCAATACTTCAAGAGAGCCATCATGTCCCCCCTCAACCTCCTCTTCTCCAGAATGAACATTCCCAAGTCCCTCATAGGCTTGCCAAGAACTTTCTGCATGCCGGCGGGGGATGGATATGTCCTCGCAGGACCATCCCCGGGGGAAGGACAGGCGCAGAGCACGATGCTGTCGCCAGGAAGTGATGCCTGGTCAACGCTCCGGCAATGGGGATGGAAACTCGATGAGGTTCCAGCCCCATTGCCAGAGCATCGCCTGGCGTCACTTCCTGGCAACGGCATCGTGCAGCGTGGGTGTTGCCCAAGGGAATATTATGGTCAGGGACTGTGCGTCCCCCGTCGAAATACGGTAAGTACTTGGGAACCCTAGTCTCTCAGCCTTTCCTCAGAGGGCTTCTTGGTCTCCAGGCCCTTGATCATCCTTGTCAGTCTCTTCTGCACCCGCTCCATTCTGTCCATGTCCTTCTTGAAGTGAGGCCTTCTACATGCAGGGCCTTCTACAGGTACCTGGCCAGCAAATTGCCTGGACAAGATTGCGCTCTCTCTCTCTCTCTCTCTCTCTCTCTCTCTCTCTCTCTCTCTCTCTCTCTCTCTCTCTCTCTCTCTCTGGAACCAGTTCCTTTTTTTGCAAAAGTTATATGTCACCTTCCTACCCAGTCAAGGCCAGCAAGTCGTTTTCCAAATTAACAACTAGCCTAAAAACGTGTTATTTAAAAAAAAAAATCATCAAAAGGTTTTCTTTGAACAATGCCATTTGATTTCATTTTCTGAGCTGTGTTTGTATGTTATTTAGTGGAGGCAGTATTAATTAATGCCATTAGGCATTTGGTGACGCTTCCCGATGTTGCTTTTTGACATCTGATGCGCATTCTTTTGTGTTCCCGAGCAAAAAATAAAAGCTTAAATATAGCCCGATTGTAATGTGAGGCCTGTTACTCACAAATTCAGCTGCACAAGATTGCATAAGCATTGTGGTCGAGGTGACATTAGAAATGGAGGGCTGAGAGGGGAATCATAAGAACAGAAGAGAAGCCCATGTTGGATCAGGCCAATGGCCCATCCAGTCCAACACTGTTTCACACGGTGGCCAAAAATACCAGGAGCCATCAGGAGGTCCAGCAGTGGGGCCAGGACACTAGAAGCCCTCCCACTGTTGCCCCCCCTGAGCACCAAGAATACAGAGCATCCCTTGCCCCAGACATAAGAACATAAGAGAAGCCCATGTTGGATCAGGCCAATGGCCCGTCCAGTCCAACACTCTGTTTCACACGGTGGCCAAAAATACCAGGAGCCATCAGGAGGTCCAGCAGTGGGGTCAGGACACTAGAAGCCCTCCCACTGCTCCCCCCCCAAGCACCAAGAATACAGAGCATCACTTGCCCCAGTCTGAGAGTTCCTATTAATACCTTCAGTTCCCAGTCCTGGCACATCCTAGCAAAGTAGTTCTGCAAGGGTGTAGGTTAGGAATGATAAACTTGTGTGTTTACACACTTCTTCAGTTTTTATGCTGGATGGCAGGAGTTTCTAGATGTGTTGCAGGAACTGTGCTTAGAATGGAACTTGCACTATGTCAAGTCAAGTCAAGTCAAGTTTATTAGTACGGTCAAGCGACCAGCCAATATAAATTGCACTATTTTCTTTTGAGTCTAGGGCCTGGGAAGAAGAAGGAGGAGGAAGAGGAGGAGGAGGAGAGGAGGAGGAGGAGGAGGAGATTGGATTTATACCCCTCCCTCCACGTGAAGTCTCAGAGCGGCTTACCATCTGCTTCCCTTCCTCTTCCCACAGCAGACACCCAGTGAGGGAGATAGGGCTGAGAGAGCTCTCTTGAGAACTGCTCTTGAGAGAACAGCTCTAAGAGAACTTTGACTGGCCCAAGGTCACCCAGCAGCTGCGTGTGGAGGAGCGGGGAATGAAACCTAGTTCTCCCAGATTAGCACCCACCGCTCCTAACCACTACACCAAACTGCCTTCAAATTAAGACTGAAGGCTTATTATTCAGCACCCGGCGCCCAAGGGGGTCTACCACACCTGCTAAAGCAGGATAACTACAGAGGTGTGTGGGAAAGAGACGCAGACAGCAATCTCGAATTGCTTGCTCTTCCCCCTATGTTGCTTAATAGCATAAACTACCAAGAAACGATGAAGCTCATTAGGTCGAGGGTGACTAATCTTCATCAGGCGTGTATGTTCTACCTTTGCATTAGGGATCCCCCCCCCCCGCCATAATCCTACCTTTACACTTGCTAGATTAAACAGTTTTCCAAATTGGGAAATTCCAACTGCAGCGAAAAAGGTTCGCTTTGTGAAAATGTGATTGTGCTTCTGGTGCAATAGAGAGACACCGGATCATCTTTTACTAATCTGTTACCGATGGACAGTCCCCGTAACCCTCGGGATTACCCCGATTCTGTTTAAATATGGACTTCCTCTGGAACCCTGGGTGATATCTGTGCTATTGGCAGATTCTGACCCAGGAACATTGCCTCTGTCGCAAATTACCTGACAGTAATGATCTCTCTTAAACGCCCAAGAAATGTGCCCGTGTTAGCTGTAAATGAAAAGGATGGCCTACTCTACATGATCTAACGGGCTCTTAATTTATAGCTAATTCCAAAGATCTTAGCAGAGAGTTTATCCTGTTTTACTCGTATCATTTTCCTGTAATTTTTTACATTAGCATATTTATCTTCTTCGGATATTTTAGCTTCTATTTCGAAATGAATCCAAAGTCTCCTATTCTGCAATATTTGTAATCTCGCGATGGTTCTTGATGATCGTATAATGTATTTTTGGATCTGTTTTAATTGCTTTATACGATATGTTATGTTGTTGTAATTCTTAACTTTGCTGTGGTTTGAGCTTGAGACCTTTGGTCAAATGAGCTAAAAAATAGAAGGAAGGATAATCTGTGTGTCTGTTAAGTGCCCTTAAGTTGCTTCTGACTTAGGTTCAACCCTATAAATTAAAGACCTCAAAAACCTCCTATCGTAACGGCCTTGTTCCTGGTCTTGCAAACTGAGGGCCGTGAAGGCCAGTTTGGTGTAGTGGTTAAGTGAGCAGACTCTAATCTGGAAGAACCGGGTTTGATTCCCCACTCCTCCATTTGCACCTGCTGGATGACCTTGGGCAAGCCATAGTTCTGTCAGAGCTGTTCTGTCAAGGACACTCCTCGAAGGAGCTCTCTCTGCCCCACCTACCTCACAGGGTGTCTGTTGTGGGGAGGAGAAGGGAAAGGAGTTTGTGAGCCACGTTCAAGTTGCTTCTGAGTGCCCTCGAGTTGCTTCCGATTTACGTCAACCCTATACATTAATGACCTCAAAACCCAGCTATTGTTAACAGCCTCGTTCCTGGTCTTGCAAACTGAGGGTCCTGAAGGCCAGTTTAGTGTAGTGGTTAAGTGAGCAGACTCTAATCTGGGAGATTCTCCACTCCTCCGCTTGCGGTTTGATTCTCCACTCCTCCACTTGCAGCTGCTGGATGACCCCAATTGAGCAAGCCATAGTTCTGTCAAGGACACTCCTCAAAAGAGCTCTCTCAGCCTCGCCTACCTCACAGGGTGTCTGTTGTGGGGAGGGGAAAGTAAAGGAGTTTGTAAGCCGCTCTGAGACTCCGAGTGAAGGGTGGGGTATAAATCCAATCTCTTCTCTTAAGAATATAAGAGAAGTCAATGTTGGATCAGGCCAATGGCCCATCCAGTCCAACACAGTGGCCAAAAATACCAGGTGCCATCAGGAGGTCCAGCAGTGGGGCCAGGACACTAGAAGACCTCCCACTGTTGACCCCCCACAAGCACCAAGAATACAGAGCATCACTTGCCCCAGATTGATGGACTTCTGCTGATGGACTTCTCTTGCCCCAGACTGAGAGTTCCTATCTATACCCTGTGGCTAAGAGCCACTGATGGAGTTCTACTCCATATGTTTATCCAGTTCCCTCTTACAAGAACAGAAGAGAAGCCAATGTTGGGTCAGGCCAATGGCCCATCCAGTGTTGCTCTGTCACACAGTGGCCAAAAATACCAGGTGCCATCAGGAGGTCCACCAGTGGGGCCAGGACACTAGAAGCCCTCCCAGTGTTGACCCCCCACAAGCACCAAGAATACAGAGCATCCCTTGCCCCAGCCTGAGAGTTCCTATCTATACCTTGTGGTTCATAGCCACTGATGGACTTCTGCTGATGGACTTCTCTTTGTCAACATCCTTGACTGGGTCGATCCATCTCCTGTTGAGTCTTCCTCCTGTCCTTCTTCCTTCAACGTTTCCTGCCACGGTTGCCTCTTCCAGGGCCTCTTGTCTTCTTATAATGTAACGAGGGTAGGATAGCCTTCGTTGAAATCATTTCAGCTTCTAGAGAGAATTCAGACCCAATTTGTTCCAGAACCCATTTGTTGATCTTTCTTGCAGTTCGTGGTATCCATAAAATCCCCCCACACACACGCACCACGTTTCAAAGGAATCAGCTCCCCCCCCCCGTTAGCTTTCTTCATTGTCCGGCTTTTGCAGGGTTGCAAATGGAGGCTACCTGGGGGCCCTGATAGAGAGGAGGGAGGTCACAGGTCTCCGTCGGTCTGTCAAAAGTAAATTGCATGCGCCTGCAGCCATGATGCAGACTGACACCTTGAAGGAAGAATTGGCGGGATTCAACTTAATGGAAACCGTGTTCTCCACACTGTTATTAATGGTTCTGAAGAGGGAAAAGAAGTGTCCTTCTCAGGTTGATGAGATACAGCAGTTTGGGGTTTAAACCAAGTCACAGCTTTATTCACAAACTACACCATGGTTGTGAAACTTCTGGCCTGTTCTAGAACCTGGGGGGAAGGAAGCCGTCTTCCTGTATGCTGTTGAATCCATCGGTCCTGTCAATCGGACTGTGTCTCAGGAACCTTCAGAGACATCTTATGAGGCTATGTGAGAAGGCACCTGTGCATAAGAACATAAGAGAAGCCAATGCTGAATCAAGCCAATGGCCCATCTAGTCCAACCTTCTGTCACACAGTGGCCAAAAATACCAGGTGCCATCAGGAGGTCCACCAGTGGGGCCAGCCCTCCCACTGCTGCCCCCCCCAGCACCAAAAACAGAGTGCATCACCTGCCCCAGACTGAGAGTTCCTATCTATACCTTGTGGTTAATAGCCACTGATGGACTTCTGCTCCATATGTTTATCTAATTCCCTCTTGAAACTGCCCATGCTTGTAGCTGCCACCACCTCCTGTGGCAGTGAATCCCATATGTGCCAAAGGAAAGACAAATCAGAACCTCCAGGTTGCTTTCCCACACCCTTCGGAATGCTGCCCAGAAGTTTCATTTTGATTCAAGTCTAGTAGCACCTTAGAAACCAACAAATGTTTCAGGGTACGAGCTGTCAAGAGTCGAAGCTCCCTCATCAGACACGAGTAGAAATCTCAATTTCTCCATTTTTGAGAGCTTTGAATCTTGAAAGCTTATACCCTGAAACTCTTGTTGGTCTCTAAGTATCTAGTTTGGTTTGGTGTAGTGGTTTAAGAGTGCAGACTCTAATCTGGGAGAACTGGGTTTGATTCCCCACTCCTCCACATGCAGCTGCTGGTGTGACCTTGGGTCAGTCACAAGTTCTTTCAGAGTTGTCCTCTCAAGGGCAGTTCTCTCAAAGCTCTCTGAGTCCCACCTACCTCACAGGGTGTCTGTTGTGGGGAGGGGAAGGGAAAGGAGATTGTAAGCCACTCTGGGACTCCAAGTGAAGGACGGGATATAAACCCAATCTCCTCCTCCTCCTCCTCCCCCTCCTCTTCCATTTCCTCCTCCTCCTCCTCCTGTCAATCAAAATGCAACTTATGGGCTACATTCCAAAGAGCGTCTTCTCATGTCTGACAAAGGGACCTTTGGCTTTTGAAAGCTCATACCCACTGCCCCCAAATTTTGTTGACCTCTGAGTGCTACTGAGCTCAAATCAAAATGCAACTTGTGCCGTAGAGTGCCATAGAGCTTTGACTCTAAAGCTCCACAGTTCTACTGGACTCAAATCTCTTTCGCTACAGACCGACACAGCTGCCCTCTGAAACAAAGTTTCGTTTTGGTAGGAAATGAGAACTGACTATTATTCAGGTGCCCCTCAAACCCAATATTTGGATGCAACACTCATTTAGGAAATAAGAAGTAACTCGGCTTAATTCTCCATGAAGTAGTACTAGAAGAGATGAAAGGGAATGGACAAGCAAGTCTGTCACATCCAGCCGACTGGAAGTAACACTGAAGAGTGAGCTTCTGAGGCCGAGATGACAGTTCGGCGCATTCTTTGTGCCGGGAAGTGGGAAAGAAGTGAGTGCCAGAAAGAATCCCATCTTCCCCCTATGGCTTGTCATTTAATGCCACAGAAACGCGCCACTCTATATGTATGAAGCTCCTTATGAATTTTAACACATTTCATTACTCATATGTCAAGTATCAAGCATGAGCTCTCTGGGAGAGGGGAGACGGAATGGGGGGAAAGTAATAAAAGAAGGATAAAGCGGGTGCATGGCCCTGAAATAATACAGATGTGAAACAAATCTGGAAATTACACACCAAATTAAATATCTAAACGGAAGGAGGGAGACAGACAAGCCAACATTTACCTCCGGGAGGAGAGACATCAGAATATTCATTGCCACATCTATGTAGTGAAAAGGGGCCAGAGTAAACAAAGGATCACGGAGCTTGCCAATGGGAGTTTAAGGAGATGTCCTGCATTTCACGGTGTCTTCTTCGAATGTAACTGGGCAGCCGCATACAATATATTGAAACGGCTATAGCCAATTGTACAAAAATCCCCCTCTCCCAAGAAAAATAAATGGATAAGGGGGGGAAACATGGTGGTGCTGGTGGGAAGTGTGACCAAGTGTCAAACATCGCTCTGCTCAGTTTGCCATGAATGCTGGGGGAGGGACTTATGGCAACCTCCTAGGGTTTTCATGGCAAAACAGGGGAGGATGCCATTGCCTGCCTCTGCGTAGCAACCCTGGACTTCCTTGGCGGCCTTCCATCCAAATACTGACTAGGGTCGAACCTACTTAGCTTCCAAGATATGACAAGATCAAGCTAGCCTGGGACATCCAAGCCAGGGCAAGACATGAACAGAGGTGGTTTGCCACTGCCTGCCTCTGCATAGCAACCCTGGACTACCTTGTTGGTCTCCCATCCAAGTACGAACCAGAGCTGACCTTGCTTAGCTTTGGAGATCTGATGAGACTGAGCTAGCCTGAGTCATCTAGATCAGAGGAAAAAGAAGAAGGAGAAGGAGAAAGAGAAGAAGAGGAGGAAAAAGAGTCGGTTTTAATACCCCACTTTTCTCTACCTGAAGGAGTCTCAAAGCAGCTGGCAATCGCCTTCCCTTCCTCTCCCCACAACAGACACCCTGTGAGGTGGGCGGGGCTGAGAGAGCTCTGAGAGAACTGTGACTGGCCCAAGGCCACCCAGCTGGCTTCATATGGAGTAGGAGTGGGGAAGCAAACCCAGTTCTCCCAGATTACAGTCCGCCACTCTTCACCACTACACCACAACCGTACCTTCTAATTTGTACATAAAACTATTCAGTGACTGTGGTCACACGCGCCATTCGATGCGGAGGGGAAGCGGGGCTTTTTCCCCCAGGGGAAATCGACACAGCATTGCGTGATCACACATCCTTTTGTAGCTGCGGGCTCAGCTTGTCACTGCCCGATCAGACGGCACGTTTGGGTGAGTGGGTTTTTGTTTTGTTCTTTTGCCTTTTGTTTCCCATGCAATAAATGAGGAATCATACCTCCGCACTGAGGGTTCCCCATGGAGTACACGATCATGTGCATACTGCTAAGCGAGGGGAAAAAAATGACACGGAGTCGTTATGGAATGAGCAGACCATCCCGATGGCTTGAATGCATGCTTGAGCGATCAGACAAGGGGAAGTCCATCTGTAGCCCATCGGCAAGCATTAGGACTAGACTTTCCCCAGTGTCTTTTAACCCCACTTCCATGTGGAGCAACACGGGGTGCCAACAACTGTGGGACCTTTCCCAGATGTTGCAGTTGGATCGTAGCCTTTAGATCTGTCAGGCATTCACAGCTGAGTCGGATCTCAAGGAACATCTGACCATGGCCAGTGAGGTGCTAACTGTACTGTCCCGGGTGTAATTTAAAGTTAGTCTCCAGTTTAATTTTAATTTATTTGCTTGATTCATAGTCTCCCATTCTCTCTGGGACTATAAACAATGCCCTCAAAGAGCATAAGGAAACCAAGGAGCACTGCAACAGGACTAGGCTTACAGAATTAGGAAACTACACCTATGGTCAACTCTGTAAGGCAGGTATAACATAGTAATGCAGAAAGTGGATTATAAGACTAAGATGGCCCCTGGTTTTCGGCCACTGTGTGACACAGAGTGTTGGACTGGATGGGCCACTGGCCTGATCCAACATGGCTTCTCTTTTGTTCTTATATCTGGGGCAGATATGCTCTGTCGTCTTGGTGCTTGGGGGACAACAGTTGGAGGGCTCCTGGAGTTCTGGCCCCACTGGTGGACCTCCTGATGGCTCCTGGGTTTTGGCCACTGTGTGACAGAGAGTGTTGGACTGGGTGGGCCACTGGCCTGATCAAACAGGTCTTCTTTTATGTTCTTATGTCTGGGACAGGGATGCTCTGAATTCTTGGTGCTTGGAGGGTGACAGTGGGAGGGCTTCAGGAGTTCTGGCTCCATGAGTGGACCTCCTGATGGCCCCTGGGTTTGGGCCACTGTGTGACACAGAATGCTGGACTGGATGGGCCATTGGCCTGACCCAACATGGCTTCTCTTATGTTCTTATGTCTAGGGCAGGGATTCTCTGTCTTCTCGGTGCTTGGGGGGACAACAATGGGAGGGCTCCTGGAGTTCTGGCCCTGCTGGTGGACCTCCTTATGGCTCCTGGGTTTTGGCCACTGTGTGGCAGAGAATGTTGGACTGGATGGGCCATTGGCCTGATCCCACAGGGTTTCGCTTATGTTCTTATTGTCCATCAAGCAAGTTCCACATTTCATCTGAAATGAAATTCGAGCCACATTTGGGTGGCAGCCGTGACTTACCCACCAGGCCTGAGTCAGCTTGTACCCTGAAAATCTGGTTGGTCTGACTGTCGATCTGACTGTTCCTGCAGACCAAAATGGCTGCCCTCGAAAACAACCAGGGCTGTGTATATCAATGATAAGTTCCACCCAGTCTTTGGGAACTAGGGTTTGCCATGTCCTCCCTGGCCACCAGTGGTAGTTGGGGGTAGGGGTCCTAGATACAGGTTGGGGGACTCCTGGGGATATGAGGATGAAGCTTGTGGAGGACTGGGACCTCAGTGGGGTACAATGCTACAGCATCCATTGTCTCCCTTCCACCCTCTACATTGGACAAACAGGCCAATCCCTATGACAAAGAATAAATGGACATCTGAAAACCAGTGAGGAAATATTTTAACCTACCAGGACATTCAGTTGCTGACCTAGAAGCAGCAGTTCTTTCACAATGGAATTTCAAAGGGAGATTAAGAAGAAGAAGAAGAGATTGGATTTATACCCTGCCCTTCACTCAGAGTCTCAGAGCGGCTTACAAACTCCTTTCCCTTCCCCTCCCCACAATAGACACCCTGTGAGGTAGGCGGGTCTGAGAGAGCTCTGACAGAACTGTCCTCAAGAGAGCACCTTTGACAGAGCTATGCCTTGCCCAAGGTCATCCAGCAGCTGCAAGTGGAGGAGTGGGGAATCAAACCCAGTTCTCCCAGATTAGAGTCCATGCACTTAACCACTGCACCAAACAAGAGAGAGACTGCTGAACTGCAGGTGATAATGAAGCTCAAGACAATGCAGCTTCCTGGACTAAATCAAGACCAAGGTTTCCTGTCTTATTACCAATGCTGATTTCTCCATGCCTGCCACCCCTCTGTACATCACACTCAATCCAATCATATTTGCTGTTGGCATTCACCTGCTATTCTCATCTTCCTGCTGTCGTCATTCAAGGACAGATGGACTCACATGCTAGCTGTGTCTGCAGAAGTGAGCAGGGACTCATGAATGCTCATCCCCTGTCACAAATTTTGTTAGTCTTTAATGTGCCACTGGACCCTTGTTCTTTTCTCCGGAGGAACTGATCTCCATAGTGTGGGGATGAGCTGTAACTCCGGGGGATCCCCAGGTCCTACCTGGAGACTGGCATCCCTATTGGGAACGGCTGTCGTGGTAAGGAAATTAACCAAGCTGTGATTTTTTTAAAAAATATATGCATATAAAATCTGCACACTATATTCACTAGAAGTAGAAAAGAGCATCGTCTCCGCAAAGTGCCACAATTCCCCCAAAAGAGGCTATATTGTTTGCATGCGTCTGCAAAAAAACCCTTAATTATGTTTGCTTGTAAGGTCAGCTCGATTCCAAAGAGGATATCCCAAAAATTGGGCTACTAAAAGTTTCATCATTCATCTCGATGTGAAGGTTTTTTTGGTGGGTGGTTATTATTATTATTTCTTCCCCCCGGTGATTATGTTGAGTTCATTTCCCTCGCAATGAGCAGAATTCTTTTAAAAAGCATAACTCTCGGTTGCCAGAGAGACTTTATGGGAACTGTTTATGGTGTGTTTGCGCTTCCTCCAAAGAAACTGTCAAATATATGTAAATCTGTGTCGATTGTGAAGCATAAATTGGTTTTTAGTACCTTCTGCTCTTATCTTAATGACTAAAAATATCTGTATTAGGGGAACTGGCATTCGTCATGCTCCGATTTTATGCCAGGGAATGAGACAAACTGATAGCGGATCTATATTATTGTTAATTCTGAGTTAATCAAAAATGTAATTATGACTTTTAATTAGAAAAGAAAGAAGTGGCCGACTCCTAGCTTAACAATGATTGTTTTCTGGGAGGGGGAGCAGATTTGTCATCGGGAGTTCTGAAAGGTAATCGGAGCTCTCAAATAAGCCCCGAATCATCATCGTCAAGCTGCTGAAAATAGAGTTTCGCCTCCCCCAGAAACTCTTGTGATTACATGAGTCTGTAGGGATGCCAGCCTCCAGGTGGGACCTGGAGATTCCCCAGACTTACAGCCCGTCTCCAGACTACAGAGATCAGCTCCCTTGGAGAAAATGGATGCTTTGGAGGGTGGACTCTCTGGCACTGTGCCCCACTGAGGTCCCTGGCCTCCCCGACCTCCATCCCCAAATCTCCAGGCAGTTCCCAAACTGGATCTGGCAACCCTATGCCCTCCATACCCTGTTGGTGGCTCAGGGGACGGACGGACTGGCAACCAAACATGAGTGGATACATTCCAAAATGGTTTTCAACTGCATTTTTTAAAAAAAGAGATCACTAGCCTCATGGAGAAATGCATCTTTTAATATGTTTGCAAAGCAACGCTGTGCAATTTCATTTTGTGCTTCACAGGCAAATGTGACCCTTATTCTGACTGTGGGCCTGGGACTTCCCTGCCCCAACAGTGAATGCCAGCTTGGCGTAGTGGTTAGGAGCGTGGACTCTGATCTGGGAGAACCAGGTTTGATTCCCTACTCCTCCACATGCAGTTGCTGGTGCGAACTTGGGTCAGTCATAAGTTCTCTCAGAGCTGTTCTCTCAAGTGCAATTCTCGAAAGAGCTCTCTCAGCACCACCTACCTCTCAGGGTGTCTGTTGTGGGGAGGGGAAGGGAAAGGAGTTTGTAAGCCGCTCTGAGACTCCTTCGGGTAGTGAAGGGCGGGGTATAAATCCAATCTTTTCTTCTTCTTCTTCTTCTTCTTCTTCTTCTTCTTCTTCTTCTTCTTCTTCTTCTTCTTCTTCTTCTTCTTCTTCTTCTTCTTCTTCTTCTTCTTCTTCTTCTCCTCCTCCTCCTCCTCCTCCTCCTCCTCCTCCTCCTCCGCCTCCGCCTCCTCCTCCGCCTCCACCTCCGCCTCCGCCTCTTCTTCTTTGAGTAAATAAATAAATAAATGGTCACAGGCTTATTTATTTTGCCGTACACCTTCATTTTGTCAGCCACCTCCCATCAGAGGTGATTGCTGACTTTGAAACGGCACCAAACCCTTGCCCGTTCTGTTTACTCTAACCCCAAAATAGATCTGTGCATTAAGTATCGAGGACTCCTTCAAAACCGTCCTTGATTCTGAAAAGACGGCATCAATCTCCAGGCCTGTCGATGCCACAGGCCTGTGGCTTCCCAACAGTTCTGGATGCCACGCCTTTCGCCCATCAGATGTACATGCAATAAAGAAGGCCAACGCTATGCTGGGGATTATTAGGAAGGAAATTGAAAACAAATCAGCCAGTATCATAATATCCCTGTATAAATCATTGGTGCAACCTCATTTGTAATACTGTGTACAGTTCTGGTTGCCACATCTCAAAAAGGATATTTTAGCATTGGAAAAAGTGCAGAGAAGGGCAACTAGAATGATAAAAGGGTTGGAACACCTTCCCTATGAAGAAAGGTTAAAACACTTGGGGCTCTTTAGCTTGGAGAAACGACGGCTGAGGGGTGACATGATTGAGGTTTATAACATTATGCATAGGATTGAGCAGGTTGAGAAAGAAGTCCTTTTCTCCCTTTCTCACAATACAAGAACTCGTGGGCACTCCATGAAATTGCTGAGCAGTCGGGTGAGAACAGATAAAAGGAAGGACTTCTTCACCCAAAGAGTGATTAACATACGGAATTCACTGCCACAGGAGGTGGTGGCAGCTACAAGCATGGACAGTTTCAAGAGGGAATTAGATAAACATATGGAGCAGAAGTCCATCAGTGGCTATTAGCCACAGGGTATAGATGGGAACTCTCAGTCTGGGGCAGGTGATGCACTCTATTCTTGGTGCTGGGGGGGGCAGCAGTGGGAGGGCTTCTAGTGTCCTGGCCCCACTGCTGGACCTCCTTATGTCACGTGGTATATTTTGGCCACTGTGTGACAGAGTGTTGGACTAGATGGGCCATTGGCCTGATTCAACATTGGCTTCTCTTATGTTCTTATGTTATGTAAGGCTTGAGCGGCCGCTATAATTGTTGCTAATATCCGTTTTGCCGCTGTTCGATCGACCAAAATGTTTCTCACCATTTTTTTCCCCCTCAGATGAGATCGCCCGTCATCTTAACTGATGCCAAGCACATCAACACTTTTTTGAGAATGAAGGCAACGTCGCATCTGTTCTCACAGAGTATCCGTTATCCATCTATGGCACCTCTAGGTTTTTGTGGCATTTCACAGAACAGCTGCCATCGGGCAGGGGCGATTCTTGTGACAGCATTTGGTGGCTTTCATCGCCCGGGGAAAGAAGCGCGAGGACAGTGTCATGTCACCATTCCTTCCTGCCTGGTGTTTTCATCTCCCTGTGGCTTGCTGGTCACCCACATCCCAGAACTCTCCACAGAGGCCGTTATCAGAAGAGAATGGCACCGAGAATTCCCACATCTCAAATGAGCCCTGAAGGCAGCACATCCCACAGACAGTCTTAGGAGGTGTCATAAACACCCCGTAAATGAATCAGGGCCCATCCAACACTTAAGGCTGAAAGGGTTGGGTATGTTTAGCCTGGGAAGGAGGAGGAGGAGGAGGAGGAGGAGGAGGAGGAGGAGGAGGAGGAGGAGGAGGAGGAGGAGAAGAAGAAGAAGAAGAAGAAGAAGAAGAAGAAGAAGAAGAAGAAGAAGAAGAAGAAGAAGAAGAAGAAGAAGAAGAAGAAGAAGAAGAAGAAGAAGAAGAAGAAGAAGAAGAAGAGGAGGAGATTGGATTTATACCCCACCCTTCACTAGGAGTCTCAGAGTGGCTTACAAACTTTCTTTCCCTTCCCCTCCACACAACAGGCACCCTGTGAGGTAGGTGGGGCTGAGAGAACTCTAACACAAACTGCTCTTTCAGGAACAGCTGTGCCAGAGCTTGTGACTGACCCAAGGTCACATCAGCAGGTGCAAGTGGAGGAGTGGGGAATCAAACCCGGTTCTCCCAGATTAGAGTCCGCGCACTTAACCACTACACCAAACTGGCTCTCTTAGTCTTATAGGGGACATGATTGCAGTCTTCAAGTATTTGAAGGGCTGTCATGTAGAAGACGGAGCAGATCTATTCTCTCTTGCTCCGGATTGCAAGACTAGATCTAATGGGTGGAAGTTACGAAGGAGTTGTTACCGGCTAGATATCAGGAGAAATTTCCTAACTGTAAGAGTGGTTGAGCAGTGGAACAGTCTGCCTCAGGAGGTGGTGGATGCTCCTTCTCTGGATGTTTTCAAGTGGAGGCTGGACGACCATCTTTTGAGTATGTTGTAGGTATGTAGGGCTATCTCTTGGCTATGCTCCTGCAGAGTGCAGGGGATTGGACTAGGTGACCTGCAAGGTCCCGTCCAACTCTAACATTCTATGATTCGATGATTCTAAGTTTCATTATGTTGAATTGCCAGCAGTTGCTCCTAATTTTTTTTTAATGGTGGGTGAACGTCCTCTAGCAGAAGTGGACTTGGCAAATCAAGCTATGTTAATGGCCTGGGGTGAGGGGGTGGGACCAAGGGCTGCCAGAAGATATCTTTATGTTTCAAAATCAGGGTTCTTGCATCCCCAAGGGCATCGCTGAGAACATAGTTTCTGATTGCCCACATCCCCGTGAGCTCACAAATAGGGAATGCCCGTCTCTAGGTGGGACCTGGGGATTCCCCCCAGAATCACAGCTCATCTTCAGACTACAGAGATCAGTTCCTCTGGAGGAAATGGATGCTTTTGGAGGCTGGACTCTAGGACATTGTACCTACCCAAGCTCTATTCTCAAATCTCCCAACCTGGATCCGGCAATCCCCTGCCAATGCCCCCCCCCCCAGCAACTCTATGCAGGCTCCACCCCCCAAATCTTCAGGTATTTCCCAACCCAACACTGGCAACCCTAATCAGAACTCTCTCACCATTCCAAGAACAATGGGGCAAGTAATTTTGCTTGGTTATTGGCAGAAGATCGGCAGTAGGGTTGCCAGATCCAGGTTGGAGAACTCCTGGAGATATACAGGTGGACCCTGGGGAGGACAGGGACCTCAGTGGGGTACAATGACATATAGAGTCCACCAACGCTCTCTCTAAGCTGTAGAGTCTTGGGAGCAAAAATTCGACCTTGTGAGCGACTGGCATTAAAGTTGTGAGCCAGCAATTGGGCTGTGGCATAAATCAGTTTGCTCTGGAGCCATCCCTTCCTGAGTTAAGACAAAAATGTGAGAGCTGGAGGCTTAAAAACTGTGAGCTAGCTCACACTAACTCAGCTTAGAGGGAACATTGGGGTCCACCCTCCAACACATCCATTTTTCTCCAGGGGAACTGATCTCTGTAGTCTGGAGATAAGCTGTAATTCTGGGGGGATCCCCACTGGCATCCCATGCCAACTCTGGAGGGTGGCGTCCCTGTTGCCAACTCTGGCTTGAGAAATTCCTGGAGATTTGGGGGTGGAGCCTGGGGAGGGTAGGGCTTAGAGAGGGGAAGGCTCTCGGTGGGTTGCAATGCCATAGAGTCCAACCTCTAATGCTGCCTAGGAAACTGATCTCTGTAGGCTGGAGATGAGTGGTAATTTTGGGTGATCTCCAGGCCCCACCTGGAAGTTGGCAGCTCTACCTGTAACTACCTTGCAGGTTTGTCATTGATGTCTGAAATTTCAGAGGGTAAGTAGCTACCACTCTGGACTGCAAATCATTCATCTTCTTCAGCTGCATCAAGAAGAAGGCGGAGGAGGAGGAGAATTAGAATTAGAATTAGAATTAGAATTAGAATTAGAATTAGAATTAGAATTAGAATTAGAATTAGAATTAGAATTAGAGGAGGAGGAGATTAGATTTATACCCCGCCCTTCACTCGGCGTCTCAGAGTGGCTTACAAACTCCTTTCCCTTCCCCCTCCACAACAGACACCCTGTGAGGTAGGTGGGGCTGAGAGAGCTCTTTCGAGAACTGCTCTTTCGAGGACAGCTCTTGTCAGAACTATGGCTTGCCCAAGGTCACCCAACTGGCTGCAGGTGGAGGAGTGGGGAATCAAACCCGGTTCTCCCAGATAAGAGTCCACACACTTAACCACTACACCAAACCTGAGACATCTCCCATAACTCTTTTATACTTAGGGGCCATGGTTCAGTGGCATCCAGAAGGTCCCAGGTTCAATCCCTGACATCTCCAGTTGGAAGGACCGGTTGGTAGATAATGTGAAAGACTTACACCTGAGACCCTGGAGAGCTGCTGCCACTCTGAGTAGACAATACGGACTTTGGTGGACCAGGCAGTTTCTGACTCAGTATAAGCAGTTTTATGTATCCTCCCAGAATTCTTCCAAAGTTTTTGCTTGAGGCTACAGTTGCCAGACACCCACCCCCCAGTGTGGGCGGGGGTCCCCCTGCTTTGGGCGCTCCTCTCCCCTCCCCCAGATCACCCCCTCTTACTGGCAGGAACCCGGAAATCATCACAACATGCCTACGAAAACATAGGCATGTCAGGAATGTCAGTGGCTTTTGGGCAAAACTGTGATTTGAAGCAAATTTTACCACAGAGTTTTGCCCAAAAGCCAGAGTGTCACCCCTGACAACCCTGGCGTGTCTACATCACTTCCTGTTTATGTAGTCACGTCACAATGCTCCTCCCCACTCCTGGAAAGTCCCTCCCCCGCCAGTGCAACGATCAGACCCGGGAACCCTACTGAGGCAGAACCTCCCAATTGCAAAAATCGGGTGGGTACTTTTCCTTTCAGTATCTTGGCCTTCTTTCGCTCCTCAGTGCAGGACGATTTTTCCACAGCTTATAAATGAACATTGCCAAGTTTCCCAATGGCAGAAGGACAAATGCGCGCCCCATGTGTCCGTGAAGGTGCTCCAATACTAATTTCGAGAAACCTGGAATGTTTCCTGGCCCTACTTTCTCTCAGGATCCTCTGCGGCGAAGAGAACTGGCAGCATCGACGGGAAGCCGTTTAATGATGTTATTTCTGTCAGCGAATGATAAAGACAAATCCAACCTTGAATCATGGCTGACTGATTTCTAATGAATGTTAATTTTATTTCACCCTCTCGGGATTTTTTAAAAAAGGGGGGGGGCAAATGTTCTAATGAAAGTTTGGGAGTCATTGTGTGGGTCTTATTATGACTGCTATATTTAGTATTAGAATTCCACCCCCCCTCCATTTTGAAGAGCCGAACACGGTGATGAAGAGAACGTATCGCTGGGAGAGCATAAGGGGGCGTGCTATTTCTATGCGCCTCGCATCATCCTCCGGGTGGCCATGTGATGAAGTGAGTGTGATCTCAGATGTTCTTGATTTCTGTTTCTCTCATAAAGATTTGGGAGACAAAATCAGTCAGCGGCGTCTCTGCCATCAGGCAGAAGTGAGGCAAATGTGCTTTAGGTAGCGGAGTCTGAAGTACGATTAAACGTGAGGACTTATCAGGGTTGCTGGCTCTAGGAAGAGAAATGCCTGGAGGTTTTGGGGGTGGTGCCCGAGGAGGGCGGGGTTTGGGGAGGGGAGGGACTTCAAGGAGGTCCAACTTCCAAGGTGGTGTCAGATAACTGCCATGTTTTCTGTTTAACCTCACTCCTAGCTTACACACATGTGCATAGATTTGCTTTGCTAAGGCTATAGTGGGAGACATTCTTCTGTCAGACAGGATTATCAGTGTAGCCTTGACAGGAGGGAGGGCTTGGGTTCCCCAGCTGGTGTGAATGTATCGGCCCTCTGGAAGGGGTGGTGGTGGTCTCCGTTTCATGATGTAATGTCCCGCCAGGAGATTTCCCGCGTGCGCGCTTGGATTTCATTTGCTTGACTAGTTGAAGCATCAGAGTATATACACAGCCCCCCATGCAATACCCGTCATTCCTGGCAATGTACCTGTGCTACTTGGCAACAGACTGGTATTCCAATAAAGCATTCCTTTCTGAGTGAAGTGTGCCTGGACTTGTTTGCTGTTGAACCTGATAGGTGGCCATTTTCTCCAATGGAACCGATCTCTGTAGCCTGGAGGTACAGTTGTAAAAGCAGGAGATCCCCAGTCACTTATCAAGAAGTTGTGGTTACAGTTTCTGTTTGCTTCATTGCCAGTGAAACAAACTCGAGCCAGATTGTCATGATTCAGGAATCAAAATCTCTTGCATTGTTGCTGGATCTAGCCCAGGTCGAGAGATGTTGCGGAGGGTGAGGGATAGGGTTTTCAACTCTAGGCTTGGAAATTCCTTGAGATTTAGGGATGGAGCCTGGGGAGGACAAGATTTGGGGACGGGAGGGACCTCAGTGGTGTATAATGCCATACAGTCCATCCTCCAAAGAGGTCATTTTCTCCAGGAGAACTGATCTTCATTGATTGGAGATCCGTTGTAATTCTGGGAGATCTCCAGGCCCCACCTGGGGACTGGCAACCCTAGACTGGGGCAATGCCGCGAGTCTCAAATCAAGGCTGTGATGTCCCTTCAGAACTTAGAAGTAACATCACTGCATCAGGATGACTGTCTAAGATTCACCTGAAACTCTATGGTAAAACCATAGAGTTTGGGGTGAATCCTAGAACAGCACCCCAACATGGTGACTTCAGTTCCAGGTTTGAGCTGGAAGTAATGTAGCAGTGCCAACACGATGCTGCCCTCCCCCACTTTGCTCCTCCTGCTTGACTGAGCAGCAGTGAGGCCTGGGTCAGGACATCTCCTGCTATAGCCCAGGATTAGAGAGCTGGGGACTTGGTTTCTGGGATGTACCACAGTAGGGCTATGGTCACACAGCAAGCTTACCGCAATTTGTTCCTGCTGTATATTTGATATGAGGTTTTTGTTTTTTTTTTGCAGGTTGGGATGATCATGCATCCCTCCCTGAACCGCTTGCATCACACGACGAGGCACTGTCCAGATAGCTGCACCGCCCAGTGTTTTTTTGTCCCGAACAGTGAACAAAATGAACCACCGACATACAACCAAGTGCTGGAGTCTATATTATGTGTGTTTGAACATTCATGCATTGAATATATCCAGCACAGGATTGATTATGTGCACAACAGCAAAAGCTGGAAGGGGGGAGGGAGATCAGTGGGAAAAGGATGTTCAGAGAACCTAACAGCATTCATAGCGAGAGATGGCTGTCTAGATTGGTGAAATTGCAGATTCACAGCACAAATATTTGGGAAGTACTTGATTTTCCCGGTGTCAGAAAAATCGCTAGGAAACCAGGAGGATTGTGGGGGTGAGTCCACTTTGATATGGGAGACAGATGTGTCCGTCTGATCAGCCCTTTTAAACGCATTTGGGAACAGTGGTGAAACCCGATCAAAATGACTGTGTGACCACAGCCTAGGAATCTCTATATATATTGCCATAAGGCCCAGTTGGCCCATTTTCCCCCTTCCTGAGAAGTCTGGACACACCAATCAGTGCTTCCTATTGTAAGCACTTAATCTCACCCCCCCATACTTTTGTTCCTGCCCAAAACCTAGAGTGTCACCCCCAATATTGGAAACATGATGACGTCACTTCCAGGTGACGTCATCGTGGCGCAAGCACAAAGCACGCATGCCAGGAGAACTTCAGGCAGGACCAGGAGTCCCTCCGCTGTCAGCCATGTAGGATCTGACGCAATCCTAGCACTGGTTGCTACGACTAGAAATTTAGTATTTGGCTTGCTCCTGTTCAAGTACTTGCAATGGAACTGAAAGCAAGTTTAAAACTATTCTAGTTAACAATTATAACAAAACCATTCAGCTTCATGTCTTTTCCCACTCCTTATAACTATGCTTCTTCGAGGAGAAATTGAAAAAGATGAAAATAAACAAGAAGCTATACTGTTTTAAAAAGAAACTAAGCTGAATCAAGAGGCTGACACCTTCCAACTTTGGCCCCGGTCATATGGGCCAGAAAACGCGGGGGAGAAGTGTGGCAGTTTGCCCCGGAGCTAAATAAGGTGCGGTAGCCTGATCTCATGGACCACCGGGTTGCCACGCTCCAGCTCTGTGCTGCGATCACACCGCGCTGCTGTAGCGTGGCAAAACAGCAGCACAGCAGACCACGCAAGTGTGAAGTGCACATGCGCCGTTGAGGGGGGGTGGGCCGCTGTCGGTGACTTTTGTGTGTGCATGCACTGTCCAGCATTGGTGCGCATCCCAGGGAAACTTACAACATCTGGAAACCCCAGGGACATGGGCGGGCGTCGGAAGCCGTGGGATACTGGCGCTCCCGCAATCAGATGCCAGCCTTTGCCCCAGGGGTTCCAGAAACTAGTACCTCAGACCTACTAGTTTTTTACTCCACGTTTTTGGAGGGAAGCCGCAGGTTGGCCATGGGAGCACTACGCCTCCCAGATGTGTTCGTATGAATGTGCACGGAAAGTCTGCAGGGCTCCCGTGCCTTCAGCGGGGCAAATGCTCAGTGTGAACGGGGCCTTTATAGGATTACTCATGAGGAAGATTGGTGAAATGAGTGCAAAAACCGCTGTGCTCATTGAGGAGATGATGATGTTGGACCTTGCTATCTTTATGTCAGAAATTTTGAACTGCATTGTAAGATGAATAGCTTCACAAATTGATGCTCACAGAATTATTAAATGATTAAATGCGTCATTGTTAATTTTACCACAGTGGTTCTTTGCTTGTTGGAATGACAATAGCAGGCAGATGACAATAGCAGATGAAGGACAATAACCAGGTGTGACTGGATTAGGTGTGATATGCGGAGGGGTGGTAGGCGTGGAGGAATCAGCACTGGTCATGAGACATCCTCGTCGCATGATGAGTTTTGTGGCTGCCTGAGAAGAAAACATGGACAGATCTTGGCATAAGCAGATGATCTGGAGGTGGGCGGGGGAATGCACTCACTGACCTTTCTTCGACTTGCAATAATTGCCAGGAATAGGAACGAACGGGTATCCCAAAGAGGATTTCCAAAGACAAAAAGACAGAAGATTTTTGCCAATTCCTCCCTTCCACTGTAGACTTCCAATCCCCTTCCCCCATGCCGTTTCTGGGGATCTCCCCCCCCCCCGCCAAGCAGCAGTTGTGGCCTGCAGTAGGGCCGGGGAGGTAAGGAAGTCATGCTCAGCTGATCGAAATCCCTCCCCGCAAACATTACCAGTGGATAAGAACAGAACAGAAGCCATGTTGGATCAGGCCAATGGCCCATCCAGTCCAACACTCTGTCTCACACAGTGGCCCAAACCATCAGGAGGTCCACCAGCAGGACCAGAACTCCAGAAGCCCTCCCACTCTTGCCCCCCAAGCACCAAGAATACAGAGCGTCATTGCCCCAGATAACAAGAACCAAAGAGAAGCCATGATGGATCAGGTCAGTGGCCCATCCAGTCCAACAGTCTGTGTCACACAGTGGCCGAAACCCAGGGGCCATCAGGAGGTCCACCAGCGGTCAAGAACAGCTCTGACAGAACTATGGTCATCCAGCAGGTGCAAGTGGAGGCATGGGGAATCAAACCCGGTTCTCCCAAATTAGAGTCTGCACACTTAACTACTATTCCAGACTGGCTCACTTGAAGGGCTGTCATGTAGATGACGGAGCAGATCTATTCTCTATTGCTCCAGATTGCAAGACTAGATCTAATGGGTGGAAATTACAAGGGAGTCGCTACTGGCTAAATATGAGGAGAAACTTCCTAACTGTAAGAGTGGTTGAGCAGTGGGACAGTCTGCCTCGGGAGGTGGTGGATGCTCCTTCGCTGGGCATTTGCAAGCATTGGCTGGATGACCATCTTTCAGGGATGTTGTAGGGCTATCTTTTGGCTAGGCTCCTGCAGAGTGCAAGGGGCTGGACTAGATGACCTGCAAGGTCCCTTCCAACGCTAACATTCTATGATTCTATGAAATGGGCCTTATGTATGTTCCCTGTATGTACCTGTTGAGAGCTATCTAGGGTTCCCTCTGAAGTAATGCAAGAACTCTTGTGTGTGGGTAGGTGTTTGTGCATGCGTACCGAGCTGGGAATGTTTGCTAGAGCTTCTCATAAGTAGAACACTTGGCTATGCCAAAGAGCATTTAACACCTCTGGCAGGAGCTAAATTATGTGCTGCTATTTTGGTATCCTTTTTTTTTTTTTTAAAAAAAATTAAACTGATTCATGACCTTTTTATATGCTCTGTGTATAACCTTCTTGCCATCTGCAAAGCAAAATCGACTTCATTTTACATGTCAGTTTCTCTTGCACTATTTTATAGCCCAACAATCACCCGTATTTGAACGGGAGTTTAAATGTCATGTTCGAGTTCAGAAACTTTCAATTCTGCTAATTGGAGGTGCAAAAAGTTGGGGAAACTTCACATGGATCGTTGAAAGTTTTATATCATCTTTAAACGGCGGCGGAGATCTTACAGCCCCGAGAAGACGGAAACACGATAGAAAAGATAAGAGAATAAATTAGAGGGTCGCTCGGTCCCTTGATTGGTGAATTAACAGAAGGATGAAAGAGAATATTCGAAATGTAGAGAGGCCGTATGGAGATGCAGTTTCGATGATTGGTTTGGTGCATATTGCGCCGTACTTCATGTTCGGCGAGGATGATTGACAGTCTTTGTCTGAACTGACAATGGTCGGTTAAATAAAGCTCAAAGAGAAAGAGGCTTTGCCGAGGCGCGTCATGAGAATAATTCTGTTAAAAAATGAATCACATCTCGGAGTCATTAGCATAAGACATATGATTCATTGACTTAAGTTCTAGCATGATTTATAATAATAGGGCCGGAATGAAGTGGAGGTGTTCAGCGCTTCCAAAACATTCCCCCCCCCCATCGGGGACATGAATGCGCCTACCACAGAGTCTCTCAACCTTCAGCTGTAAGAGTGAGCTCTGAGACAGCGTGGTCCAGGATCTCGGACCAGTTTCCCTATTTCTCTCTCTCAGCCTCACCTACCTCACAGGGATGTCGTGAAGATAAGACAGAGGAGAAGGAACTATCGACTGTTCTGTCAGACCTCAGATCTGTCAAAATCTCCCAGCCTAACCTACCTTACAGGCAGAGCCAGTTTTGTGTCGTGGTTAAGTGTGCGGACTCTAATCTGAGGGAACCGGGTTTGGTTCCCCACTCCTCCACTGGCACCTGCTGGTGTGACCTTGGGTCAGTCACAAGCTCTGGCACAGCTATTCTTGAAAAAGAGCAGTTTCTGTCAGAAGTTCTCTCAGCCCCACCTCCTTCACAGGGTGTCTGTTGTGGGGAGGGGGAAGGGAGAGAAGTTTGTAAGCCGCTCTGAGACGCCTTTGGGGAGTGAAGGGCGGGGTATAAATCCAATCTCCTCCTCCTCCTCTTCTTCTTCTTCTTCTTCTTCTTCTTCTTCTTCTTCTTCTTCTTCTTCTTCTTCTTCTTCTTCTTCTTCTTCTTCTGTCAGAGCTGTTCTTGAAAAAGAACAGTTTCTGTCAGAGCTCTCTCAGCCCCACCTACCTCACAGGGTGTCTTTTGTGGGGAGGGGAAGGGAAAGGAGTTTGTAAGCCGCTCTGAGACGCCTTTGGGTAGTGAAGGGCGGGGTATAAATCCAATCTCTTCTTCTCTCTCTTCTTGTCTCCAAATTGAGTTAGTGTGAGCCAGCTCACAGTTTTTTAGCCTCCAGCCCACACCTTTTGGTCTTATTTTAGGAAGAATGGCTCCAGAGCAGGCCAATAGTTACAGTGGGGCATTTCGGGGCCCAGCCCCCGACTTTCCACCAGGGCCCCCCGACTTACCACCCTGGCCATGCCCCCTGACTTATTTTACGCACTTGCCTTGCACCACCCTTTCCCCCCTGGCAGCTCTTTGTATCTTTACGGAGTCCTCGTCCAGCAAAGTAAGCCCCGCCTATAGTCCCACGCTGCTCATCTCGCCTGCCTCTTTTGCTTGCCTCTTGCCGTCCAGCAAAGCAGGCGATCACATTAATTACCTTAAATTCAATTGGCCAGTGCCCCCCGAGAAATTTAAATGTGCCCCGACTTAATAATACCTGGCTAAAGGCTTGCTCCAGACCAAACTGAATTATGCAGTCGCCGAATTGCTCACTCACAGCTTTAATGCCAGTGGCTTACAAAGTGGAATTTTCACTCACAAGAATCCACAGCTTAGAGGGTGCACTGCTCACAGGATATCGTGAAGGTACACGAAACCCAGAGCTACTTCTATACGGGGGGGAAGGGAATTGTTTTGTCCATCTATTGTTGTTTAGGAAGAGAGATGGGGTCTCTGTGCCCGCCAAGAGACTCGCGGGATTCGAAGATGACCACTCGAACATCCGTTTTAATTTCTCCTGCCCTTGTTTCTCTGTAATACTTTCAAATATTTATGACTCCAATTTTTTAGCTGCATATATTCCGAAGAACGCATTAGTCTTTTCTTAACCAAGTATGACATGTGCTCTACTGAAAGTGCAGAGTGTAAATTATTAAGGAGACAGAATAAAGAACTTTTCTTTGCCAATTTACTTGGGGAGGACGGTACAGAACTGTACGCCAGTGTGGTGTAGTGGTTAAGAGTGGCAGACTCTAATCGGAAAAACCGTGTTTGATTCCCCACTCCTCCTTCACATGCAGCCAGCTGGGAGACCTTGCGCCAGTTCCAGTTCTCTCAGAACTCTCTCCGCCCCCACCTACCTCACAAGGTGCCTCTTGTGGGGAGGGGAAGGGAAGGCGATTGTAAGCTGCTCCAAGACTTCTTCGAGTGGTGAAGAGCAGAATATCTCTTCCTCTTCCTCTTCCTCCTCTTCCTCCTCCTCCTCCTCCTCCTCCTCCTCTTCTTCTTCTTCTTCTTCTTCTTCTTCTTCTTCTTCTTCTTCTTCTTCTTCTTCTTCTTCTTCTTCTTCTTCTTCTTCTTCTTCTTCTTCCTCTTCTTCTTCTTCTTTTCAATTTATATCCCGCCCTCCCCGCCAAGGCAAGCTCAGGGCAGCTTGCAATAAAAATTAAGGTACATTAAAACACGGGTTGTAAACATCATAAAATCATATACAACAACAAAATAAAGTGATGGTGGCAATATGATATGACATAAAAATCCCAGTAGGCCATGGTGGGTTAGTCACAAAGAGTATAGCCAGAGTTGGTGAACAGCTTATCAGACCATTTATAAGGGCTGTTGAGGGCTACTGGTGATACTATAGAGGGCCTTACCACAGTTCAGTTATTGGGAATGTGTCCTAATCAAAGGCCTGGTGGAACAGCTCAATTTTGCAGGCCCTGTGGAACTGTAAGAAGTCCTGCAGGGCCATGATGTCATCCGGGAGCTCATTCCACCATTCTTCTTCTTCTTCTTCTTCTTCTTCTTCTTCTTCTTCTTCTTCTTCTTCTTCTTCTTCTTCTTCTTCTTCTTCTTCTTCTTCTCCTTCTCCTTCTCCTTCTCCTTCTCCTTCTCCTTCTCCTTCTCCTTCTCCTTCTCCTTCTCCTTCTCCTTCTCCTTCTCCTCCTTGTCCTTCTCCTTCTCCTTCTCCTTCTCCTTCTCCTTCTCCTTCTCCTTCTCCTTCTCCTTGTCCTTGTCCTTCTCCTTGTCCTTGTCCTTGTCCTTGTCCTTCTCCTTGTCCTTGTCCTTCTCCTTCTCCTTCTCCTTCTCCTTCTCCTTCTCCTTCTCCTTCTCCTTCTCCTTGTCCTTCTCCTTCTCCTTCTCCTTCTCCTTCTCCTTGTCATATCCTCTGAATACAACTGCTTGTTGACCTTCAGTCTGGAATGCCAAGTCCTAACTTCTGGACATGCTGGTGGACATCCTGATGGCCTCTGGGTTTTGGCCACTCAGGGCTTCTCTCATGTTCTCATGTCTGGGGCAGTGATGCTCTGTATTCTTTGTGCTTGGGGGGCAACAGTGGGAGGCTTTCTGGAGTTTTGGTCCCACTGGTGGACCTCCTAATAGCACTTGCATTTTGGCCACTGTGTGACACAGAGTGTTGGACTGGATGGGCCATTGGACCAATCCAGCATGGCTTCTCTTATGTTCTTATGCCTGAAGAGAAGAAGAAGAATGGTGGAATGAGCTCCTGGATGACATCAGGGCCCTGCAAGACTTCCTTGTGGAGGGATGGGGGGAGGATTAGGGACACGGACATTACAAGGGGGGGAGGTTTCCTGAATGTGTTGTGGCTGCATGGAGGAAACGTAACACATTTCTCAGTAAAAGAAACCCAAGGCATGCAAAATGCCATCGTCTGCTCTCCCCGCTTCCTTACTCATATCCACGTCTGCATAAAATCCAGCATTTTGCCCGTCTTCTCAGAGCCTCATCGCTCAAAGTAATTTCCGATGCACCTGCATCCTTAATAAGAAGGCCAAGTTTTATGCCACATCAACTCCCGTCTAATTAGTGCCTCTAAGCAATGCACAAGAAAGGTTTAAACAGGCACTTACGATGCAGTAAATGATGTTCCCATGCAGGGGGAAGTAAACAAAACATCGGGGTTTTTTGCTTCTCCGAATCGGAGCCATTGATGCTTTAAGTGCAATCTTGCATGGTAAGACCATCAAAATCCATTCGGTGGAGGCTGAGTGGTGTTTTGGGGTCCCCTGTCCAACCTTCCCCCCCCCCCCCGACAGGTCAACCATGATAGACTGGTTCAGGAAATGTCCTCTCAACCTTGTGCAGTCCTAAACAGGTTCTCCTCAGAATCCGAGTGAAGTCCACTCAACGAGCCTTACTCTCAAGAACGGGACCTCTCACCTGCAGTGTTCACCTGCTGCCTGGAGGTGAGACTGAGAAGCAGGAGGAGTTAATTTGAAATTTATTTACAGCTGCTAAAATCTTAATAGTGGGGCTACCATATTCTGAAAAACACAAAAAGAAGACCTATCTCCCAATGTCAGGTAGCCCTGTCAAGTGTATGGTAGGCGGGGGGAGTACGCTGTCTGAACTGTTCCTCACTGTTACTAACTGTCTCTTATCAGGTCTCCAACCTTCACTCTCCATCTGCTGGAGTTTCGGCTGGGAACTTCAACGGTTTCTAGAATTGTTTTGCTTAATAGCCCGCTACTTTGGCCCATGCACACAACTTGTATTCAGTGCGGGAGCGGTGGTGCAGGCAGTAAAAGCACGCCTGCTGTAACATCAGTGAACAGCCACTATGGCTGTTCAAGACCCACCACGGCCGGGGTGAGCTCCTGGCCCTAGTCCCAGCTCCCGCCCACCCAGTGGTTTGAAAGCTTTGCAAGTAGATAAATGGGTACCTGCCTGTAGGTGGCGGGGGGCACCCTCCCTCCCTCCTTGGGGTGTGTAGCAAGGGCATCAGCAGCGGCGGCGATAGCGATATGGCGGCGATGTGGCAGCAATGGCGGCAGCGGTGGAAGCAACGCTGAGTGGCTGAACCCAGCAGACGGCGGAGCCATGGAGGTGCAGGCGGCGCGACGGCATGGCATGGTGGAGCTGGAAGGGCCGTGCACCGAAGATGGGCCTGCTGAGAAGAAGCTTTTGAGCCAGGAAAAAGATCTACACCAGGACATCAAGGACATTGAGGATGGAGTGCTGACACCTGAGGCCCGCCGGAATAGAGACAAAAAAAAAAAAAAAGCCCTGCCTGGGTGCTGGTAGGATGTCACTCCCCCTATAGATTGTGGCTCTAGATATAAATTGAACTAAAAAAAAAAATGTGTAATCTGCTCAGAGACCCCTCAGGGTTAGAGCGGTATATAAATCAAAAGTATAAATAAATAAAATTGGCTTCTGCTATGGGCAACCGACTACCTAAAACAACTGATCATTATGACAAATCTTATTTTAAATAATCCCTACTATAGAAGAAGAAGAAGAAGAGGAAGAAGAAGAGGAAGAGATTGAATTTATACTCCACCCTTCATTCAGAGTCTCAGAATAGCTTACAATCTCCTTTCCCTTCCCCTCCCCACAGCTGACACCCTGTGAGAGAGGTGGGGCTGAGAGAGCTCTGAGAGAACTGCTCTTGAGAGAACTGCTCTGAGCGAACTTGTGACCGACCCAAGGTTACACCAAGTGGCTGCATGTGGAGGAGTGGGGAATCAAACCCGGTTCTCCCAGCTTAGAGTCCGCGCTATAACCGTTACACCAAACTGGTACTCTTTAGCACTACACCAAACTGATGATAAGCTGAAGCTTGCCTACCCTGAGGTACTATAGGGCAAAATGGTCTCAGTGTCCAAACCCAAAAAGAGGAGTTTTTCATCCTTTTTTTAAAAAAAAGAGCCCAAAAGAGGACAGATACCAAAAAAGAGAGAGAGAAAGACATGTCCTCTAAAACTAGGACATCCGGTAACCCTATCAATAGTTGCCATCGTAACTTCAGATCCAACCCTGTATTCCGTGTGGGTTCCCAAAGCGTGACGTACCACAGAGAAAACTAAAAGTATGCCTTTTATACGAAAGGAAGAGGATAATTTTTTAAAAAAAATAATTGTATCAAATGATGGGGAAACCATTTCTTGAGTTTATGGCAGTCTCTTATTATGGGGGTGAAAGAGGATTTAATGTTGCATCTTTTTGAAACTGAGATCTGAATTGAAATTAGTTCCGGAATCATTTTATATTGACTAGAAGGTTGTGGTCCCTGTCAGGTTCAAAAGCAAGTAGATCCAAGCATTCTTAGGAGTAAGAAGGGCTTTATTGGAATACAGTGCTAAAACCCACAGTGAAGAGGTTATTGTCAGGAATGGCAGGACAAGCGGCTCAGGCATGGTTATAGTGTGATGCAAAAGGCGACTAGCAAATGATCTGCAAGTGCGTGCGTGGGAAACTCCTGGCGGGAGAGTTACTAAATGGGCGGGAGAAAACTCCCTCCTCCCCTCGGCTTCACAGGACTGGAAAATTCTCATAGACTTAAGAATAGCCCAAAGCCTGCATTCAAGGCCACCGTGATAACACCGAGCGGCAGGGAAGAAGCTCCCACGGTACAGCTAGCATATTTACACAAGCGCAGAAGCAGGGACGAGATAGAGAACACAGAACAATGGATACAGTGTGAAACATTAAACAACCATTACTGACAGTCCCCCACCCCCATATTAATCTTCCCCTTCTGTCCATTTGGAAGGGCCCACCAGAGAGACAAACGGGATATACATATTTAACCCCGGCTAATCTCGCTGAGGATTAACATAGAATCATAGAGCTGGAAGGGATCTCCAGGGTCATCTAGTCCAACCCCCTGCCAAACTGGCCTAGAGAACAATTGCTTCCTGACCCCAAAGTGGCAGTCAGCATTTCCCTGGGCCACGAGAACTAAGCACTGAGGCAACCCTTCCTGCCCTCCCTCTCAAGATCTTACTAAGTTCACAGAATCTGCATAGCTGTCAGATGGTCATCTAGCCTCAGCTTGAAAACCTCCAGCTTGGAAACCACCACCTCCCAAGGAAGCCTGTTCCACTGAGAAGCCACTCTACCTGTCCGGAACTTCTTCCTAATGTTTAGCTGAAAACTCTTTTGATTTAATTTCAACCCATTGATTCTGGTCTGACTTTCTGGGGCAACAAAAAACATCTCCGCACCATCCTCTACATGACAGCCCTTCACGTCCTCGAAGATGGTTCTCATATCCCCTCTCAGTCATCTTCTCTCCAGGCTAAACATACCCAGCTCCTTCAACCTGTCCTCACAGGACTTGGTCTCCACAACATAACACTTCTTCATATACCTGATGTCTGAAGATACCAGACATCTGAAGAAGTGACTCACAAAATGCCACAGTGCCACCCTGACAACCCAGACATGATGACATCACTTCCAGGTCACATGGCCCCAAATTCTGTTAGTCTTTAAGGTGCTACTGGGCTCTTACTGTATCATAGGTCCTTTCTGCATTCGTTGGCCACTCCGGATCTTCTCAGTGTTTGAGTCGAGGCAATTTAAGTCCATGGCAAAACAGCACCCCCAAGCCCCGGGGCATCAGCAGGCTGAAACTGGTCTGACCACTGAAGGGAGGTAACAGAATTGAAAAAAGAAAGTCTGGAATAAAAAAGAAGGTTGAATTTGATTTTCAGGCAGAATGGGGAAAAAGAAGAAGAGAAGAAGAGATTGGATTTATACCCCACCCTTTACTACCCAAAGGAGTTTCATAGCAGTTTACAAACTCCTTTCCCTTCCCCTCCCCACAACAGACACCCTGTGAGGTAGGTGGGGCTGAGAGAGCTCTGACCAAAACTGCTGTTTTTCAAGAACAGCTGTGCCAGAACTACGGCTTGCCCAAGGTCATCCAGCAGGTGCAAGTGGAGGAGTGGGGAATCAAACCCAGTTCTCCCAGATTACAGTCCGCACACTTAACCACTACATCCAAAACGGAATAAAAAGAAGGTTGAATTTGATTTTAGTGCAGAATTGCTTAGTGCAATGAACATGGGTAAAAGGGAGAATGAAGAAAGGGCCATAATACTTGCAGATAAGGTTTTGGAAACTGGATGTTCGGTCAAGGTAAAGGTAAAGGTTTCCCTTGCTCGAAAGCCAGTCGAATCCGACTCTAGGGTTGCGGTGCTCATCTCCGTTTCAAAGCCGAAGAGCCAGCGCTGTCCGAAGATGTTTCCGTGGTCATGTGGCCAACATGACTAAACACCAAGGCGCATGGAACGCTGTTACCTTCCCATCAAAGTGGTACCTATTTATCTACTTGCAATTTCTTGCTTTCAAACTGCTAGGTTGGCAGGAGCTGGAACCAGAGACGGGAGCTCACTCCGTCATGCGGCACTCTCGGGTCTCGAACCGCTGAACTACCGACCTTCCACAGCCTGCAGTTCAGCGTCTTAACCACTTGAGCCACTGCAGCTCCACTGCTCCACCGCAGCAGTTTGGTCAAATCAAGCCCTAAAAACAAGCTGGTGCGCCAGTCTACTGAAAAGAAGCAATTGTTTACTTCTCGGCTTTTGCTGGAATTGTCTGAATTATTAAGAGCTCGTGGCCTTCTGGAGGCCTGAGAGAAGAAAGAGACCTAATGAATCTGGTGAGGGACGTAATGGAACAAGCAGGGATTTTATTATTATTTTTTTGCTACTCCCGAAGAAGGTTAGCTAACATTTCAGCACACCAAGGGATCGATAGAACTGGGAAGCTATAATCATGGTATTACCGCGGCTCTAGCCGGGCGCAGAACGCTGAAGGACACTGACAAACGAAGGGGATTCAAAGGAATTTGTGAGCGGGTCTTGGGAGACAGATTCCCAAGCAAACTTCAGAGGGGCTAATTAAGTATTGCTAAAGGCGAGCGCGGGGTTTGCCGCTACAAACTTTGCAAAAGGGGAGCAGGCAGTCGAGCGACTTGGAGCGAACTCTGCAGCGCTTGACGTGATATAAAATGGCCCTTGCTCCGAGCAGCTGTTTCTTGGGGTTGCCCATTTCCAGGTGGCGGCTGGAGAACTCCCCCTATTACAACCGGTCTTGGTGTTTAGTCAGGCCATATGACCATGGAAACGTCTCCGGACAGCGCTGGCTCTTCGGCTTTGAAATGGAGATGAGCACCGCAAACCTAGAGTTGGATTCGACTGGCTTTCAAACAAAGGAACCTTTAAGGTGGAGAAAATGGCTGCTTTGGAAGGCGGACTCTGGGGCGTTATATCCTGCTGGGGTCCCCTCCCCTTCCTAAACCCCGCCCTCCTCAAGCTCCACCCCCCAAATCTCCAGTTATCTCTCAACCCGGAGATGGCGACCCTAACTGAAGCCTACCGAACTGCCTGGCTATTTGGGATGCCAGGCTCCAGGTGGGACCTGGGGATCCCCTGGAAATTACAGCTCATCTCCAGGCTACAGAGGTCGGTTCCCTTGGAGGAAATGAATGCTTTGGAAGGTGGACTTTATGGCATTGTACCCCCACACACACTAAGGTCCCTATCCTCTCCAGGCTCCATCCCCAAATCTCCAGGAGTTTCCCAGCCTGGATCTGGCAACCCTATATGGTATTATACCCAACCAAAGTCCCTCCACTTCCCAGACCCCGCCCCCTCAAGCTCCACCCCCAAAATCTCCAGGAATATCCCAACCTGGAGCGGGCAGCCCTACTGTTTCTTCCTGAGAGTACCCCAGACATAATTTCCTAACTGCAGCTACTTGTGGAACACTTCAGTTCTAGATATTTCAGCAAGGCACACTAGAGGTACTGTAGATTTCACTAGCGGAAGTTTCCCTTACTGATAGGATTGCCTACCTGTGGTAGGTCAATTCCCATCCTCTTCCCTAGACCCCTGCCTTTGTGAAACTGAGGACCAGGAGGAGAAAAGGTGGCTGTTTAATGGCCTCCGTAGTGATACTGTAGAAATTTTCTCATGTCTCTAAGGTGTCTACCATAGAGATTTGGCGGATGTTTCTAGAGCGTCACCCAGAAGCAACGCCATGTCCTCCCTAAACTCCACCCTCTTGGTATTTGCTGTGGTAGTACATTATCTCTGACACAAGCATCTGATCTGTTCTCCTATCCATTGAGCACCTTACAGGCTGCCAAACACATCTGAACATAGACAATACTATTTATTTATTTATTTATTTATTTATTTATTTTTCCCCGGATTTATATTCTGCCCTCCCCACAAGTGGGCTCAGGGCGGATCACAGGGCCATTTGACCTCACAATACATAAATACATTAACCATCAGATTAAAACAGTTAAGAACAACAATTTACAACAGATTGCACTGTTTGTTTCTGCCCACGATCTCTAGGGCTGGCGTCACTAGGTCTCTAAGAGCTGCAATCACACGCGCCAGAAGATCTGACCTAGGCGTGAATGCCCAATGGACCAAAACGGTGCAATCAGACAGCAACATCGGGGAAGTGCCCTGCAGCCATTGGCAACCTGTGCTGCCCCACCGTAGAAATGGACTAAATGTCAGATGTCAAGCACCTGCCATGTTTTCTGTGTTATTTCTCATTTATCTTGCACGCATGCACATAGCCCTGCTTTGCTGTAACCGTGAGAGAACCCTCTGCCAGCGAATGCTATCTACTTGGCCTTGAGCAGGGGCAAAGGCTTGTGTTCCCAGCCGGTGGGAATCTTTCTGCCTTCCAAAGGTGTGTGTGGGGGGGGCGTTCTCCCGTTCATTATGTAAAATCCCGCTGGGAGAATTCCCGTGCGCGTGCTGAATTTTCATTTGCTAGTTAAGCTAATGCATCAGAGTATATATCTCAGTCTCCATGCTTGTTTGGGTATTCCTGACAATGAATCTGCATCTATGGGTAACATACTTGTATTCCAATAAAGCACATCTTTCACTGTGAAGAGTGCCTGGACTTACTTGCTGTTGAACCTGACACTAAAAAGACACCAGAGAAAATCTGGTAGTAATCAGGTTCCAATGGGCCATGGATGAACTTTGCCTTGTCTGATCACTTCTGAGCTTCCCAGCTGTTGGGATGGTTTGATCAGGCCATTCCAGCTCAATGCCGTTCCCCCCACTTCGCAGTATGCGCATCATCACCTATCCATAGGGGGTCCTCAGGGTGGAGGTGAGATTCCACATTTATGCACGTGGAAAACAAATGGCAAAAAAAGAGCGACTCACCCGTGGTTGCATCTGATCACACAGTGACGGGCTGAGCCCGCAGCAACAAAAGGCTGTGTGATCTCGCGACCACGGGTCAAATTCCTCCGGAGGGAATAGCCTCGCTTCCCCTTCACCTCAACTGGCCCATGTGACCACAACCTAAGATCTACTTGATCTGGGCCACAGGGCATCTGCACAGTAGGGTGAGACTAATTCTATTTGATTTCATGGGCAGCTGGATCAGGTCACTATGTGATGTATGTAGGGGGGAACAGCACGACCGAGAAAATACACATGCACAAAATAGTGTTGATAACATGGACTTAGACAAACACCAGATGGTAAGAGTAGTTTTTCAAAAAAAAAATTTCATTTATATTTAGGGCTGGCTGATTGGTTTGCTCCGAGTTCAGACTGGCAGTTTGAAGCAGGAGCAAGTCATGGCAAAAAAGCCCTGGAACATTTCCCGGTCACACTGCACCAACTGATGCGGGAGCATTCACACTGTTGGTGTGAAGGCACAGCTGTAAGGCGCGGCTTTCTGTTTCACTATTCTGGAGATATGCATTTATGCGCATGAGTGCTTATGTGCATGAGCACACAATCAAAATCTTGTGGATCAAAAACTGGCTTATAAATAGGAAACAGAGAGTGAGTATAAATGGGAAACTTTCTCAGTGGAGGGTGGTAAGCAGTGGGGTACCACAGGGATCAGTACTCGGTCCCATGCTTTTTAACTTGTTTATTAACGATTTGGAATTGGGAGTAAGCAGTGATGTGGCTAAATTTGCAGATGACACGAAGTTGTTCAGGGTGGTGAAAACCAGGGAGGATTGTGAGGCACTCCAAAGGGATCTGTTGAGGATGGGTGAGTGTGCGTCAACGTGGCAAATGGGGTTCAATGTGGCCAAGTGCAAAGTGATGCACATTGGAGCCAAAAATCCTAAATATAAATACACGTTGATGGGGTCTGATCTGGCAGAGACTGACCAAGAGAGAGATCTTGGAGTCGTAGTGGATAACTCGCTGAAAATGTCTACACAATGTGTAGCTGCAATAAAGAAGGCCAACGCTATGCTGGGGATTATTAGGAAGGGAATTGATAACAAATCAGCCAGTATCATCATGCCCCTGTATAAATCATTGGTGCGACCTCATTTGGAATACTGTGTACAGTTCTGGTCACCACATCTCAAAAAGGATATTATAGCATTGGAAAAAGTGCAGAGAAGGGCAACTAGAATGATAAAAGGGTTGGAACACCTTCCCTATGAAGAAAGGTTAAAATGCTTGGGGCTCTTTAGCTTGGAGAAACGACGGCTGAGAGGTGACATGATCGAGGTTTATAAGATTATGAATGGGATTGAGCAGGTTGAGAAAGAAGTACTTTTCTCCCTTTCTCACAATACAAGAACTCGTGGGCACTCTATGAAATTGCTGAGCAGTCGGGTTAGAACAGATAAAAGGAAATACTTCTTCACCCAAAGAGTGATTAACATATGGAATTCACTGCCACAGGAGGTTGTGGCAGCTGCAAGCATGGACAGTTTCAAGAGGAAATTAGATAAACATATGGAGCAGAAGTCCACCAGTGGCTATTAGCCACTGGGTATAGAATGAGAACTCTCAGTCTGGGGCAGGTGATGCACTCTATTCTTGGTGCTGGAGGGGGCAGCAGTGGGAGGGCTTCTGTTGCCCTGGCCCCACTGCTGGACCTCCTGATGGCACCTGGTATATTTTGGCCGCTGTGTGACAGAGTGTTGGACTAGATGGGCCATTGGCCTGATTCAACATTGGCTTCTCTTATGTTCTTATGTTCTTATGTTCTTATGTGGATTTTAGTGTTCACACTGTGTTGGTGCGCAATATACGTGGGATAGACACGCTTTCCGGGGTTTGATACCACTTTTAACAGGTATCTTTTAAACTCGGGAATGAAGTGTTACAAGACGGGTTGAGTATGGCTGGGGAACGCCAGACAGATGTGCCTGTGTGAACGCCCCCTTTAATCCACTTGTGAAACGTGGCTGAAATGCATCTCTCCCAGGGCAAAGTGCCAGTCTGGCCTTTACTTATACAGTTGGTGGCCAAGTGAGAGCAGGTCTGTGAGGAAGGGAGGAGAGGGTAAGGAAGGTCTGCCATCGGTCTCTGTTAGGGTTGCCAGTTCTGGGTTGGGAAATACCTGGAGACTTTGGGGGTGGAGCCAGGAGAGGGTGGGAGTTTGGGAGGGACCTCTGCATGGTACAGTGCCACAGAGTTCACCCTTCAAGTCAGCCATTTTCTTCAGGGGAGCTGATCTCTGTCAGCTGGAGATCAGTTGAAAAAGCAGGAGATCTCCAGGCCTCACCTGGAGGTTGGCAACCCTAGTCTCTGTGAACCATGCACTGCTTGTCCCAATATAATATGGTAGCTTCTCTGGGCACATGCATGAAGGGCTGCAGATTGTTCTGTCCTGTCCTGTGAATACCTGAAAAGGAATTCAAAGAACAGGCCCGAATTCCTCACAAACAACGAACTGTTAAATGGATGATCGGCTCCCGGTTTGCAGTTGGGAACCAGGTGGTGACCTCAGTCAGCAGTGCTCAAGGACCCTTAACTCACATTTTTAATTCAAAAAATTATTATTATCATCATCATTGTTAGATGACGCAACAACACTTTGGGTTTCAGAACTCATTCCCAACTCACACTGGTTCTTTTCCACATAGTCGTAGGTCTCTTATTATTGGTCTGTGGGTCGTTCTGGCAGAATCCATGCTTATTTGCTTAGACATAAGAACATAGGTGGTTAAGACGCTGAACTGCAGGCTGTGGAAGGTCAATAGTTCAGCAGTTTGAGACCCAAGAGTGCCGCATGACGGAGTGAGCTCCCGTCTCTAGTTCCAGCTATTGCCAACCTAGCAGTTCGAAAGCAAGAAATTGCAAGTAGATAAATAGGTACCACTTTGGTGGGAAGATAACAGCGTTCCATATACCTTAGTGTTTAGTCATGCCAGCCACATGACCACGGAAACGTCTTCGGACATCACTGGCTCTTCGGCTTTGAAACGGAGATGACCACTGCAACCCTAGAGTCGGATTCGACTGGCTTTCGAGCAAGGGAACCTTTACCCTTTACCTTTACCTTTAAGAACATAAGAAGAGCCCTGCTGGATCAGGCCAATGGCCCATCTAGTCCAGCATCCTGTCTTGCACAGTGGCCCAGCAATTCCTCTGGACAGCCAGCAACAGGGCATAGAGGCCGAGGCCTTCCTAAGAACATTAAAAAGCCCTGGTGTATCAGACCAATAGCCCATCTACTCTTGCATCTACAGAGGCCAACCAGTTGCTCTGGAGGGCCAGCAACAGGGCATAAAGGCCAAAGCCTTCCTCTGGTAAGAACATCAGAAGAACCCTACTGGATCAGACCAATGGTCCATCTAGTCCGGCATCCTGTCTCACACAGTGGCCAACCAGCTCCTCTGGAAGGCCAACAACAGGGCATGTATGCAAAGACTTTCACCTGCTGTTGCCTCCTGGCTCTGGGCTTCAGAGGATTAGTGCCTCTGAATGTGGCGGTTCCCCTCAGCCACCATGGCTAGTAGCCATTGATTGACTGATCATGAACCTATCTAATCCACTTTGAACGCTGTTTATTTCTGTGGCTGTCATGAGCAAAAATGCTACTTTGTGAGCTACTGGCATTAAAGTTGTGAGTGAGCGATTTGGCTACTGTGTAAATGAGTTTGCCCCGAAGCCATCCTCCCTGAGCTGAGACAAAAAATGTGGGAGCTAGAGGCTAAAAAAACTGTGAGCTAGCTCACAATAACTCAACTTAGAGGGGACACTGGTCATGACTACATCGTATGGAAGTGAATTCCACATTTTCATCATAGGATCATAGAATGTTAGAGTTGGAAGGGACTCTCTGTGAAAAGTAGTATTTCTTTTTGTCCATCCTGAACCTACTGCCCATCAGCTTCATTGGATGTCCTCAAGGTCTAGTATTTGGGGAGAGGGAGAAAGAGTTCCCTTTGTCGACTGTCTCCACCCCGTGAATAATTTTATAAACCTCTGTCATGTCCCCCCTTTAGTCGCCTCTTTTCTCAACTGAAAAGTCCTTGACTCTCCCAACCTTTCTTCACAAGGACGGTGCTCCAACCCCCAAAATCATCTTGGTCACCCTCCTCTGGGCTTTTCCCAGCTCCGCAGTGTCCTTTTTGGGATATGGTGACCAGAACTGTCCACTGTATTCCAAAGGAGTCTGCACCATAGATCTATACAGGGGCATTACAATACTGGCCACTTTATGCTTAATCTCTGTCCTAATAATCCCCAGCACAGAGTTTGCCTTTTTCTCCGCTGCAGCACACTAGGTTGACACGTTGATTGAGCTGTCCACTACGACCCTGAGATCTCTTCCCCTCTCAGTCTCAGCAAGTTCAGACCCCATTAGCCTGTACTTGAAGTTGAGATTTTTTTGTCCCAATGTGCATCAACTTACAAAAAGAAGAAGAAGAGGAGGAGGAGGAGGAGGAGGAGGAGGAGGAGGAGGAGGAGGAGGAGGAGATTGGATTTATACCCCGCCCTTCACTCGGAGTCCCAGGGCAGCTTACAAACTCCTTTCCCTTCCCCTCCCCACAACAGACACTCTGTGAGGTAGGTGGGGCTGAGAGAGCTCTTTCCAGAACTGCCCTTGAGAGAACAGCTCTGAAAGAACTTGCGACTGTCCCAAGGTCATGCCAGCATCTGCATGTGGAGGAGTGGGGAATCAAACTCGATTCTCGCAGATCAGAGTCCGCGCTCCTAACCACTTCACCAAAACTACAGACATGGCATACATGAAACATGTTTTGTAACCATTTCCCTACTGGTGAGTGGACTACAAAAAAGGGGGGCATTCAAAGTCATTCCTATTAATTCCAGTAGGCCTCCGAGTCTTGGATGCTTCCCATAAAGCCCAGAACTGAGAATTCCAAAGGTCAGAGGTCATGAAATCAAAGCTGTTGTGTCCCTCGGCCTACCCAATCACCAAATGATATTAACGCCCAGTGAGACTCCGACCTTTACGAGCTCTTTATCTCCGTTACCCCCTTTCAGTCCCCTTCCATAGAAGCCAAATTTCATTTCCAGCGTTAAGTGGCGGACACTATGAATATACTTTTTCCTTACAATCTGCTTCGATTAAAGCTGAACTTTCGCTTGGATCAGGGGGTCATTTTTATGCCTCTTGAAACAGCTCCGCCTAAGTCTTATATGATCCCGGAGAATAGTAATTTCGCTCTCCACTTTGAACGCTCTGCCGTCTCCTATACTTTCAATCACTTTGCCATTCTCTACATCCCGCGGAACGAAATGTAATGCCTCCCATTTAGTTTAATTCTAAGGCACCTGGAGTTTTTACAAGCTTTTACACCAGAAATTCGGTATCAGCTATTTTTATTTTTTTTAAAAAAAATACAGCTTTCTGAGCAAGTTATAATATATAGTTGCATCAGAGTATATAATGTCCTGATACTGGGGGGGGGGGGAAGGTTTGAAAAAGTTAACTTTTCACCCTTCTCTGTGCAGCATGTATCTGTTGTCTAGATCATCTGTCGCAGTGGTTTTCGAACAAATGTTTGGAGAATTTATCAGGGATTACTCAACAGGCCGATTGCTACGTGAAGCGGATTTCTACCGAATCAGACGGTCTGTCCGTCAAGATCAGTATTGTCTACTTAGACTGGCAACTACAAAGCGATTACACAGTAATACACAAGTAATGCAGGAAAACCTGTGTAAAAAACACTATGAATAAACCAAAAGGAACGTTTGTAATGTCAGGATTCAAAAATCAATGATGCACAAATTTTATACAGATATCCAACAGGTAAATAGTAAGCAAACATTCAACAGGTAAAGACAATATAAATCCCAATGCTTCTAGCAACAAGTATAGATATCAATATTTTCAGCAGTGGGTACAATTGACATTCAACAACTAAGTACTGACAACAACAATATAACTAACATTCAACAGGTGAAGACAATTCCAATGCTTTCAACAGGTAACCTACTCATCAAAAATAACACAGGATGTTCATGTATAAGTTCCGGCAGGGGCAGGGGACGAAGATTCCGGATTTCAAAATTCGTCTCGATTTTCCTTCCTCAGTACAAGCTGATTAAATTGGCATTCAACAAGTAAGTACTGACAACAACAATATAACTAACATTCACCGAGCGAAGACAATTCCAATGCTTTCAATAGGTAACCTACTCATCAAAAATAACACAGGGTGTTCATGTATAAGTTCCGGCAGGGGCAGGAGACGAAGATTCCGGATTTCAAACTTCATTTTGATTTTTCTTCTTCAGTACAAGCCAATTAAATTGCATTTTATTTTATTAGTTTTTATTTATTATTAGATTTATACCCCGCCCTTCCACAAGGGCTCAGGGTGGCGAACAAGAGGCCACAAGTCATACATTGCCGACAACACATAAGGCAATAACATATAAAATACATAGAAACACCAAAATGAACAGCAATAAAACCATTAAAACAGCGGCAAACAGAACATGTAAACTCAATTAAAGTCTATCAACACTCAACACTCTGGCGGCATGTTACCCTGCTCCAAAAATGTCCCACCAAGTTATAATCTCATCCCAGGGCCAGGATGCCTCGTGGTATCCCACGGTGATGGTCCAATCATGGTGGCAGCCCCTACTCAAAAGCCTGGCAGAAGAGCTCCGTCTTGCAGGCCCTGCAGAACTTCATAAGGTCCCGCAGGGCCCTGATCTCCTCTGGGAGCTCATTCCACCAGGTAGGGGCCACCACCGAGAAAGCCCTGGCCCTGGTAACAGCATATTTGGCCATCTGGGGGGGCTGGAATAACCAGCAGATGTTGTCTCCCGGACCATAGCGCTCTTGGGGGAACATATGGGGAAAGGCGGTCCCTCAGGTAAGCCGGACCCTGGCCATAAAGCCGGACCCTGGCTTTAAAGGTAAGCACCAGCACTTTGAAGAGGATCCGGTACGCTATTGGCAGCCAGTGCAGAGCCTTAAGCACCGGCTGGATGCTTGTGAGCCCCACCAAAAGCCTGGCTGTCGCATTCTGCACCAGCTGCAGCCTCCGGATCTTCGGCAAAGGCAGCCCTATGTAGAGAGCGTTGCAGTAGTCTAGCCTCGAGGTGACCGTCACATGGATCACAGTGGCCAGGTCATCACGGTCGAGGTAGGGAAACAACTGTCGCACCAGTCAAAGAGGGTAAATTGCTGACTTGACAGTGGCTGCCACCTGGGCCTCCATCGTTAAGGAGAGATCCAGGAGCACCCCCAGACTCCTAACCTCTGGCGACAGCATCAGAGGTGCCCCGTCGAAGGTCGGGAGAGGGAGCCCCAACCCTAGACCAGTCCAGCTCAGGCCCAGGACCTCTGTCTTCACCGGGTTTAGCTTCGGTCAGCTCCGCCTGAGCCAACCAGCCACGGCCTGCAATGCCCTATGCAGGTCATCAAGGCTAGAGTCCGATTGGCCGCCCAGCATCAGATAGAGCTGGGTGTCATCTGCATATTGGTGACACCCAAGCCCGTTACTCTGGGCAATCTGGGCAAGGGGGCACATATAGATGTTAAATAACATTGGAGACAGCACTGCCCCTTGCGGCACCCCGCACTCAAGGGGGTGCCTCCGGGACCGTTGACCTCCAATCACCACCCTCTGTCCCCGACCTTGGAGGAAGGAGGCAAAGCATTGAAGGGCAAGCCCCTGAATCCCCACGTCGGCAAGGTGGTGGGGCAGCAGCTGATGGCCGACAGATCTAACAACAGCAATGCCGCCACACCGTCTCGATCCAGATGCCTTCGGAGATCGTCAGTCAGGGCGACCAGCACTGTCTCCGTCCCGTGACCCGGGCGAAAGCCGGATGGAAGGGATCTAGGACTGCATCAAACATATTCAACATGGATTTCTGAGGTAAGTATCAATGACCAGCTTTCCGTCATTTACTAGAGAGCATTGTGTAGGGAAACGAGTCAGTAGTCACACAGGAACATTTCCATACTCTTCGCTTGCAGATTTCTACATGAAGCTGATTCCTACCGAATCAGATGGTCTGTCCATCACGATTGGAATTGCCTACTCAGACTGGCAGCAGCTTTTTTGGACTCCTGAAAGACAACGACATGGTTTGGCCGAGAGAGGATCCCAAATGCCAACACTGCAGCCCGGCCCAGAGATGCTCTTGGACGACGATGATGCACCCAGGCTTAGAGAGACTTTGAGCATCTGCTGCTGCCAGCTAGGAAGAAAAAGGTAAGTGTGTTGTCTGTCCATGTCCACATGCACACGCATAGAATCACAGAATGTTAGAGTTGGAAGGGACCTTGCAGGTCATCTAGTCCAACCCCCTGCACTCTGCAGGAGCGTAGCCGAAAGAGAGCCCTACAACGTACCCGGAAGATGGTCGTCCAGCCTCCGCTTGAAAACGTCCAGCGAAGGAGCATCCGCCACCTCCCAAACACTCGTGAACTTGCCTTATACTGAATTAGACCATTGGTCCATAGAGTTAGAACCATAGAATCATACAGAGTTGAAAGGGGCCATACAGACCATCTAAGTCCAACCCCCTGCTCAATGCAGGATCAACCTAGAGCGTCCCTGACAGCTTGAAGACTGTAAGGGAGGGGGAGCTCACCACCTCCTGAGGCAGTTGATTCCACTGTCACACAACTCTTTTTTTTTTAAAGAAAATTTATTATCGGATTTATAATAGCATGTTCCACATTTTGTTTACAATTCTTATCATATCCTTTTCAAATTTTTATCTCCCCCTCCCCTGGCTTCCCACGATGCTCCGCCCCCGTTAACATTTCCACCCAGTATTCTCGTACATTCAACTCGTTCTTAATATTCAAATCTTAAATTTCAATATTTTGCTTTTTAACTTTAACCATTAGGTAACTTTTCAAATACAGTCTCTCTTGCTACAACACTTCTGTTATTAGTAACTATCAAAACAAAGTAATCTATTTTTCACATCCCAGTTAAGCTCTAAATAGTCTTTAACATCTTTCCAGTCTGTTAAAAATTCTTTGTCTTCTGCTCCATGAAGTTTTCTTGTTAGTTTGTCCATTTCAGCCATAAAAATCATTTTTTTTAATCCATTCCCACTTATCAGGTATCTGCTCTTGTTTCCAGAACTGAGCGTAAGTCATTCTTGCAGTTGAAATGAGATACCATAACAAAGTCCTTTTTGTCATTTTGACTTCTTCTAACTTTAGTCCTAAAAGCAACATTTCTGGTTCTTTTTTCAACATACATTTCAAGATTTTCTGAATTTCACTATGAATCTCTGTCCAAAAAACATTTCCTTTTTCACAAGTCCACCACATATGGTAAAACGAGCCTTCTTTCTTTTTACATTTCCAACATTTGTTAGACATATTCTCATTCATATTAGCAATTTTTTTTGGTGTCATATGCCCTCTATACATCATTTTGTAACAGTTTTCTTTAACATTAACACATGTTGATATTTTAATCAACTTTTCCCACAAACATTCCCAAGATGACATTTCTATATCTCTATTTACATTTATAGCCCATTTCACCATTTGCTCTTACACAACTCTTCCTGTAAAGAAGTTTGTTTCCTAAGATCCAGCCAGTACCTTCCTGTCCTTAACTTAAACCCATAATTGTGAGTCCTCTCCTCTGCTGCCAACAGGAATAGCTCCCTGCCCTCCTCTAAGTGACAGCCAACCAATTTACAATTGGTTTACGTTCCCCTTTCCCATGGTCAAGATTTTGCAAATGGGTCGAAGGCTATAATAAATAAAATATATGGATATACAGCTAATCTAGAAGGAAATAAAAACTTTATTGTTAAATATATGCAAAAGACTTATACAGAAATATCAGGTGGAATATAGGAGATAAATAACTAAATGCCGTATGAGGCATATTAAACAGACAACTTAATGATGTAACCAAACCCCTCAATTTATGTGTGTATATATGTTTATGTTGGGTAGGAGCAGTGGGGGCTCAAGCGGTTAAAGAGCTGAACTGCAGGCTGGAAAGTGGGTAGTTCAGCAGTTTGAGACCCGAGTACTGCATGGCAGAGTGAGCTCCCATCTCTGGTTCCAGCTCCTGCCAACCTAGCAGTAGGAAAGCAAGAAATTGCAAGTAGATAAATAGGTACCGCTTTGGTGGGAAGGTAACAGCGTTCTGTACACCTTGGTGTTTAGTCATGCTGGCCACATGACCATGGAAACATCTTTGGACAGCGCTGACTCTTTGGCTTGGAAACGGAGATGAGCACCGCAGCCCTAGAGTCGGATTCGACCGGCTTTCGAGCAAGGGAAACCTTTACCTTTACCTTGTTTATGCTGTGTTTGTTTGTTTTTTTTTAATCAAAATTTTATGGGGGGAAAAATGATCCCCTTTCCCGTCCCCTCCCCACAACAGACACCCTGTGAACTGACCCAAGGTCATGCCAGCAGCTGGAGGAGTGGCAAATCAAATCCATTTCTCCCAGATTAGAGTCCATGCTCCTAACCAATACACCAGACTAGCCTAGATTAATGTTCTAAAACTGTCAGGTTACTCCTTTTTAAGAGCACTTACATCATGTGAAATGCTGGTCCGGATGAATCACAAGCTGGAGTTAAGATTGCTGGAGAAAAGATCAACAACCTCAGATATGCAAAGGATACCACTCTGATGGCAGAAAGTGAACGGACATGAAGTTGAGCAAACTTCAGAGGACAGAGGAAGACAGGAGGGCCTGGCATGATCTGGTCCATGGGGTCACGAAGAAGAAGAAGAAGAAGAAGAAGAAGAAGAAGAAGAAGAAGAAGAAGAAGAAGAAGAAGAAGAAGAAGAAGAAGAAGAAGAAGAAGAGGAGGAGGAGGAAGAAGAGGAAGAGGAAGAGGAAGAGGAAGAGGAAGAGGAAGAGGAAGAGGAAGAAGAAGGAGAGATAGGATTTATACCCCGCTCTTCACTACCCAAAGGTGTCTCAGAGCGGCTTACAAACTCCTTTCCCTTCCCCTCCTCACAACAGACACCCTGTGAGGTAGGTGGGCCTGAGAGAGCTCTTGACAGAAACTGCTCTTTTTCAAGAACAGCTCTTATCAGAACTATGGCTTGCCCAAGGTCATCCAGCCAGGTGCAAGTGGAGGAGTGGGGAATCAAACCCGGTTCTCCCAGATTAGAGTCCGCACACTTAACCACTACACTCAAACTGGCAAAGAGTCGGACTCGACTGTGCGACTGAACAACAACAAAAAAGGAATACCAGGGTCACGGTGCGGAGGCAGGCAATGGCAAACCACCTCTGAATGTCTCTTACCTTGAAAACCCTATTGGGTCACTGTAAGTTGGTGATGACTTGATGGGACTGCCCACCACCAGCAGCACCACGACCACCAGGGATTTCCTCCCTTTATTGTGAGACCCAGATTTTAATACCAAACTGGATTCCGTTTCCACCCCTCTGGCAGCTAAATGCCACAGGAACTTGGGGTGGAGAACAGGAGGTTCTCAGGGGGTACAGAGCACCCTACCAGCAACACCAATGCTGTCCCCCGCTCTTCCACACAACATATTCACAATTTCTCTTCCTTGCCTGTTTGAAGAAAAAAAATGTCTTCACAGCTGGACGCCAAATAAGTCAAGCCCTTTTGGAGGCAACTTTTTCCAGAAACGAACACAATCGCTCGAAACTTCTGTAGCCGAAAATACATTCCGCCTGAAGGCGAAGGTCGCTGAAGGTCGTTCGCTTTCTTCTCTGCTTTCTTGGAGACGCAGGAGGGGCCTCCTCCTCTGCTTTCGAGACTCAGTGAAGCAGAGACGTTCCCTTCCTTTTCATTACTTTTCCAACGGGATAAAATCTCACCTATGAAAAAGGCATAATTAAACTCCCCCCCCCTGATTCTCAAACCATGAACGCAATTTCCCCACATGAAATCAGAGACAGAAAGGGAAGCCTATGTCCTGGGTTTTTTCCCCCTCTGTTAACCAAACCCACAATAATAAATTATTCTAAATGTCCTCAGCGAACTAATATGATGTTCTTGTATTATCTCATTGATGGCAGGAAATGCCATAAAGTCACAACTTACTTATGAGAGCCAGTTTGGTGCAGTAGTTAAGCACACAGACTCTAATCTGGGAGAACCAGGTTTGGTTCCCCACTCCTCCACATGCAGCTGCTGGATGACCTTGGGCAAGCCATAGTTCTGACAGAGCTGTTCTCTCAAGGACAGTTCTGAAAAGAGCTCTCTCAGCCCCACCTACCTCACAGGGTGTCTGTTGTGGGGAGGGGAAGGGAAAGGAGTTTGTAAGCTGCTCTGAGATGCCGAGTGAAGGGCGGGGTATAAATCCAAACTCTTCTTCTTCCTTAGTTGCTGTAGATTTTCCGGGTTGTGTGGCCGTGGTCTTGGCATTGTAGGACCTGACGTTTCGCCAGTAGCTGTGACTGGCATCCTCAGAGGTATAACACAGAAAGGTGAAGTACTCTCTGTGTCAAGGTGAGCAGAAAAATGGTAGGCAGGTAATCTATATCTACACTGGAAAGTCACAGTTACTGGTGAAATGTCAAGCCCATGGCCACAAAACCCGGAAAATCAAAAGCAACTAATGAACTCTGGCCATGAAAGCCCTCGACAACATATCTTCTTCTTCCTCTTAATGAGTTTTTCGAGGCAAGGGACATCCAGAGGTGATTATTTATTTATTTATTTATTGATCTATCTATTACTTTCAATTTATAACCCTTCTTGCTGGATAAACTTTGTCATTGCCTGCCTTCGCATCGCTTCCCTGGTATTTCTTGGAGGTCTCCCAGCCAAATTCTAGCCAGAGCCAACCACTGCTTATCTTCCAAGATCTGACAAGTTTGGGCTCACCTGGACTACCCAGGTCAGGGCATCAAGTATGTTAAAAGGTACGTGTAAGGTGGCCAGGTCCATATTGAGAAATATGTGGAGGTTTTGGGGGCGGAGTCTGAGGAGAGTAGGGTTGGGGAGGGGAAGGACATAGAATGCCATAGAGTCCACTTTCCGTGGTGGCCATTTTCTTCAGGTGAACTGATCTCCGTCACCTGGGGATCAGTGGTATTCCCAGGAGATCTCCTTTCAACAACTGAAGCTGGCAACCCTCAGTACATGAGAGAGATCCGGGGTAGAGGAAGGGGACAGAGGGAACTGATTTTCCTTCTCACATAACACTAGAAAACAGGGACTGGTTGATAAGTGGTGATTTAGGGTGGACAAACTGAAACACTTCTTTCCACAACGAGGATTTAAATTGTGGGATTCACTGCCAGGGGACATCAACGGGATGTAGTAATGGCCATGGGCATATGAAGCTGGATAATCCAGGGCTATTTTGTTGCAGGAACACAGCGGAACAAAGTTCCGGCTGGCTCCCTAGTTGGCCATACCCAGCAGGAACTCATCAGCATAACAGGCTACACCCAACAGCAGAAACTCATCAGGATTGGCTACATAAGGGGTATGTCTCCTAACATGCAAAGGAGTTCCTGCTCCAAAAAGAGCCCTGGGTTTTGACAACAAACAAGGTAAACAGAATAAGAAGCAAAAGGTGGGTGTGGCTGGATGACCACACTTCTGGTAACATGGGGTTGTGGCCTAATAGGCTAGTAAGCTGTGCTGCCAGGGGTGTGGCCTAATATGCTAATGAGTTTCTGCTGTTGGGTGTGGCCTACTATGCCAATGAGTTCCTGCTGGGCTTTTTCTACAAAAAAAGGCCTGGGATAATCCATCAGTGGCTACTATCCACAGTGACTAAAGGGGACCTACACATTCAGAGACAACAAAACTCTGTGTCATAGTGTTCGGGGGCAGCCTAAGAGAAGGCTCTTCTGATGTTCTCATGAAGGCCTCGGCCTCTCTGCCCTGTTGTTGGCCCTCTAGAGGGACTGGTTGGCCACTGTGTGAGACAGGAGGATGGACTAAATGGACCACTGGTCTGATCCAGCAGGGCTCTTCTTATGATCTTAGGAAGGCCTTGTCCTCTATGCCCTGCCGTTGGCCCTCCAGAAGAACTGGTGGGCCACTGTGTGAGACAGGATGTTGGACTAGATGGGCCACAGGTCTGATCCAGCAGGGCTCTTCTTGTGTTCTCAGGAAGGCCTCGGCCTCTCTGCTCTGTTGTTGGCCCTCCAGAGGGACTGGTTGGCCACTGTGTGAGACAGGAGGATGGACTAAATGGACCACTGGTCTGATCCAGCAGGGCTCTTCTGATGTTCTTATGACACACTCATTAAAAACATGTGGGAGTTCTTTAGAGAAAAGGCAACATCAGACATGCTGACTACTTCTGGTCATTATAGACTTCACCATTTGCCCCCTCCCCTCAATTCTACTTCTTCAGACCAACATGGCTAGCCACCTGAATCTCCCTCTGTTACAGGCATTCTGGAAGTCTGTCCAATCGTTTCTCTTGACTAGCTTCTCAAAGAAGGGTCTTATCCATTGCAACTCTGCCTTTCCTTATGATTTCTCCTCATAAATGCTAATCGACCTTGTTGCTAGGCAAAAGGTAGTTACCCAATCCAAACTTCATTTGCATAAAGAATGGAAGCCCCTTATTAGCATAAGCTTCTCTAATTGGCTTTTCACAAGCTCTACTTCTTCTCTGCTTTTAAGGTAAGATGCAGTCTCAAGCTTGCGATGGGGTGGTGGTAAGCCACTTTTGATAGTACTGTCAGATTCCCTTTTTTTAAAAAAAACACACATAAAATTCTAGTGAGTTTGAGATAAATGTCTCAGATTTTTGATCCTGTCTTGGAAGAGTTCCTTTTGGAAATAGACTGAAATAAGGTGAAACATATCTTTTTCCCCCTGATTTTTGTTCTGGGCTACTAGGTGATCGAGCCTTGTGAAATTACCAATCTCCAAGGCCTTGGAATTTATTATTATTTATAATTTATTTGATTTATACCCACACTCCCTGCCGAAGCAGACTCAAGGCCATTGGCAACATAAAAAACATTAAAAACACTGAAATCTAGCTTTGGGAAGTAGAATCCTACAAGCAGGGGACTCGCGAGGAACATGCAGAGCAGGGGCATCCCCGCGTTCAAAATATACCCATGTCTATGAGTATTTAAATTCTAGAGTCCCAAGGCAGGATGTCAAATGGCCAGAAAAGGTCATTCTAGTGTACAAGTGCATGCATCTAAAGATCTGTGGAAAGGCAAATTCAGTCTGGAATTGTATTAAAAGGGCCATAGCATCAAAATCATAAGAACATAAGAACATAAGAGAAGCCAATGTTGAATCAGGCCAATGGCCCATCTAGTCCAACACTCTGTCACACAGCGGCCAAAATATACCAGGTGCCATCAGGAGGTCCAGCAGTGGGGCCAGGGCACTAGAAGCCCTCCCACTGCTGCCCTCTCCAGCACTAAGAATAGAGTGCATCATCTGCCCCAGACTGAGAGTTCCCATCTATACCCTGTGGCTGATAGCCACTGATGGACTTCTGCTTCATATGTTTATCTAATTCCCTCTTGAAACTGTCCATGCTTGTAGCTGCCACCACCTCCTGTGGCAGTGAATTCCATATGTTAATCACTCTTTGGGTGAAGAAGTATTTCCTTTTATCTGTTCTAACCTGACTGCTCAGCAATTTCATGGAGTGCCCACGAGTTCTTGTATTGTGAGAAAGGGAGAAAAGTACTTCTTTCTCAACCTGCTCAGTTCCATTCATAATCTTATAAACCTCAATCATGTCACCCCTCAGCCGTCGTTTCTCCAAGCTGAAGAGCCCCAAGTATTTTAACCTTTCTTCATAGGGAAAGTGTTCCAACCCTTTTATCATTCTAGTTGCCCTTCTCTGCACTTTTTCCACTGCTATAATATCCTTTTTGAGATCGCTGGAGGTCATAGCCCTTCTGTATATTGCCTTGGTCAGGCCGCACCTTGAGTACTGTAATGTATTCATCTCTGACCACATGCGAGGCGAGGTCCCCACGCGGTCAGGCAAAGTTCCCGAGCTTCGCTGCCAGAGACAATGGCCAAGCAGATCCTAGCCCAAGCCACTCAGAGGGCTAGGCTCCTGACAGTAAACCTATAGAACTCCCAGCCACTTTACACAGCCTATTACGAGTGTGGGGTGCATTTGGGTGTGGGGTTATTTGCACATATAAACCGGCCTGCGAGCCAGGAAGTTTGTCTTGTTCTGCACTGGAAACTATGAGAGCTGAAATCACTAGTAAGTCTCAGTACTTTTCAAGTACTGTTTGCAGTTCTGGAGGCCTCACTTCAAAAAGGACGTGGGCAAAATTGAGAGGGTGCAGAAGAGAGCGACGAGGATGATCGGGGGCCTGGAGACTGAGCCCTACGAGGAAAGGCTGAGGGCCTTGGGGGATGTTTACTTTGGAGAAGAGTAGATTGAGGGGGAACAGGATTGCTCCCTTTAAATGTTTGAAAGGCTGTCATTTGGAGGAGGGCAAGGAGCTGTTCCAGTCGGCAGCAGAGGATAGGACCCGAAGCAATGGGTTTAAATCACATGCAGAAAGGTATTGGATGGATATTAGGAAAAACCTTTTCGTGGTCAGAGTGGTTCGAAGGTGGAATTAGCTGCCTAGGGAGGTGGTGAGCTCCCCTTCACTGATAGCTTTCAAGAAGGGGCTGGACGAATATTTGTCAGAGATGCTTTAGGCTGGTCCTGCATTGGGCAGGGGGTCGGATTAGATGGTCTGTATGTCCCCTTCCAACTCTATGGTTCTATGAATCACCAAACTTCTCAAAAAGCTAGGGTTGCCATGCCAGCCCTCCAGGTGAGGGCTAGAGTTCTCCTGGAGTTACAACTGAGCTCCAGACCATAGAGATCAGTTCCCCTGGAGAAAAATGGCAGGTTCAGAGAGTGGACTGGATGGCATTACATCTTTGTGCAGCTGACTTCCAACACTCCCAGCCTTCCCCAAACTCTCTACTCCCCAGGCACTACCTTCACATCTCCAGAAATTTCTCCACCCAAAGTTGGGAAACCTATCAAGAGGCAAGATAGGGACAAAATTGGAGCAGGTAATGGAAAATAGGGATTGTGTCGGATAGCTAGAAACAGATATATGAACCGGTTTGTGCACTTCATTGGGCTTGACGGGGACTGGCCTGTGACACAGGCCCATAGCTACGGTGGGCCATCTCAGGGCCCTGCCCCCTGACTTACTGCCAAGGCCATCTGACTTTCAATTTTTTATTTTATTTGTGACGCTCCCTGGAGGGGAGATGTCTGTCTGGGGTGCCCCTTGACTTATTTAAAGGCCCTCTGAATTTAAAAAATCCTAGCTACGGGCCTGCTGTGACATACAAATTTCTGCAAATGTGTAGGTTTATCGGTATTAAGTACAACAATAAAATAATTAATGATTGTATGGAAGTGGGTGTAGTGGAGCCAAAAGATCCAAAGATTGTCTGGCAACCCAAAACTCTAGGTCTTTTGGGGCAAGCTAGGTTTATTTGGGGGAGGCAGAGTGAGCTGTGACTGACCCAAGGTTACCCAGGAATGGGAAATCGAACCCAGCTCTCCAGATTAAGGTCCGCCACTCTTAACTACCACACCAAACTGGCTTTCATGGGAATTCCCGCTGCTGTGAGGTCCTGATGAAGGGATCGATAACCCCATTGGACAATCCGGAGAGTGGGTTGACTGAAGCGCGTCATCCATTGTTTGCCTCAAGTCTTATGGACTGGATTTACTTGCTTAATGGATGACTTGAGTTTGTGCTTATTAGTCCTTTTTGGAAATGTGAAGCTTTTTTCCTGGGATTGTAAAGTCTTCTTTAGATCCTTAGCCTACTTGTGTATCCATTGGGTTTTATGCAGGTCCGTAGCTACGGTGGGGCATTTCGGGGCCTGCCCCCCCGACTTCCTGCCAAGGCCCCCCGACTTCCATCCAACCCTCACCCACCCCCGGCTGTCTGGGCCACCCAGAGGACTACCAACTCTCTGAGCCACCCAGCGGACTCCCCATCGCCTTCCTTTCCCCAAGCATGGCTTGCTTCCCTGAGTAGGCACAAAAAGACCGGGAACACATTCTCCAACTACAGTAGTTACATTTGAGTTATCACCTTTGTTAATATTATCTAGTTGGGAGCCCATTTATGTGGATTGTTATAAGAAGAGCTCTGTAAGCTCTTGGAGGATTGGCTACATTAGGGGTGTGTCGCCTAACATGCAAAGGAGTTCCTGCTACAAAAAGAGCCCTGGCTTATACACCAGACTATGAACCTTTTTTGGGTCCATGATAATCATATGAAATTGTCCTTTTTGTACTATGATACACTGACTGATACAACAGACACGATTTGAAAAAAGATCTCGAAACAAGGTCACATCACGAATCACTGTCTCATGACATATGTGTGTTATTGATTCCGCGGCTGTATACAGAGTCAGGAGCTGCGTTACTCACGAAGACGTTCACAACGTCCCTGCACAACGTGACTCCTTTTGTGGGTAGTTCAAAGTTATGAGCCGGGTTTCATTTACCTTTTTTTTTTGCTGTATGTTTATGTTGTAACATTGATTGTTAAATTTATTGCCTTTAAGACATTTGATAGTATATTATTAATAATAAAGTTTCTAGAGGCGTTTAGTGCTACATAGCATTTATACTCCCTGAGTAGGCAGGCAGCGTGCAAACGCTGCAAAAGTAAGTTTTTTTAAAAAAAATATTTTATTTCATTTTGTTTTGTGAAGTCAGTGACCCCTGACTTATTTAAAGGTCCCCTGAATCATAAAATCCTGGCTACGGGCCTGCTTTTATGTACTGAATAGCCAAAAGCATACTGGAAACATAAGAATAGTTTAGGAGTTGGAACACTTTGAAGCTTCATTTGATGTTAAGTTATATATGGTTCATGCTGATTCATCAAAATCCTTTAAATTGTTATGTTGCTGTTGTTGTTGTTCAGTCGCACAGTCAATTCCGACTCTTCACGACTCTTCGTGACCCCATGGACCACATCACGCCAGGCCCTCCTGTCTTTCGTTGTGCTCCAGAGTTTGCTTAATTTCATGTTCATTGCCTCGATAACACCGTGTAACCATCTCATCCTTTGCTGTCCCCTTCTTCTTTGACCTTCAGTCTTTCCCAGCATCAGGGTCTTCTCCAGTGAGGGCTCCCTTCTCATTTGGTGGTGGCCAAAGTATTGGAGCTTCAGCTTCAGGATCTGGCCTTCCAGGGAACAGTCAGGGTTGATTTCCTTTAGGATTGACTGATTTTATAATTGTTATAAGTCTCATCAATTACAACAAATAGTACCATGCAGGTAAAGAGGGTCCTTCTGCTTCCATGGTTGAATAAGATACCATCATAGCAGCTCTGCATTCATTAAGACACAAAATCTATTTGTATTTTTACAGAGTTGGCGACCTGACATTTACTTCGAAGCTCAGTTACAAATGTGACGTTCTCAAAGGTCTGCATCCAGCCCCAGTCTCCGAAGACAATAATCTGCAAAGCTGGTATCACCAGAAACTGAAAAATGCCCAGCAATCTCACGGTGTGTCTTCCTCAAAGAGAAACAGCCGTGTTAAAACAATTTCTATTGACTTTTCCTGTTAAGTGTGACAGTGACTAACACAAGGTATTTTGGTTCTGAAATACTAACACAAAGAGTCCATTAATGCTTAACACCGCAACAAAGTCACCAAGGTATTTTAGCTCTAAAATAGTAACAGTCGGAGTACATTAATACTGGTAACGGTGCAATGTAGACGCTCCATTGTATATGTATTTACTTGGAAGGAAAACAACCTGGATATAAGATGATCCTCCCCACAATGTTATCGGGGAGAAATTACTGGACATAATTCGAACTTGATTCCCCCCCCTTTGATGGCGAAGAAGAAGAAGAAGAAGAGGAGGAGGAGGAGGAGGAGGAGGTTGAGATTGAATTCATACCCCGCCCTTCATTCAGAGTCTCAGAGCGGCTTACAATCTCCTTTCCCTTCCTCTCCCCACAATAGACACCCTGTGAGGTAGGTGGGGCTGAGAGATCTCTTTCGAGGACTGCTCTTGAGAGAACAACTCTGAGAGAACTTGTGACTGACCCAAGGTCGCACCAACAGCTACATGTGGAGGAGTAGGGAATCATAGAATCATAGAATGTTAAGAGTTGGAAGAGGCCTTGCAGGTCATCTAGTCCAACCCCCTGCACTCTGCAGGAGCGTAGCCGAAAGATAGCCCTACAACATACCCGGAAGATGGCCATCCAGCCTCGGCTTGAAAACGTCCAGCGAAGGAGCATCCACCACCTCCCGAGGCAGCCTGTTCCACCGCTCAACCACTCTGACAGTCAGGAAGTTCCTCCTGATATTTAGCCGGTAACGACTCCCTTGTAGTTTCCACCCATTAGATCTCGTCTTGCGATCCGGAGCAAGAGAGAATAGATCTGCTCCATCTTCTATATGACAGCCCTTCAGATACTTGAAGACTGCAATCGTGTCCCCTCTAAGCCTTCTCTTTCCCAGGCTAAACAGACCCAACTCAGTCCCACCTACCTCCTAACCACTACACTAAACTGGCTGGGGGGAGTGGGGACACACCTAGCTTTGCATTCAACTAAACACGATAGGTCCTGACCTGGATGGCCCAGGCTAGCCAGATCTTGGAAGCTAAGCAGGGTCGGCCCTGGTTAGTGCTCGGGTGGGAGACCCCCGAGGAAGCCCAGGGTAACAACACCGAGCCAGGCAATGGCCAACCACCTCTGAACGTCTCTCGCCTCAGGAAGCCCATGAAGTTGGAAAGTGCCGTGACTTGGCAGCACTTCCCACCAGTAAACACAGTAAGCGATTCTGCAGTAAGCCCCGGAAGGTCGGACAAGGACCACGGGGCTGAAATTAAATCAGAATAGTTTTTTTGGCTAAACATTACAAAGAACTTCCTGTGAGTGGGACTGGTTTCCCTGGGAGGTGGTGGGCTCTCCTCCCTTGCAGGTTTTTAGACAGAGGCTAGATGGCCCTCTGAATTTAGGCCGATCACGAGAGGGAGGGCAGGAAAGGAGGAGCCAGTGCTTGGCTCTCCTGGGCCTTTGTTCTATGCTAATGATCACTTCGGGGCCATAAAGGAATTTTCCTCCAGGCCAGGGATCCTGGGGGTGTTTTGTCTTCTTCTGGGCATTGAGTAGGGGTCACCAAGGGAATGGGGGTGGGGCTGGCTATGAATTCCCTGCATTGTGCAGGGGGCTGGACTAGATGGCCCTTGGAAAGAGCGAGAGTCCAGTAGTGCCTTAAAGACTAATGAGATTTGTGGCAGGGTAGGAGTCACTGAGGTTCCCTTCCAGCCCTATATTTCGGTGAATAAAGCTTGCAGGTCTATAACTGGTCTGATCCAGCAGGGCCCTTCTGATGTCCATAGGAAGACCTCGGCCTCTCTGCCCTGCTGTCGGCCATCCAGAGGAATGGGTTGGCCACTGTGAGAGGCAGGATGCTGGACTAGATGGACCATTAGTCTGATCCAGCAGGGCTCTTTTTATGTTCTTAGGAAGGCCTCGGCCTCTCTGTGCCCTGTTGTTCACCCTCCAGAGGAAGTGGTTGGCCACTGTGTGAGACAGGAGGCTGGACTAGATGGGCCACTGGTCTGATCCAGCAGGGCTCTTTTATGTTATTAGGAAGGCCTCAGCCTCTCTGTGCCCTGTTGTTCACCCTCCAGAGGAAGTGGTTGGCCACTGTGTGAGACAGGTTGCTGGACTAGATGGGCCACTGGTCTGATCCAGCAGGGCTCTTCTGATGTTCTCATGAAGGACTTGGCCTCTCTGCCCTGTTGTTGGCCCTCCAGAGGGACTGGTTGGCCACTGTGTGAGACAGGATGCTGGACTAAATGGACCACTGGTCTGATCCAGCAGGGCTCTTCTGATGTTCTCAGGAAGGCCTCGGCCTCCATGCCCTGTTGTTGGCCGTCCAGAGGACTTGGCTGGCCCCTGTGTAAGACAGGATGCTGGGCTAGATGGATCACTTGAACTGACCTGGCAGGGCTGTTCTGATGTTCTTATACTCTTATGTTCAGATGAGAATAAACATAGACAGTGGTAATGCTGGCTAAGTTTGGAGCCAGAGGGATTTTGCCCAAAATGCTGGTAGCAGAGAGGGCCTGCTTGTTAGTACCAACTCACAGTAATTCAAGGCTATTTAACTGATGTAGTTCAGCCATTAATAAACTAATTAACACCCATCCTGCTGTCTTGTGTACTTATTTGGGGGCACTGGTACAAACAGATGTTAAACTGCCTTATTATAATGTCAGTTGTAGCTATCGGACTGTGGTATGCGCATGTGTGAAATGCATGATAATTACAACAGCATTCTGGCAACACAACAGCTAATGTAATGTCACTTTCATTCAATGGAAAATGCATAATAAATGCATTTTCAATTAGAGTCTCTCTGCTCATGTATGATATTAAGTTTCATGTGTTGCCTCTTCCTTCGCTTGCTCCGAACTATGACGCTCAAGGGAGCCACAAAAAGAGGAAGCCATTTTTTAAACTTCAGCAACTATTCAGAATAATTGTGTTTAATAACCAGTACATGCAATTAAGGAAGGAAATGCATTCAAGGTCTGCATTTCTCAACCTGAAAATTAAACCATCATCCTAGAGTCATTTATTTGTGAATCGTTCCGCTGGAGTTAATAGAACAATTTTTAGGAATAAATACTGGCATTTCTTTTCCCCTCTCTTAATTGCTTTCCCCGGATGCAAATCTAGTGGGTGGGTGTTCACACACATAAATATATATGAGGCACAAGTATAGGCATGTATGGATACTGGGGGGTAAATTCTGCCAGGGGTTACAATCTGCCCCATCTTGTTTTACCACTTGTGCTATAACGTTTGGATGTTGTTTGAGAGTCACTTGGACTGCAAGGAGATCAAATCAGTCAATCCTAAAAGAAATCAACCCTGATTGTTCCCTGGAAGGCCAGATCCTGAAGCTGAAGCTCAAATACCAAATGAGAAGGGAGCCCTCACTGGAGAAGACCCTGATGCTGGGAAAGACTGAAGGTCGAAGAAGAAGGGGACGGCAAAGGATGAGATGGTTAGACAGTGTCATCGATGCAATGAACATGAAATTGAGCAAACTTCAGCGGACAGCGGAAGACAGGAGGGCCTGGCGTGATCTGGTCCATGGGGTCGCGAAGAGTCAGACTCGACTGTGCGACTGAACAACAACAACAACAACAACAAATTGTTGAATCTGTTTCAAAGTTGGCATGCATGCCTTGCTGTTAGCCACCCTGAGCCTCTGGGGAGGGCGGGATATAAATCCAAATAAATAAATAAATAAATAAATAAATAAATAAATAAATAAATAAATAAATATGAAGGACAGGTATAGATAATATGTATGGGGCGATATATCGATGAGATCTTCGTCAGCTGCAGGGGAGGTGAAGAAGGTGTGGAGCATTTTGAAAATGTTACCAACTCATTTCTTCCAGGCCCATAGCTACATTTCGGGGCCTGGCCCCCCGACTTCCTTCCAAGGCCCCCAACTTCCATCCTGCCCTCACCCCCCCACTCTCAGGGCCACCCAGCTGACCCCCCACTGCCTTCCCTTCCCCAAGCGTGGCTTGCTTCCCTGCGTAGGCAGGCAGAGTGTGAACGCTGCAAATGTGAGTTTTTAAAATTTTTATTTTATTTCATTTTGTGACGTCAGTGCCCCCGGCTTATTTAAAGGCCCCCACATAATAAAACTCTGGCTATGGGCCTGATTTCTTCCTAGAGACAGATCAAGAAGATGGGTAGCCATGTTAGTCTGTCTGTAGCAGTAGCCACTGAGAGCTATAAGCTGTTGGATCTTTCTTTCTTTCTTTCTTTCTTTCTTTCTTTCTTTCTTTCTTTCTTTCTTTCTTTCTTTCTTTCTTCCTTCCTTCCTTCCTTCCTTCCTTCCTTCCTTCCTTCCTTCCTTCCTTCCTTCCTTCCTTCCTTCCTTCCTTCCTTCCTTCCTTCCTTCCTTCCTTCCTTCCTTCCTTCCTTCCTTCCTTCCGTCTCTCTGTCTCTCTCTCTTCCCCATTTCCTCCCTAAAATTTTAGCCTTTTCTGTGAATTCTGGACTTCCTTCAGCTTTGTAGATATTCTGTCCCTAGCTCAATTTTGCTGATCTATTAATCCACACTCTGTGGCCCAGTTTGGGATTAGGTACATGATGCACACAGTTTGGGATTAGGTACATAATATATGAATGTACAGATATAATATATGTTCCCTCAGAATCAGCTGAGCTGACTAATACCAAGAAACCGATCGTAATCCTCTAATGATGACTTAACAAGCACAACCAATTCCCGCCCCCAATAGCTGTTCCCTCTCCCTTCCTGTTGCTCATGCAGGAACTGAAAAAAATAATTGTTCTTTATAGGGAACCTCATGAGGTTCAGAACGCCTTCCCTACCTAACTAGTATGCTAATTACTGAAGAAAACGTATTTTGAAACAGCAGGTATGTCAATGACCTTTTTGTAATAAAATTGCATTGAGTAAACTTAAAATAGATATTGCGCACTGCAAAAAAAAAAAAACGTCTCGCAAACCAAGCCAGTTAAGTCCATAAATCTCCATGAGCTTAATGTTTAATCAAACCACGTTAAGTCAGCATGACCTGCCAGTTGGTTTGGCCTTAGCTCCAGAACACAATCCCCACTGCTGACTAAAGTTTTGCATTTCTACAGACACCTTTTGTGTGTGCCTGGAACCGATTTCCCACAAGCAGCTGTGCCGCCCTTGCGCCTCCTTTCCCCCAATTGTATTTATCTAATTTCCCACTACTTGCTGCACGGCTGCGTTTTGACTTGCAGCACCCCCTGATTTCCCCCACATCTTCTCAATCTCAAAAAAACAAGGATCTGGAAGACATGGGGGGGATTGGGGGATGCTGCAGGTTAAAATGCGGCTGTGCAGAAAGTAGTGGGAAATTGACAAATACAATGAGGAGAAAGGGAAGAGCGAGGGCGGTGCAGCTGCTTGTGGGTGAATCGGTCTCTGTGTATATAAGGCTGAATTCAGACTGGCAGTTTGAAGCGGGAGCCAGTCATGACAAAAAAGCCTCAGAACAAACTGTTCTGGCTTTTCCCGGTCACACTGTGCCGACTGATGCGGGAGCATACCAGGAGGAGGCATGCGGGAGCGTTCAGACTGCTGGCCCGGAGGCACGGCTGTAAATGGCTTTTCCCTGGTAATTCGGCCAGATGCCTATGTGTGTATGGGCGCATTGTAAGCCATTGAGGGATTGTAAACCACTGAGACTACAAGTGAAGGGCTGGGTATAAATCCGATCTCCTCCTCCTCCTCCTCCGCCTCCTCCTCCTCCTCCTCCTCTTCCTCCTCCTCCTCCTCTTCTTCTTCTCCCATCTTTAGAGAGAACCTATCTTCAGTTTGGTTCTCATAACTCCTCTCCCTCAGGTTCTCTGCACATGCCTCAGCAACTTCCGTCACTTTGTGGGAAGAAAAGAAAAAGAAAAAAAAAACACTGCCCACTCATACCTTCCACAGAGAGACTGTGAAAGCCACACTTTAAGGCAGACTCTAATCTTTAAATTAGGGAGTAATGATTTGAAATTACCTCATGTCACGGTGTTATAGACTTTCGGAGATCTCACTAAGCGTTTCCACGGCAGACGATGCCGGACTGAATCCGGGCTTTGATTTGTGGGTGACAGATTGACAATACGCATTTAGCATTTCATTACATCACCGTGTAGCCATTAGGCGGGCCACAACTGCATTTTCCCTCTTCTTGCCTAATGCATTCAGCTATGCACTCCGGCCTGCAGCTATTGCCGGGCAGAAATGGAAGCTTGTTCCTTCCTCTCCCATAGAAGGCATTGTTCATGTACCATGGGACACAGACATGTAGTTTTCTTAAATACTTCGCTTGCTAATGGTAACCCATCCATTGCTGTGCTCACTTCATGGCATCCTATAGCAAGTGGGGGTGTCAAACATAAGGCCCGGGGGCTGGAACTGGCCCTCTCAGGGCTCTTATCCAACCCGTGAGTAACTAGTGCAAAGGAGGGGACAGGAGAATGGGCAAGAGGCACGTTTATCTTTATGATAGTTATAGCCTGCCTTTCTCATCAGTTTGGTGTAGTGGTTAAGTGCGTGGACTCTAATCTGGGAGAACCAGGTTTGATTTCCCCCACTCTTCCACTTGCACCTGCTGAGGTGACTTTGGGTCAGTCACAAGCTCTGTCAGAGCTGTCCTTGAAGAAGAGCAGTTTCTGTCAGAATTTCTCTCAGTCCCGCCTCCCTCACAGGGTGTCTGTTGTGGGGAGGGGAAGGGAAAGGAGTTTGTGAGCCGCTCTGAGACTCCTTCGGATAGTGAAGGGCGGGGAATAAAATCAATCTGTTCTTCTTCCTAGTTCTGTCAGAGCTGTTCTTGAAAAAAAAGCAGTTTCTGTCAGAGGTCTCTCAGCCCTGCCTACCTCACAGGGTGTCTGTTGTGGGGAGGGGAAGAGAAAGGAGTTTGTAAGCTGCTCTGAGACGCCTTTGGACAGTGAAGGGTGGAATATAAATCCAATCTCCTCCTCCTCCTCCTCCTC